>VXBL01005125.1:2641282-2714806 GCA_013400195.1 Aramus guarauna
AAAAGAAAAAAAAAAAGAACATCAGAAATTCACCTGATTTTGTATTTACAAACCCAAAGCTCTTCCCAACTTACTGCAGTCTAAAGGCTGTGAGTAAAACTCTGTGTATTACAAGTTCCCCAACCACATTTCTGGTGACCAAAAGCAAAGTGATAGACTCTTGTTCCAGTACATAGTCTTTTGATTTTTTTACGTATACAAATCCAACACATCAAAGGGTGAGAGCTGAAGACATAGAGATCTCAAGTAAGACACAAGATAATGCCCAGTGATGCAATTCTGCACACATTAATTACCTGTGTACACAGGTGAAAACTCAAAATGAAAAATATTTTTCTTGAATTCACCACTCAGAGACACTGAGCTCCTATGCTCACTATCCTCAAATTCTCTCGTGTGTTTTGCATACAGTATTATCTGTTACAGCCAAGGATAATTCTCACAAGAAAAAAAATAGTATATACCCTTAGGTATTTGCAGGCACTTGTATCTCCAAAAATATCATAAAAGAAAGAGACATTAGCTATGGAGGAATTATGCTACAAAATACTAGTTGCTAGTACCATAAAATTTACAAGATCCATTCTCTACCAAAACAAAAGGATACTTCAAAACTAAGCATGTAAGTTATGCTCTGTATAACATAAAAATGTATAAAATTGGAAAGCTACCCCACAATTCTAACATAACGCAGTGTTTTAAGTATGACAAAAAAGTAACTTCAAAGACTCAAATCACACTTCAAATACTTACTCCACAAAAGCAAAGGATGAGTTTTAAAGTGGGATTTAATGATTTTGGTGTAAAATATTATTTTTCTCAATTACTGAATGTTTACATGTGCAAAGAAATGTATCTTTGTAGTCTTTTCTGGAGTCCAGATCCTATAAAATTCTAATCTCCATTTTTATCTTTCCAAGCAGAATCTTTTTCTTGTTCTAAGGAAGTAATCTCAGGATGAAAACTCTCCAAATGGAAATGGATTCAAAATGTGCATGACACTGGTTTCTCCAAAAGTCACCAGTTTTACAGTATCTATAGGTCACTGTGGTTCTGATATGATATGGTATGAAATTCCATCTGAAATAGTAGGCTTTAGAATATATTTATAGTGTTACTTCTGTAGTTAGTACTTCTGCAGTACTGAGCCTGTTCTTGGAATAAAAAAAGAAGAGCTCGCAGCATGAAAGCAATCTCCTTCCTTCTACCAACTCTCCTTCACCAGAAGCTCTTTAGCAAAGAAAGACAGTACAGGTATTTAACTATAGTTCTATATATCCCCATGTTCCTGCCTAGAAGCTGGAACGCAGTAGCAACAATAACGCAGAGCTAATGCTGAAAAACTAGCTTTTTTATTTTAAGCAAGAAGTTTGGAGGTTTTCTTCAGGTATTCTAGTTTTGCTTTCATAGAATCATAGAATTGTTTAGGTTGGAAAAGACCTTTAAGATCATCAAGTCCACTAGCACTGACAACTGGTGGATTGCACTAGCCCACCACTAAACCACATTCCCTAAGCACCACATCTACATGTTTTTTAAATACTTCCAGGGGTGGTGACTCCACCATTTCCCTGGGCAGCCTATTCCAAAGCTTGACAACCCTTTTGGTGAAGAAATTTTTCCTAATATCCAATCTAAACGTCCCTTGGCACAACTTGAGGCCATTTCCTCTTGTCTTATCACTTGTTACTTGGGAGAAGAGACCAACACCCACTTGGGCACAACCTCCTTTCAGGTAGTTGTAGAGAGCAATAAGGTTCCCTCTCATCCTCCTCTACTCCAGGCTAAACAACCCCAGTTCCCTCAGCCTCTCCTCATCAGACTTGTGCTCTAGACCCTTCACCAGCTTTGTTGCCCGTCTCTGGACACACACCAGCAGCTCAGTGTCTTTCTTGTAGTGAGGGAGCCAAAACTGAACACAGTATTCAACGTGTGGGCAGATTCCCGTAACAGAAGACAACCCCTTTTAATAAATAGGCTGGTTGGTAACAACTTCTACCTGACACATAGGAAATACGGTTTTGACATCTACCTCCAGCTAAAGAGAGCTGAACCCACATTTCTAAAGCACATACTTGCTTGTATAAGCACAGACTGGGCCAAAGCAGAAAAAGACTAGATTCGAACTTGAGTCTTCTACCTTTGTAAATGAAAAAATAGGCATTTGAAGGTGCTCTGCCTTCTCTTTGACTTTATATAGCGTATTTGCTGATTAAGACAATAAGACAACAACAAAAAAAAGAACAGTCTTCTGAAGGGCTGTAATGATGGCACTCAGCTCTGCGATCAAAGGGACTTAATTTTGTCCCTGATCTTTTGAATGTTGAACTATTTCATGTAGCAAAAAAAATAGTTTCAGTATTAGAGGGTGGGTAGTGTATATCTTAAACATCACAGAACCTTCTTGGTATATGAGCTCTAATCATCTCAGAGAGGTATGTGTGCATAATATATATATATATGCATATATGTGTGTATATATACATACATATGTAAGAACTGACCTTTGATTTTTCCACACTTTGAACAAACATTTATTTCTGAACCATTCAGTGAAAAGGCAACAGCAAACTGATAACTAATTAAGATATAATCCTCACAGATAATTATTTTATTCAGATAATTCCAAGCAGATGTTGCTACAACAGAGTGCTTGAAATTCTCCACAACTTTTCTGTTGGAAAGCTAGGAAGGAGTCGGATGAAGCTGATCCAACCCTTGACTGTTATGATTGGCTTTCTAGCCCTTCGAACCTTGGAGCAGCAAACCCAGGCTGTAATGCAGACAGAATCTGGCTCTAAGCTTTTATGTTTTCAGCAGCAGAAAATAAGATTAATATAGTTTTGAATAACCATAATGAACTTCATAGGCCTGATAGATTTGCAAAGTTAGGGCCAAGTAGTTGAATGTAAAGCTACACATTTCTGTACAGTGTCTAGATTCATATAACAGAGGTCTTTACAGAAATTTAACTGTTGACAGATAAGATGGAATGCTTTCATGTATTTAATGTCTCTCCTGCCCTGCTAAATTAGAATTGTAGTGCCATAGTTTAACATGCTTGTAAAGGAAACTACCTTATAAAAAATTTAAAATCAGCTTTATTTTTAAAAATGCAGGAAGGAAGAAACGTTAAATAAACATAAACCAGTGGTATCTAAAGTATTTCAAAGTTATAATGGTCTCAGTGTTTTTTTCCTGTCTATCCTCAGCATTTCTAACAGAACTTGTTTGAAATGCAATTAATGAGAGGTTTGAAAAGAAAGCTTGACAATTCTGTTCAATAAAAATATTTATTGTTATTTTACTGGTCTGAGAATGTCATGATTTTTCCTTTGGGGCTCAGAATTGCACTTTAATACCTTGATAGATCATAACTGTTAGGTTATTATAAAATGTTGACAGATAAGGCTGTGATTTGTGAAAGCTCCATATGAATTTTACCTTTAATTTCTGTTAACATTTGACAGAGCTTCATGACATTAGAACCACAAAGTTCATTGAAATTCAGCAGTAGTTGAGTACCTTGCATACATTTCTCATTTACAGATAACACTTGTACATCTCCTGACACAAAGATTCAAAATGAATCTCGTCAAAAGCTGTAAGAAATACACAGTGTTTTATTTCACAATAAAACTGAATGCATCAAAGGGCCTCTGTGTTGGTAAATTACTCCGGTTGGGCATAGGGAAGATTTTTAATTGGTTTGCATCTTTCCTGTTCTGACAATGTTATATCAAACACATCAAAAAGTAAATAAATGACTGAGGTTGCCCCCAAGGTGGCATGTCAGCAGCAGTGTTTCTGAAAATTATTACCAAAATCATGAATGGTTCATACAGACTAACAGCTTCTGGAATTTTTCGTTTATTTGTGTAATAAAGTATGGACAAGCTTTGTGAGTTATGAATCAATATTTAATGAAGTCTAGCTTTCATAACTGACATTTACTTATTAACATAATCAGCTATTTGAAGAAAAATATACCAATACTAATATAATAAAATAAATAACAAGCAATAATAAGTATACAATAAATATACTAATACTAATGTAATAATTTTGCTTTCCCCAAAATTTTGTCCATTAGTCCTACATTACTGACTAGAGTGAAATATTACACCAAACTGCTTCTATGTCAGTGATTCATGGAAGATAGAAAGGTAGCCTGGGAAGAAATTATGAGCAGTTTTTAAAACCTGCATCATATCAGTGCACTTCTTCAGAGGTCCCTCAGAGGGAAAGCAACACACTGGGGAGAACAACACTCCTCAACAACAAATCAGCTGTAGAAACCAGAAGTCAAGCAGCTGAAGCCTGGAAATTTACAGACCCTCCCTCGACAATCCGCAATACAGAGCGGATAATCCAGATGTCTTTTTGAATATTCTTTCAGGCCTAGAAAGAACATTTCCATATTCTTGCTCAAGAGCTGTTGCAGAGGTTATGAATGCTCTATTTTTCTTCAGTATATAACCCAGGGTCTAACTTACCACTTATTTCTTTGTGAAACCCTTGAGATATTTCTCGAGGATGAGTAAAAGAAAATGTCTAATAAGAATCTAATTTTCTTCATCTCATAGACCCTGTTGACTTTAAACTACCATTGATTTCAACAGAACGTGCAGACTAATGGCAGGTTCATAATTTCATATAATATCTGCATCATCTTTACTACTTTATTTCTAGTTAATTATCACCTTAACAGAACTGGAAGCGAGAACACCATTTTCACCTTTCTAGGTGGGATGAAGTTAATCCAGCTTCATAACCTGCTTCATATTTGAAAGTATCAGACAGCTGGTATTCAGATCACAGCAGAAGGTATTTAGTGGAAACAACTGTCAGATTTGATTTATTTAGCATTATTCAGATTTACAACCAAAGGCTTTTAACTGATGTGTGAATTCTAGAGAGACATTTAAATGCCTTTCTGTTATTTTGATTGTTTGTTATAAATTTTTGTCTTTGACGAATCTACAGAAGTGCATTATCTTTTATCATTGTGACCAGGGTCCTTTTGGTTCTGTTGAGATGTACACTCCTTGGGTTGTGTGTTTATTTAAACTAGAGTTATATGAGACATTCCTTCCACAGTCCACACTTTACTAGGGAGTTCCAATACACTTCTAAGGTTTTTGTTACATCTTCACAAATATTCATGTAAGACAGCAGGTAGGTAGGTATATTTTGGTGATAAATACACAGGGTCATTCAACCAAGTACTGAATGTGGATTTCCAAATGCCAAAAGTATGGATCTCCTCCATTTCCCTAAAGTAATAATTTTATTGGCTACTTTTATATCAGCAAGTATCTTGTGCTGGGACAGGAGCTAATTATAGCTAATGAAATGTAGCTAATGTATTACAAATGAAATGCAATAGCTTGACAGATGGACCGAGATTTCAATTTTTTGGATACTGATTTGACTTGATCTTCAAACCTCCTAAAGTTGTGTTACCACTACAATATAGAATGTTGTGTAAAAATAGGCAAGTTTGTTAAGAAAGAAGCAAAACGGAGCGAGTAACTTCATTCAAATGCCGGTCTTTGAAAACTAACACTTTGGCATAGGGAAGGTATTGCAAATGAGCATAAATGGAACAGCTCTTTGCAGCAATATGAATGAACGCTGTGAAATACGAAGTTATCTTTTCTTTGACTTTGTCCTGAACTATTTCAGAAGCAAGTGTCATGTTCCTTGATGTTTTCCACTGGAATAACAGAATGCCAAAGAGAAAGAAAAAACCCAGATATTATGAACATGAGCAACTGGAGGATCCTTCAAATGAGCATCACAGGGATAAGAAAAAAGAGAAACACTATTCATTTTTGACAGAGCTGTACATACAACTCTAAGTGATTCATCTCTAGATAATCTATTTCAGATATAAAACTAGTAAGACCTTTCTTTGAAACATAATCTAGTCAGATAGAGATGAAACCATAAAGGTCAGGATGCATTCTGGAATTCAGATAGATACTGAGGTGCCAAACACATTCAACTGGAGAAATTTATCCTTAATGTAATTCCCATTCCTGTTCCCTAGACCTTTGTGAGGAGGAGTGCAGTGATTCTTGTATTTTCTTATGCTATCAGACAGGAAAGCAAGAACAATCTTTAAAAGGTCTGTAAGTCTAAGAAATGGTATCGAAGGGGATTTAAGCCACAATTACAGAATAAAGAGACTAGGAATAAATATATGGCTGAATTAAGAACATCAAACTACCTCTCTATTCTGGAATCAGATACATCACAGGCAGATCAATAGAGCTGCAATCAAATAAGAATGTATAACCTTTTACAGCATGTCCAATAAATTTTAAATCAGACATATTCTACACAGAATAAATCCTTTTTCTATATAAATGATTTTTAAGTCTAAATAAAGGAATTAAGATTAGGATTCTACCATACCCTATTTACAGGATTTGCAGAAGATGTAAAGTCACTGCAGCAGCATGGATTCCAGCAACTATAAGTATTCTAAAGGTAAATATTCAGGGTATTCTGTCATTATATCCTTCCACAAATAATGTCTTTTCAGGCATTGTGAAAAAGAGTGATGCATGTGAAGTAGCAGCTGGTATCCAGTTACGGCCAGTCACCAATAAAACCGTTAAGTACACAAAAGTATAAAATAAAACTGTGCAAACAGAAAAAACTTCTGACAGTGATCTATAGCCCCCCTTCAAAAAGGAAATCTTAGTTGAGTGACACATCAGGAATTGTAATAAAAAATTAGAAGCTCAATACCACACTCCCAGGCTACATCAATCTTTGTTTCCAATGACAGTTTCTGATTTTGAGTCAAAGTCTCACTAGAAAATCGAGGTAAGTTCTTTTGCTCACCAATGTCAGAGAATCAATATTCATGCCACGCATAATTTTCTGAAAGAAGAGAAAAACCATCTAGGATTTTTCCCAACTATGATCAAAGTTTTAGTCTCACACAGTCTTCGAAAAGATCTGGATGTGACTCTTTCTAGATGTCAAAAATGTTGATCCAAGTTCAGTCAAACAGGATTAAAACATCATCATGCATTGTTTTCCATACCATCTCTAGCTTTTATACTCCCTCTCAGCACCTATGAATGTAGCATTAAACCAAAGGACTTCATGATAAAATCATGTTCTCTTCTACTTCCACTGGGGGCTGAAAAAACAGGTAGATATATTTTTTCTCTAATTTAAGCAATAAGAGGGTATTATTTAGCTGTTACATTTCTATTTTCTTACAAGTTGATTATCACCACAATATCCAGACTCTGCCAAGAATTTAAAAATAAATAATGTCTATCCCTTCTCCAGAGATCAGAAAAAAATGAGATAGAAAAGTGTGAGCGTGTCTCTGTGCATGAGAAATTTAATGAGGGAAAGCCAATTCAATGAGCTGAGTTTTGCTGAATGCTGTGAGGTTGAGAGTCATTTTTATTTATTCCTGTGGTAAGTTTCATAAGCTTAGTTCTCCTCTCTGTGCTAGTGAGATTTCTTCTTCTGGTCACAGCTTCGTGATTCCAGTGGAATGTAGCTGTCAGAGCTTATAGCAAGGAGTATATTTAAAATACATAGGGCTCTGAATATCAGGGAATAAAACAATCTACAACATATATTCACTAGAGAGCCTGAGTGGAATGCAGAACAGAGAAATTATGTTTTCAGTTGCCTGCAATTTCTACCACTTTGAACTTTTATCATTATTCACAGTTTCTATATAAAGAGTGGATTATAATAAACACATCTGGAGGTCAGAAACCATCACTGCAACATCTGTGGTCAGGAGACTGAATTATGCATTTGTGGACTAATATGTCCCAAACAGCAACAGAGATTTTGAAGCCATGATCAATCAAAAATCTGCAGTAATATTAAGGGAGCCATGAAAGCTATATAATATATCTATAAAATATAGACAATATAAAATATTTTTAAGGATTCCCAAAAGAAGAGCAAGGTTGCTGAGGTCACAGACTGAGACATAAGGGGGAGAAAGATTCTCTAAGATGTTGCAGGCAACAATATTTTCCTTCCCTCAGAATAGTTTTTCTTTTTCTGCCTTGGTTCTAAACTACACAGCAAGAGAAAGAGTCATTTTCACTTAGCATAGCCCAGATTCAGGTCTACGAAAGAGCAAGAGAGAGAAAGAGACCATATTTACAAGGCACAGCCCAATTGCCATCAAATGCCTGAAACGGGAACAGAAATTGATGTATGCTCAAGAGGCAAGAAACAAGATCCTTTCCTGAAAACCAGTGGCTTCTGCTTCTCCCTTTCTGTCAAGGTCTGAGTTAAACAGAGAGTGCACAACTACTATACAGCGTGCTGTCTTTGCTTTGGTGAAAACTAGCTACATTTGGCTTTCAATTCCTAGAGTTCTGAGTTCAGTGGCAGCTGAAAGACACGGCTGTTGAACACTGCTGTCTTAAGGCAAAAGCCTAAATGTCCCAGGTCCTTGACATTCAGTTTGAAAGATCCTCCAGGATGCAACAGTGAGTGGTAGGTTTGCCATATATGAGGTACTACATGGAAGATCCCCTTGCTGTATGAATTAACAGTACTTCAAACAATACCCTGAGAATTCTTTAATGTCTTTGCTGTTGTTTTTTTTCTCTTCATTCCTCCCTACAGTTTTATACTTTGCTGGTTGGGTTAGGGTTTTTTAAATATTTTTTTGTGGGGGTTTGTTCCCCCCCCCCCCCCCCCCCCCTCCCCCTTTNTACAGTTTTATACTTTGCTGGTTGGGTTAGGGTTTTTTAAATATCTTTTTGTGGGGGTTTGTTCCCCCCCCCCGCCCCCCATATCTTTCTTAATCATGTCTTTTCATTTCAATCCTGAAATGCATTGGTTGAAGTACAGTTTATGGAAGAGTTGCAGAGAAAATATCAGGATCAAGCAGCTTTGGGAGGAACACCAAAAGTAGCTCTGAAAAGAAGAAATGGTCATTGGCTGGAAGAATTTTTTTAATCACACAGCTGCGGATAAGACCTTTATACATGTACTATGACCATTCAGCTTCTCTCTAATCCTGGAGATGCTTAAGCTTCATTGGCTTATTGGCTTCTCTGCAATTTTCCCAAAACGTAGAATTAAAACCTCAAGAATCAACAGAATATTTTAGTCTAGACAAGGTTCAACAGCTTGACAAGCTTGATCCAGAAACTAAGCTGCTTCATATCAAACACAGAAGTAGAAATCTAAGTAGAGAGGGACCAGAACCCAAGACTCCACTCCTCCTGGCAAGCATCCTGATCACCGAACTACAGATTTATGTTTCTCCATTGCCAGCTTTCTGCATAACGGACACCTGCACCAGGAGAGGAATGCGTGCCACTTCTGCCTAGCTGGTTTGGTAGGCATATTCCCAAGCGGTAGAAATACCTACTTAAATCTGCTTCACTAGAAAAAAGGGATTGAAGTACTGGAAAGTCTGTGAAGATGCTGAGAATGGAGTACAGGCCTGCATACTAAGTCCTAGACTGTTGCAGAGAAGAGTTCTTCCCCTTTTATGTGTGTTTTAAAAGATAGCAATGTCTGAAACTTGTAAGGGGAGGAGGGATGGCAGTATAGGCACATACCTGAGGAGTAAAAAATTACTCCCTGAGGCCCCGACTAAGCAGTCTTTACTCTCCTATAAGCCAACCCATAATGGCAGTTTTGAATCTCATCCTGAGGTTTCTAACTCTCCTATGCACTAATGCTGGGAGCCTCACCACCCAGCTTCAACTTCTGGATTCACACTGGACATCTAACAACTGAAAATCAGACAGCAAAACTTGTGTCTCTCGGGGAATTTAGCCTTTTACAGTGCATACCTCAGCACTCATTGTAAATTGAATCACATCACTCATTGCCAAAATATGGATAAGTCTAAATATGAGTGTGCTTATATACAAGTAAACTAAAAGATGGTGGCACAGCTTACAGGTACTTCAAATACACTTGCATAAGATTATCATTTGTTTTTCAATTGAGAGAATCAACCCAAAGGACTGACTTCAGACCTCAATATCACGGAAGAGCAGCAAGCATAAAAATTCAACTGTCATTCTGCAAGTTGCTCCTAATTACAGGATAGCTAAATGAATATTAGGTTATGGCCTTTTCTGGAACTAGCTAGGATTTGAAGTTTCAATCAGCATTTTCCACTTTTTTCCATGTCTGCTTCCTACATTCCAAATGTTTTGTGAATTTCCTTTGGGTTAATAATGTTATTCTTTTTGGTGAATGTCATCGGTTTGGTAAATATCACCAAATGTCATATGTTTGGTAAATAATGTTAATTGTGTGCCCCAGCTAAATAAAGAGGTCAGACTATTTACATGAGTCTTAAATTGTTTATCACGTGTAATACAGAGGAATCTGCCCATGCTACAACCATGGGGAAAACAGATATAGGAGAGTTATGTTCATAATCTAAAGCATAAAAATTCTCTAGGATACTGACATAACTATAAATAACTAATGACAAATTATAAGTAAGTTTTGCTCAGCAGTCTCAGATTGGAAAGTCCAGGATATTAGAAGACTTTTAAAAGTCACTACTTTTGTCACAGTCATTGGTAAAAGTCAGATAACAGCTGTAGTGAAGAATTACACTTTTGTTTAATCTGCTTATTATTGGTTAAGCCAAGTCCTCTGTAGGTACTTGGCCAAGAAAATATAGAGAGATATTCAGGTGTCATTGGATGTAATTTTGAAGTTTACACACTTTTTTAGCCTGGCAAGCAAAAATATTTCACCCAGGATATTATGCATGCACAGGGCTGCCAAAAGTATGTTTAAATGTTACAGATCTACAGTGCCATCTGGCCAAGCAGCTTTTCAGATGTAGTCTAGAGACATAAGAGAGAGACGCTGCTGGAAATCTCATAAGGTACATAAGGGAGCTCTATTTCCAAGGTATCAAAGATCTTATTTAAAACACAGCAGACCACTGTCAAAAGTAGCCACCATTATCTTTTCTAGGAGAATAAAGGAAACAAAGCAGGAAGGAGAAACTTCATAGGCTCTCAAAAATATAATGTATTCACGTATGTACTATGGTTATATCATATGTATACAGACCCACACATATATTTGCATCTGTCTATGAAGTGCTCCTTGCAAAGGTTTCTCACTGTTCCCACTTATGTTAGTGGGCCTAATATTAGAACTAACTGTACAATGCCAAAGAGGAGAGATAAATATCAGATATTTCTTAAAGGAAAAGACAAAAAAGAAAGAACAAAAAAACCCCAAACAACAGAAATCTGGTTGCTCAGTCTATTTCTCATTCATCTTCTTGATGATCTAGATACTTCTAATTACCTGTTTTATAACAGGTACTAGGTACATTTGAAGTCATTCAGTAGTGTGGCCTCCCTCTATTTTTCTTCTTCTGCTAACATTCATAACCTCTGCAAAAATATTTTTCCAATAAAGAGGAGATAATATGTATTTCAAACTGAGAAAGTTAGGTATTATACAAGGGAAAACTAGCAACTTGCTGATAAAAGCAAATGTTGCATAACAGCAGAAATTAAGAATACAATTGCTAGAAACTCATAAAGATTTAATACAAAAATTTAATACTAGAACAGAGGGGAAGAAAAAACAAACCACCACAAAACAATCATAGTCAGCAATAGACTCAACAAATGTAGCTTCTTTTCCTGCTTCCACAGACTTTCAGCAGACCATGCTTTCATAGATGCATTCTATTTTGTCAGTGAATTTTCTGTTTTTATTATCTTAAACATAATTATGTTTATAAAAAGACTTAGTATTAGTAAAAATTGTTAATACTCAGCATGAAAGTTTCTGAATGACTAAGATTTAACTACTGTCATGCCACTTCATAAACAGCATTAGTCTAATTTTTATAATTTTAAACCTTTTGTAAAGAACCATAACTTTAAGTCTCTGGGAGAGACAAACCTGAGGGAGATTTAGCTGGTAAACAGGATCAGGGATTTTTCAATCATTATAAAACTTACCATGGAGGCAAAAAACAAACAAACAACAACAAAAACCCCACCACAACCCCCCCCACACACACAAAAAAAAACCCCAAACAAACAAACAAACAAACAAACAAAAACCACAAAAAACAAAGGCAAAAAACCCAACAGTTTTTGGCTCTGTCATTGTACAAAAATGAGATAGACTAAAATTGACTGGCTAAGGATAGAATCAGTCATCTTAGAATAAACTGATGAAAAGCAACTGCACAGGGTATAATTTTGGACAATGCAAACAGCTCCCTTCCCAGATCACAGTCCCCTGAAAGCCTGATTTTGGGGGAAGAAGCGTTAAGAACCTTGTATTCCTGCTGCACTAGGAATAATGTAATTTATTAAAATAATAAGTCAAACCATCCATGCATTCTAATTTTCTCTCACCAACACAAACTAATTGAGTAGGTGGGCTTGTTATAAACTCAGAGGAAGGCAGTTATCCTCTCGTCTGGCTTGCTTAACTGGGTCTGTGCCAGGGCACTGAGGAATCTGTCATCGAACAGTAAAAGCAAAGTCTATCCTGTGTCACACATCTATAAATAGGCATGTATGTATATGTATGGGCATGTCTCCATGTCTTTCATTTTCTGGTGCAAATAAACAAGCACATTTAAAATTCACTCCTGAGCATTTCCAACAATTAATTTTTGGCAATTTTTGAACAACACAAGGCCAGTGGAATGTACAGCCTGTATTCTATTCACAAGAATATAAACTGCATCCATTGTATTCCCTTCTTTCCTATTTTCTTGTTTCAGGTACACCTGGCTGCTAGATACTCTCTGCCCTCATTACCCCAACACAACGAATGGGTTTCATATTTTCTGAGCTGCCACCTTGACTGACAGAAAGAAAGAATATATGCGCTCACCACATATATATGAAGATATATGTTTATATATGTGCGTCAATACAAGAATATGAACCACTAATCCAATGCAATTAGTCTTCCACATAAAGCACTAATCAAACAATAAACCAAACAAAATAATTAGGTATCTCTTCTTAGCTATCCTTTCCACAGATGCAGTAAAAGAACCAATTCGACACTGGTCTGCAAGCCCTCACTCCCAGCTGATGAGTGGAAAATTCAGCTGCAACAGCCACTTGGGCCTCTACATTTGATGACTCTTCCTCCATCCTCTAACTATCGTATTAGAAGAATCTTGCCTGCAGCTTTTCCTAAGGGGTCAAAGAGAAATTTAGTGTGATTATACTGGGGCAAACACAGTCCTTGAACCTCTTTCACATCAGCCAAGAAGCTCTTTGGTCGCTTATAGCGGCATCCCTCTCACTCTGCCAGCAAGCAACACCCTTTGTCGGGCCCCATAAAGAAACATTAATCTAAGATAAAAACCTCTTCTTTCCTGTCAGGATTAATAAGAAATGAAGCTGAAGTAGTCTGTTGACAAGGATGAAAAGGCAATATTTAAATTAGAGCAAAACCTAGTATACACTGTATGCAATTTGATTAAACAGAAATCTAAGTGATCAGTGTTAACAAGGGTCCACTTTGATAAACAGAGAAACGTTAAACAAACTCTTCCCAATTAAAAATGCGGCCAGGCTGCCTGCTGCTGCGTTCAGTGAAATGAGGGTGGCCTTCACGGAGACGGTTGCGGCAGCAGCTGGCAGCCGTCCAGCACGGTGCAAAGGAGACGCATCGCTCCTTGCTCAGGTACTTATCAGCACCTCCAGCAGCGAGGCCGGCACCGCAGAGCCCCAAACGAGCAGATCCCCACCGCACCCCGTGACAAGAGAGCTGGTGGCTACTCACTGCCTCGAAATTATAAATCCACTTGCATGAAACAGAGCCTGCCCAATGCCAGAAAACAGACAAAGCCTATGCAAAGAGTCAGCCCTCAGAAGGGATAAAGCAGCTCCTAGAGGAGAAACAGTGATTAAATAAAGTCCAACAAATGATGCCAATAAACAAGTTTTCAATTACCAAAGGACGCCCAGGCAGCCAAAAAGAGGCTGCTAAAAGCTGTAATCACACCACTCTACAGTACCCACTTCAAAAAGTACAGAAACATATAATATATTTTGGCTGGAAAAGAACACGTAGAACAGACTATTTAAGAAAATTGCAACCTGCTACAAAAACAAGTTTGAGTGCCTTCTATTTAAGAGAGTGGGGCTGCATTTCAGATCCCATTTCTTACTTCAGGTGAATTATATCTCTGAATCACACAGCAGTTATCTGCCTGCATCTGTTTTTCTTTGACACCATTATATTCTCCTGTCCTTGACCCCATCTGAGACTGACAAGCTCTGGGGACTGCTAATGGGGCTAAATTTTCCATGAATATTTGCTTGTATTTATAAATGAATTTACTTAAGCCACATTAATGTCATTTGTGTATTTGCTTTCTGAAAAAAACTTGCTCATTTGGGTTTTGCTGGCATGAATGTTTACTAAAGTAAATTCCAAAGATGTAGCCAGAGGTATTAGGATCAGAAAGAGGCTTTTAAAATGTACTGAAGTGTGTCAGTGCATTTATATTTGCACAAGGCAAATGATTCTCACTCAGCCAGCCAAGGAAGAGAAAGAAAATTTGGAGGTTTCCTGACCAATCATAATTAACCAATATAGCACACGGAATAAACGCTGAAAGCAGAGAGCTGTTGGTAACCAATCAAAACGGTTTCATGTGTTATCAAATAGTATTCAAATATTTCTGCAGACTGGATAGATTCAAGGATGCAATATGGTCACAGCTGACTATATACAGAGAAGTCTCTACTCTATTAGAAACAGAGTTTGTGGCAAATTGTTCATTGAGCCAAAATAACTGAACATGGAGTGTTTCACATTACGTCATTTGTGTGTACTCCAGCCTCTAGTGAGAGAACAAACAAGAAGGAACAAGTGACAAGGTGGCTGATCAATGGCTTGTCAGATACAGTCCATACCCTGATAGCACTTTTTGCATCATAATGGCATCTTTTATCATTTATTCTCCCAGTAAAGGTTATAGACTGGTTTGGCACTGATGCTGCCCAGCTTTTTAATTTTCAATATATCCTCTCTCCCATTTTATCTTCAGGCTTTCCTTTAACTCAGTTATAGTCAGCAAGAGGTTCCTAAGTTTTGACCAGAAACAGCACTGCTGCCTATTATAAATGCAATGCGTTCTGATCTCTAGGTACAAACCATGGTCATTTCATGAGGGGAGCCACAGTTCTGACCATTTAGATTTTGCTATCTTCTTTAATTTTTCAAAAAATTAAGCATTAAAGCTTTTGCCCTTGCAGCAGCTAGACTACTGTTGATACTCACACAATGAGTTAACACAGATATGCTCCCTCTCCCCTCAGTACAACTCTCTACAGAGGAACGTAGGCATGGCTATATAGTCAGATCAGCATCGGTGTGCCTCCTCCTTGGCAGTAAGGACATGAGGCCTAACACCTGAACAGAGTTTTTAAAATAAATAAGTATATTTTTCTTGGTTTAGTAAGAGATTTGGGTAATTCAGGTATAACAGTCATGACATTGACAGAAAAAATTCCTGTCAGACTCTAGATTGACTTGTTTCCCTTGCTGTGGTTGCCTCTAAAATTGTGTCCCTTTTTTTTTTTTTTACAGGTAAAACCCCTGTGACCCTATGAGCATGATAGGCAAGAGTTTTAGGTTTTCCTAACAGTAAATATGTTGCACAAAGATTTTATCATTAGAAGGTTTTCATCACACACTCCCAGTCATAGACAAATTTCAAAACAATCAGCTGGAATGAGTTATATCCAAATTAATCTGAATCATTGAGTGGTCTTTGGTCTCCTGTTCCCTTTTCCTACCAATGTCAAATTAGGACATTTCATCAACCATGCACTGGCTGCCTCAGTCCTTCTCTTCACTGTAATATTAATTAGCTTTGTTGCACTCCATGAAACTAGAAATAGTGGCTTGAGAAAAATGGTGTATTTCTATATTAGGTCTCCACAAACCTACAATTGATAATAATATTTTGATAGTGTTTAAGCTCCTTTACTCATTCTTCATGAAATATTCCTTTTCTTTCTCTGTACAACCCTCTCACTGTCTTTCAAGTCTTCATAATTGGCCCTAACAGAAAAAACCCCAGTGCTGTTACTCTCAGCTGCCACCAAATATAATCTAATAGACGTGCTCTCTACCTCTCTAATAGGACTTTTAAAACAGTCTCGCAGGATAGGAGCTCACAATCCATAAGGGATTTACTGGT
This sequence comes from Aramus guarauna, assembly GCA_013400195.1. Lineage (NCBI taxonomy): Eukaryota > Metazoa > Chordata > Aves > Gruiformes > Aramidae > Aramus > Aramus guarauna. The sequence goes on from VXBL01005125.1 coordinate 2,657,493, forward strand.
TTTGATAAGCAAATCTATATTTGCACATATTCTGTGCTACACAAAACTTCCTGAAGTGCTGCAAACCATCAAAAGTTTTTACCTGACCTATGTTTCTCTGCTAAGTTGTCTCACAGTACCAGGTCCCTGGGAAGATCAGGGCTGAATGTGGGTTTGAACATAGAGCATAGGGGACTCCGAACAACTGATTTTTCTAACTAAAGTACTGTGCAATTCTTAAATTATTTTGCTTTTAATTCCATATTTTCACAACAGCAGACTAACTGTAAATTACACTGTATTTGGTTTGATCTTTTAGTAATTTGTCACACTGGAAGAAAATAAGTGCAAGTCAGCTCAACAAATTACAGCCAAATGTGGTTTAATCATTTTCACTTTAGCCAAGACCATTAGCGTGGCACAGTTATGTAAATCCTAGAAGCTAGAAGAGGAGTCTGCGAGGCAGAGCTGCCGTTCCTGGTGCTGAGCAGCACCTGGGGAACTTCTGGGAAACAAAGACACCAGCAGCCTCTGCCCCACTCCTTGCCCTCCCCACAACAGCCGCAGCAGCACCTTTCCCTGACTTGACAGAGCAGGAGCATTTTTCTGATGCTCCCAACCAGCTTGACCATGTCCTGCCCTAGGCAAATAGCTGTCTGGAGTATTTTCTGCCTTTAGTAGTCACAGAAAATGAAACCACCCCCTTCTGTAGATTAGTAACCTCTCCCAGCCTCCCATTAAAGGAGGCTGGGGCACCAAATGGAAACTGTAAAGCCTTGTGGAAATCAGAGACCAGATTTTCATCTTATTTTTTTTTTGCCAGTGTAATAATTATTTGAAGCATTGAAATCTGGTTTGAATGTGCTTTGTCTTACATGATGCTGATTTGAACCTCTCCAGTCTGAAAATTAGTCTGAATTCTTCCAGATCAAGACTTTAAAGTAGTTCTTATGTGAAGGCAAGATACATAACATTACAAATTATCTTATACACCTTCATTATATTTTTTCAGGTCATTTGTGAGCTAAGTTTTAAAGAAAGACTTTAGTTCTTTCTTAGATTATTGAAATTGATTTGCACTCCACTGCTCTTTCAGACCTTTAGGGGCATTATCATGAGACTTTACCATCATTGCAGGTGTTATGTGATCTTGATGTAATATGTTGTGATTCCCATAGCTAGTGAATTGTATTTAGGAGGACTACAATGGATTATCTAACAGGTTAATTTAAATGGCATCTGTTCTCATTTGAACTACTTGGATGACTAAACCATGAATTTAGACATGGTTAAACTCAAAGCTAATGATAATATATCTGGCAACCAGATTAAGCAATGATTTTCCCAGGCATTTCATTTTCTCAAACAGATTTTTATAAGGATAAAGAAAGTTCCCAACAGACAGAAATAATGATAGACTTTTCTTGGGAATTTTTGTACCCGTTTGGAAAATAGTATCTCCTTACATCGCCTTGCACAGGAGACCATCCAAAAGGATACACAATCATGGTAAGAAACTTTAACATATTGAGCAAAGCAATTTTTGGTGTACAGCCTAAAAACATTGCTGCAACATGCTAGTGTTGAACAACTGCAAACTCAGCCTCACCTCAGCTGATTTCATCAGCTGTCAAACTCCGGAATCAGATTCTTCTCCCTGTATTCTGATGTATGTTGACAATCAGACTGGATACAGTACTGACCAAACTTAGCTGAGAACAATAAGAACTATAAAAGAACTGTATTTTAAAGAACTATGTTAAGAACTATGGTTAACTACGTTGAAAGAACTATATTTTCAAAATATGGTCTTTCAGAATGGAGAGAGCCGAGCCTCTGCCTCTCTCAGTTCCATGTGCATGCTGGGACAAAGCGTGAACTTGAGTCTGGGGAATCCCCCTCCATGCCAATTCCAAAGGGAAAATGCTCTCAGACATTAAACCAGACTCTGGTCCATGTTGCTTAGGTCACAGAAATCTAACGATGGGGAAATCAACTCCATACATTTTCTCTGAATCCAGCTCTTCTACATTTATCAAAAAGAAATCAAACACAAGCAAACAACATAAGTATGGAAGAACTGGCTGCTCAAAAAGCCCAGAGTACGAACTCTAGCAAAGCTCTACTGAAACACCTCTGATATTCATTGCACCCTATCAAGGCAGTATTGGCCTTCCTTCAGCTTCAATTACCATTTTCCTGGTGGCTGAAGGCAAAAAGCTATCCTGTCCTTTGTTATATTCCCAAAAGTACTGGCTTCCTTATAACCGAAGCAGTTTGCCATCTTACACAGGTGGAGGAGGGCACAGTTATCTTTCTCTGTGTTGACCAGTGGGAAGCTTATAAATCAGATTTATTCATAAACTCTTATATGACACTGTAGTTTTTCATATACATCAACAGATTTGTAACATACTTTAGTTACGTGTAAAGTAACAAGTGAAAATTCAGGGCCTAAATATTTGCCTCTGCAATAGTTTGTATTTAATGTATTAAAGCCTAGGAAATTTGAGTTCCATGCTCCGTAACAAATTAGTCTAACCTGCAGAATTTATGATTTAAACATATTTTTGTTTGTAGAGCAAACCAGATTTAAATCATGATCTTGGAATTTTGTGAGCTCACTGGAAAATGAGCTATTTTCAATGTGTAGCCATAAATGTTATAATTCCTGAGGGAAGTGCGTTAGGAGAGGACCACTTTGAAAATCATCCGTCCCCTTTGGGAGTCCTAAAATAGGATCCACATCCACCTGAAAATCTGTTCCAGTTATGTGTGCCGGTTACTTGAAAAACTAGAATGTTATTGAAATTTTCTTCTCTTATGCTTCACTGCATGATCCATGCATAGAATTAGTGTTCATCAGCGTGGGCTATATGTTGTGCAATGGGATTCCTGCTTGTTATCCAGCTGTGAGAAATGCACAAACTGTAAAATAAGTTAGGAAGAGAGTGAAAGAGACTGAAACCAATGCAAATGAGCATAGCAACAAAGGAACAAAACTAGTACTATTTCTACAAAGAAATGGGAGAAGACATGGATAGTTCAGGGTTAGGATCTAACAAATATTTTCACACCAAACCATTTGACCTCTTGATGTAGACGGTATCTTCTCGGTTTTGCAAATTTGATATTTTTTCAGGGATTCTCTGTGAGAACAGTTTTGCCTGTGTGTTAATACACGAGTTCTTCCCTTCCATTTGACAATTTCGTTGTTTCTTTCTTTGTACAGAAATAGCCTCAATATTGATGCAAAAGATGTTCCTATTCTAATCTTAGGTTATTAGAATTTTACCTATACCTTATGCTTTGAAGATAATAGATTTTACATGTTTATAGTAAGTGCTTGCTTATCTAACAAAACAAAGGTTAGGAAATTCCCAGAGAAGTTCTCCTGTTTGCTAAGAAATGACTAACACCAAAAGTAGTAAATAATCATGGCCATAAACCCCAAAACTTATTACTGCCAACTGCACTTATACAGAATCTAGTAAACAGCTTTCCAACTTACCCAATACTTGAAACTTTATTATTTCTTTTGAGAGGATGTGTGTACGTATGCTACAGAGACTCATGCACTCTGCAGACTGACAGCAGTCTTTCACTCCAAACTATAAACATATTATGAATTGTGAAACAAGAAGTTTGGCTGCAGGCAAACTATCAGCAAGAATAACTTCTAGGAGACCAAGACATTATCTCTTTTTACAAGGTAGCAGCTGTTTTCATCATGATCTTTATTTACAGAAAACAAATTCTTTAAAACATTTATGCTTTAGAAGAAAACACCAGTATATAAAACAATGTAAAAATTTAAAGTAAGGATAACTGTCAATCAATTTGTTACCAGGGTTTTAAATCAGTAGTGTTTCACTTCATGCACACCCTTAGTTTTAAGCTTAAAACAAAGAATTCTTGAAACTCATTAGAAATATTCTACATTCTCAAATACAGTGCAGTACGCTATAACTGAAAATATTTCCAGAACATTTTCTTCCTTGAAGATAAAAAACACCTTTCCTGCATCTTAAATGCTTTAAAAATATGTTTTCTTTATGATGTTGGTTGAAAATATTGGCTGCACAATAACGCTATTGTGTGAACTGTGAGATGTCTGTATTCAATACATCAAATGGAAACAAATGAGATTTGATCAGATAACCTTAGTATGCAGACAGATAAATTAATGAGCATTAAGGCATTGTGTATTTCAGTTAAATCGCAATATTTCTATCTCAAAATTGTTCTTTAAATATATTCTTTGAACTGAGTTGAATATTTTTTCAGCTCTAAAGGCTTAATTATCATATATTTCTGCCCAGTTATAAACTGATATCTTACAGACTGATAACATATAAATTGGTAACCTACCACTCATCAACCCTTGAATAACATTTCTTTGCCCATACATAACATTTAGAAAGTCCGTATAAAAACCCATGTGTAAGTTTTAGAAATCTCTGCGTTTTGCAGCAATACAGTTTAATCTAGAAACAGTGACCCCACCAGCTATAATCTCTTTTGAAAGTTTGAAAAAAATTAATGCCCAAACCAAAATTACGTATAAGACATTGTAACCAGAGATATCATCATTGATCTCTTAACTCTATAATGTTTTATCTATCTTATGTTGTGTTATTTCTTCCAGTAATAATAAAATATTCATAGCTAACAATTGTAATTATTTTTCTTTTCTTTAATTATGGGGCTCCCTTAAGGTGCAGTCACAAACCCATGTGGCTAAACTACTGAGAGCTGTTTCCCTAAATAAGCACTGATGAATGATCTGCCAGTCTTTGTGTGCGTTTGAAATATTTTTGTTAATTACTTGGAAAGCAACACCTTAAGCATTCTTCCTTATTCTCTCTCCAGATAATTGTACCGAATAATAACAAGCATGTTCACTATAAATAAAAATCCACTTTCCCTTGACACCCTTAAATGTCTACATTTCTTTTGTGCCGAAAAGTAGGGCGGTGGTAGGCTATGATATTTTTCTTGTTCCAGATCCAAGTCTTATTTTTAGATACGTTATTACTGCTGAGGAAACAGAGAAACTCAGCAAAGAGTGTTTGTGTACCACAGTTACATATTTTTTCCATCTGGGGAAAAAAAAAGATTTTCCTCAGCCTCCTTTTAACATATGGAGTTTGTCACATCAATCATTGGTGGAGAACATGTAGTGGCACCCATGTCATATGGGTGACAGGGCTGTTTTACATCATATCAGTATTTTAGATTCATGCCTTCCCAAGCACAGACATTCTACTTAGCAATAGCATAGTTCTTTCAAAGAAGAGCTGCCTTTTGTCAAGTATTTTCATCAGAGAGATGTAAAAATGTTACAAACCATCCAAAAGTAATAATCTAGGTACTTCAGCATGCAGTCTCTCTCTAGCTTGTATAATAAATTTGAGCTGGGTGCTTAATACATATGGGGATCATCACTAGGGAAACCATTCCCTTGGTACCTACACTCATATAGAAACCTTGTCTTGCTTTTGTGTCTGACTCAGTAAGACAGTATCTCAGAGAAGATCAACAAAATTTCTAACAAAATCTTGTCCCATTTATTTGTCTTTTAACTTTAAAAAGTAAGCGGAATCCATGTTTTGTCTCAAACCCCAGATGTATCATAATGGGCCTATTATGCTCTGCCGCTTTCCTATTACAGATCACCTACTACCACCATTCTTATGGCCCCTTTCCTACACAAAAATGATGCCAGCTTTGTAGTATCCCTGTCCTCTTGCCTGCAGGCACCACAACATTGTCAGCAATTATCATTTACCCTGGTAAGGCACTTACTGCCAGTTACTGTGCAATCCATTGGCTTGTTGACCTCTCTGCAAATAGCTAGATAACTAATTTAGGGTATAAATGGCTGTGATAATTATAATTCAATTTAATTTCCTTTCAGTGATTCACACACAGATGTTTTGATATCACGGAAACTGTTAGCCATAGGGACTGCACACTGTATAGTGCCTAGTGCCTAAAAACTTCGCACTGTGTCCTAGAGGACAGTCAGGGTATGAATGCAGAACTGCTAGTTTCTGTAGATGATAATTTCTTAGAATGAAATTGTAATCCTCAAACTAATTCCACTAGGACACTCAGTCTGGAAAGCCTGAATTTTGGTGTTTAATTCTTCGACAATAACACCACAAACACTTACTAGGCATGCCAGTGCCTGTCTGGTTGTCCCTCTCGTGTGTAAAACATGCCACGATAATTTTCTATCTATGTCAACTCTCTGCTCTGTTCTGGTAAATGTTTTCTAGGTCAGATAGCCTTCAAAATATAACTCCAGATGTGTAATTATCAATGTTCATCTTTCCCTTCATGCTTTTTAACTATTAATTCAGTGAACAGTACATTATCATAGGACAACATGATGTAACTTCCACTTGCCCATGGGAATTTGAATAATTTCTCCTGGGGAATGTCCCATTCTTAGTGAACGTCCTCTAGTGTTGAAACTGCATCTGTGACATGTAGGCTTAAATATTCATTCAGCAAGAGAAAAATCTACTAGTTTAATATTAGAATACTGACAGTGAGGTGCTCCCGGTTCTGCTGGTGAGACAGTCTCTTTGAAACGGGCCTTTCATCTGCAAAGTTTTGCTGCCTGAATGCAATGTGTTTCAATAAATGAGCCCTTCATTTTTGCACGGGGACTCAAGATCTACCATCTTTGAAATAAATACCCAGCAACCACAATCCTTACAATAACAAATTCCCAGCCAGTCAGTACAAGCAACAAATCCTTTAAGTTTGCCTCAGAGAACTCCAAGTGGCAAAGGAAAGCAGAAATCTACTTTGTCACTCCCGGAGACACAAGCAAAAATTAAGAAGTCATTGTCATATGGGTCCCTGGTGAGCCTGATGACAATACTTGACAAAGCACATATGTCATCGATGTCCGGGATAAGGAATGTATTCCTGTCACAGGACTTACTGGCATTAATGCCCCTGTAGGAGTTTGTCTAGAAAAGCGAGTTGTCACTGCTGCCTCTGAGTGTCCCTCTCAAAGGAAATGTATCACTTTGCTTTTAGAATGAGACAAATAAAATAAAGCACTGAGCATGACACAGAAAAAAAACAAGGAACCTTTAAAGCATGCATAGAGTTTCATGTCCCTTCCACGGGACTTGTACAAAAAGGGATCAAAATGACACACGTTTGATGAAAGGCAAGGCAAAGCAAGTGTGAAGAATATGCCTATGACCATCCTGATAGGGATGCTTCCTTTGTCTAGTAGCCTGCAAATTTTGCAAGCACACAAGCATATGAATGTAGAAAACCACAAATCTTTCTACATAATGCATTTTAGATGGTTTTCCCTGCTTGAAGAAAATGTATGTAAACTGTCTGCAAAGGTGATTTGTATGCCTGGGTATAACTGTTTCATTGGGCTTCTGGCAGCAAGCAATTGTTTGTCAGATGTGATGCTCATAAGACCCTTAACTATAGCGATGCTAGCAACTGCCTCTATAATACTTAACACATAAAACAAATTATAACAATATCCTTAAGATTAGCATATAAGTAATAGTGCTATATAAAAACTCATAAAAACAAAATGTATGGCTACAATAACCATATTAAAACAACCATAGTTCTGCTTTAAATAACCATATGAGCCATGTTTGGAAGATATTATAGTATTTACTGATTAAGCATAAGGAAAAGTCTACTGCCATCATCTCAGAAGAGAGAAATTGATTCCAGTTTCTATCTTTTCTGTAGGTGTTGGAAAGCCAGCTCATGATAAAAGCCCAACGGAACCATCTAAGGAGCTTCAATAATCCTTTGATAGTTTAAAAAAGAATGAAACCACTTCCTTTTTATTCATCCTTTTTGTTTTTTCCAAAAGGGTTCAATGATGTGTTATAGGCAACAAAAGAACATGATGCATACATTAACTGAACAGTAAATCACCTTCCTTTCAAAGAAACTGACCTCTTGACTGCACTGGTGACTTAAAAAGTCAAACTTACACTGATGCTAAACTGGCATAGGAAAATTAATCAGGACAATATATCTCTCTTAAGCAGTGACATCATTTAGGGCCTGGGAAACTTAAAATGCAGAATGGATTTGTCTGAAGGAGCCCTAGACAAGACTGTACCTAAATGTTGAGAATATTTTTCTCTGGATAGAAACTTGAAGAGGAAACGCTTGCTTTGTCACACGACTGGTACTTCAGTCAATTTAGCAGTTTCATATTTCACTTGGCAGCTGAAGTGCTGAAATCCAGTGAAAATGAAAACAAACAGAAATACTACGTTTGTGAGACCAGTAAAAGCTAAAGGCAAGATTATCCCAGTGTGTGGGGACCTAAAAGGCCTTTTGCACCTCCATGGAGCTGCTCAGGGATGGGCACATGTGTGTGGGGGAGAGGAGCTACGCAGAAGACCCAAGGGCAAAGGCATCGCCAGCTGTCTCCTGTGCCTCCCACGGCGTGGAAGCTGCTCTAAGCCCAGTGCACACCAAGGAGGGATGTCACAGGGACGAGGCAGCTCCTTACCTTTCTGCCTTTCCTCCAGCCCTGAGCTCAATACAGTGACACACTAACAGACAATCAGGCAGAGCAGAGCCAATAAAAGAAACACCAGTCATTTTTCATTTGCTTATGGACAGGCAACTTATGATGATACTCTGATGATTACTTTCTATTGAATGAATCACCTTCTGACCCATTCTCCTCAGTCATTTTCATTGTACACTAAATTCCGTTTGCCATGTCAGACCCTCAATTTTATCAGAGCCACTAACACAATTTTCCAGAGCAGCAGCATTAGCTCAGCTTCCTCATTTTGTCTCTGGTGCCTTGTAGTTCAATTTATAGGCGGAAATAAAGACTTGTTGGAACTTGCCTCCTTCCCCCAAGGGTAATCTTAATCCAAACCCAAGGGCAGAATCTGGGCCTAACCTCCAGGCTTTTTCTCCCAAGACTTGATATATCAGCACATGATCCATATAAGTCATATCACTGTCATTGAATAAAAAGCAATTTGCACGATCAAAAGCAGATTTCCAGCATGGAGAGATTCACAAAGATATCTGAAAAGGGAGCACACTATTTTTCTTTCTGATAAAAATGGGAGGAGAAAAAATACAGAAAAAACTGCAAAGCACGAAATGAACAGAAAATTACAAACCAGTACAATGCAGATAGGAATATGTATGCATTAATTCATTTCTGAATCCTTTTGTACATTCATATTTAGCAGTTATATCCACTTTATATAATCAATAGAATATATCACATATTATAAAAAATCTAGAAAATATTCTATGTTTACAATAAAAGAATAGTATGTGAAAAACAAAATTTGTCAGTTTTAGATAGAATAGGGCATTAGTAAATTTTTTTTCATTTTTTTTTCCCCTCCCCTTTCGTGTGGAAGTTTACACTAACAGTAACCTGACCTGGCACGGTGTTACTTGAGTCAGAATGTCTGCCTTAGCATTGCTTAAAACAACTTCATTGAGAATTAACCATTTCTGAGCTCTCAAAAATATGTACAGGGCAATTTCCAGTTCAGTTAGCAACCAGGAGCTCAGGACATGACTGTGTCATCAGAATAAAAATGAACATTGCACTCAGTGCACTGACTTGTCAGTTCATTTACAAAGATCATAAATAACAATGGTCCAAGGAGAGATCCCTGAGGTACTTCTGTAATGACATCCATTAAATCTGACATGATGCTGTTTAATAACACAGGCTGTATGTGCCCTCCTAAGTAGCTAGCACCCAGTTAATTACAGATGATTCCATACCTAATCCACTCAATTTATCCCGTAAAGGAATATAATTTACAAAATAGACAATAAAAAACAAATTTAAATGCACTCCATACACAGCCCCTGGAAACAACTCACACACTTAATCTGCAGTGTTTAAAAGCATCTGATTTTCTCATTCTGAGTTAACCATAAACGTTCTAATATTATTCTGCTCAAGAGTCCCTTATTACTGGTATGGCAAATGAATACAGCGTCCAGTCTTCGTGCCGCTGACCCGCCAGCAAGGGGTGCTCCGTGGGAGCACACCCAAACGAGATTACTGGTGTTCAAACCGTGCCTCTTCCAGGCGTGCTACGCAGTTTGTGGGTAATCTGCAAGTCTGAGCAGGGCAAGCCTGGCTTCGGCCGAGCCTCGCTCGCCCTGGATGCAGCCTGTGCCGCCACGCTTCTCCCCAGGGAACAGGGAAAAATGCTGAACGAACATACTGGTGCTAAGAGGGCATCAATGCTGCTTTTGGAGACGAAGAAAAGGAGCTGACGTGATTCCCAGTGACAACCAGAAAGTGTGAGAGAGGGAGAAAGGTGAGAAAGAGAGGGAGATCGGAGACACTGCCTTGGCTCGCTCTCCCACTTAAGAATGAAGGGAGAGTAGGATGTCTCCATAGCAACCATCAGAAAGCATGGAAAAGCAGAGAGCAACAATGATTATAATAAGATTAGAAGAGGTCACACAGATCATCAAATAGTCCCCCAAAATCTCAGGCAATCACGTAATAATAGCCGCTTAGTCTGGAAGCGTTCTGTGGAACAAGTACTCCGCATCCACACATCACAAACTTCTTCCCAATTTACGGCTAATTTAAGATTTGTAGTTTAAAATAAAATAAGAAAAAGATTAATTATTATACTCTGAAGGAAAAGAGCTTCAGAGAACGGGTATTCTATGTACCTGTGACAGGCAGGAATCTAGTTGCTGGATCTGCTGGGTGATTTTAGGATGAGTACCTCACCTCCTGCTGTTGAGCAAGGCAAGGACAATAAAACCCCCACATCTGCCCTGAGCAGTCTGATCTCCAGGAGGATTACGTCTCAATACCAAATTTAGGAACCATGTAAACCCTCAGGATGTGAGCAAGACACATCAGTGAGATTTCTGAACACCAGTTCACCCCTTTCTGCATGACTCTTGTCTCTGCCAACTTACCACTATGGGGGGATACAGAAGGTACTTGTTTCTTAAAGAGGTATCAGTGCAAAAAGGCGAGGGGACCCCCACACACCAGGTTTTTGGTGCAGCACTCTGTTCACTTCCAGAAAGTGGCCAGACACACAGTGGTGAATAAGATATAAGGCTTCCAAGAGAAGGAACAATTTACTTCTCTCACTAGTTGGTGGGTGAGATTTTTCGGAGGATGGAGAAGGGACACATTCTCACACTCCTCCTAATGAATGGCCAGAGCATACAAGATAAATCTAGCTGTAACTTGCTAGACAGAATAAAATAAAGATACTCTGTCTGAAACTGAATGATGCTCCACACCTTTAGAAATATGCTGAGTGTTGTCATTTCCCTCTCATATTGGAAGAAAATGTGAGGGAGACAAGAGTGCTTGTAGTCTAATGCACTTACACTTGATATTTAGAGACCAGTGACTTTTAATTTTCAAATACACTGCCATGGTTATATATTGCTTTCAAAACTGCACTGATGAAAAAGCAGACAATGCATGGTACAAGTCTCCACTAAACTGCCACTGACCTGAGCTGCAGTTCAGGGTGAAAATATATAACTAATCCCTGTGTGCTCTGTGTGACCGGGGCTAGGAAATAAAGCCACTTTTCTTATCTACATTTCTATTCACCACATCTTTTTAGAGAGGGTACTTTATGTTTCAGAACTGCATGTTTCATGAGATCCTGAAGAATTCCAGTGCCCCAATAAATAAGCAGAAAAGTCAAGTATATTATATATGTATTTGTAGGACAGATTTTGAATTGGCATTGTTACATTGCATGATGGTTTGTGCTGCATTTTGTTGCTGTTGCAACAGTTTCTTCAATAGCAGGTTACGTCTAATTGGGCAATTTGCATACCCTTTATGCCTGTCACATTACTACCTGTGACACTTCCTCCAGGAGTGCCTTGAAAGTGCAAGTTATACTCACGTTGTAATTTCTGACTACAGGACACTCAGGGAAGGCAGCTCAGCTGAAAGTCTGAAGTCAGTATGCATAAGATAGAGTTTTCCCACCCTTGTGTGAAATGCAGCTAAGCTTTATGGCTGCTTTACTCCAGAATGAGATAATCCACATAGCGGAATCAATTTCAGTTGATTTGCCTTAACCTTCTTAAGTCCTTCTACTGACATGGACTTAATTTGTGTTTTACCGACTCTGCCCTTCCTTCCTCTGCAGGTATCTGTCTCAGGCTTTGGGATGTCAGCTATTTGAAGCACCATTCCTATACCTGTTTTCTTTCTACTGATACTTTATACAGCTGTGGCAGATTGCATTGTTTTTTCTTTCCTATCGGAGGGCGGGGGGGTGAAATCCGACATGTTAGCTTCTTTTCAGTATGCTTGGCAGCAAGGCATATGTGCTTCTGCATCCCACGCTATTTTCTCCATCCCCTGTTTCACTATTTGTAACAGATGTTTTCTCTGGCCTTTACTTCTTCCTGTCGCAGAGCCCCTTGCTTCCACCGGGACATTTTTACCCTGTCATTTCGAAGTCTCCGACAGCTTCTTCTGCCAATATTAGTGCCATTACATGTGCTCACAAATACATCGCATGTGTACAAGCATGTAAAATACATGTCCCAGCCACTATCGTTGCACCAAAGGCTTATGACCCCCACTGGGGTAGGCCAAGGAAGCCAAATAATCACACCTTTCTTCCATTCATGGTTATATCAGCACTGGCTGTGCACCTGAACGGTCACACGGAAACTCATCTTGGTATACTTCTTAATCACTCCTACAACATTTTCTCAGTAGGAACTTTTTCCCTCTCTTTTCTCATTTTGTTCAGTAAGAAGGAAATATTTCCAATTCCACAGCGGCTAACCAAGTGATAAGTCCACTAATGAGGGGCAAAGCGGGATGCATAGCATGCCTGGGTAACGAGAGAAGTGTTGTTGCCTTATCTTTCCCTTTAATACTCTCTCTTTAACAGAAAAGCACATAGTGGAAGTTCAATACACAGCCTTGAGTTTTAAACTTCTGCTTGTCCTACAGGGGATTTCCTGCCCTGTCGGGTGAATTCCACTTAATAATACTGAATTCCTGTAACAGAACAATTCCTTCCTGTGGGAATTTAAAGATTTCAAGACTGGTTATTATATTTTAACTCGTGATTTTCCCTGCAGCTTCAATTGTATTGGGTTTAATTTCATAGAAAATGTTTATTCCTTTCCTATATTTTTCTTCCACAGTCTCCTCAGTTCACTTCTACCTTGCCCACAAAGATAAGAAAAGTTACTTTTAGTTCGTATTATCTAACCAATATGTAGGATGCAGTTAAACCCCCCCACAGAGAGGTGTTATTTGCAAAATGTATTACCTTTTCTTTTCTTCAAACACTGCGTGTAATCTCTCCCTTGCTCAAGTCTCTCCAGTGTGACATAGGTAAATTTCACAATAACAAAGCGAGCTCAAACACCACCTCACTGTACATTATATGCCCTCCAGGAGACTTTACCTCATATACGGTTATTTTGGACCCCTAACAAAACAGGCACCACAAGTCTACACAAATAAATTTGTGTACTCTTGTTCCAGTTAAATAATGTTTTGCTTATGCCTCGAATAAGAGATCTGAAGGTATTCTAATATTAAATTATTATTTCCATGTGGCCTAAGCAGCAGAGCAGGGTTAGCAAACCCATGGCTCTTGAACTGTGCACAAACAGTTCACGTGGTCCCAGCCCAGACCTCGCTTAACCAGCAGCAGACCACAGGAGCTGCTGAGGAACACAGAGCCCCAGGCCAGGGCAGAAACAAGCCAACAGACTGGGAGTACCGAGCTCTGTGCTGCTAATCGCCCTGGGACTTCGGCGGACAGCTTGTGCCTCAGCAGGGCAGACTGGCTCCGGGCATGCACGAGACAAGACAGGGAAAGGAACCGTATGGTTGAAGGAGATCTACCTGCATATCCCATATATTAGACAAGTCCTCAGAGCTGAGCCAGCTTACAGTGGGGCAAAGCATGTCCCCATAAGCAGATTCTTACTGCGAGGCTTTCTGGATCACACACTTATCTGGTTTAAATTAATGTAGGAAATATTTTGTCCACATAAAGGAAAGTTTGTTCAAGGAAAATATTTATGTAATGCTAATGCTAATGTATTGCAAATGTAATTAAAGTTATAATGCAAAGTGCAAAAGGTCCTCATTCTCTTTTCAGTTCCACATGTGCAAGTGTGAATTAACTGAATTAGTATTATCACACTCAGAGAATCTTCTCTAACTTAAAGAGAAGGATTCAGCCATAAATGATTTGCATACCTCTAGAAATATCTATGATAAAACAAAATGTATCATAATATTAATATTTTACTTATGCTGCACTTAGCATTATACAGATTCTTATTTAAAATATATTCAGCTGATAATAAAATATATATCAAGTAATAAATATGTAGGTTATCTGATGAAACATATTTGAATCTCTGTTGAGACATTTTAACTTTTAGTTGAGACATTAACCAAAGCCAAAGATCTAAAAATCCACGTACTTCAGAAGAGACTGATTTTTGATACTGATACTGTAGCCTGGGACCATCTTTGAGGTATGTAACTGAGTTCTCTGATGATATCTGTTACAATGCTGTTTGGAGCCAAACATTTGCACAATGTACATCATGAAATGGGTGGGGTTTTTTTTGCTGAACTACATTTTTATAACCTGTCAGTTAAAAAAGAAAAAAGAAAGAAAGAAAAAAAAACAAACCACAAAACCAACCAAACAAGCAATCTTATAACACAGATTAACATATAAACTGCTACAGTACATTTTTTCTTTTCATCTCAGAGTTAGTACAGAATAATATGGACCACCTTGTTGTTATATAACATTATAGTTTTAACAGGGAGATGTGCTCAGTGATAGAATAGTTTTTCCATCTGTAATCTCTTTCATTCTAATGAATGCAATCATTTTAATTAAATGCGACAAGTAATAGCATAGTATAACACTTCAAATTAAAGAATCCATTTCCAACATATGGCATAAGGTTTTGTATTTGGTCCAGACCAAAAAAAAAAAAAAAAAAAGTGTTTTATTTAATATTTGAGGTTGTAAGACATTTTTATTACCATGTAAAGTTTCAGAAACATTTCTGAACTATAGAAACCAGTTTCAAGTTAACAACTGAGGTTCTGGATCCATTTCAAGGCTCGCAAAAATAAAATAATACTTGAAGTTTAGATCTCTCTGAAGGCTGTGAAAAACTCTTTGATATTTTCACTTTGAAAATAGTTCACTTACAAATCTTAACTACAGCACAGATAACCATCTGATGGCTGCTCAGTGGATCGTGTGAAATGAAATCAGCTTCAGTCTATAACATTTAGGTAGTACTCAGGAGCCACATTAGTTAGTAGAAAAACGACAACACTTTTTATCAGTATGGAAGTATGCATCTTGATCTGAATGGCTCAGGTTTCTGGAAGCATTTACTTTCCGTATTAGGCATGCTTACATGCTTTCCGAATTATTAGCAGTTTAGACTATGCAAACACAACTTCACTTTATTTGCATATCCATCCCCACGTATTTTTAAATTGTTCCCTTAGTAACTGTATCCTGATGGAAAATGCAGACTTCCTACTTGCAAACCAAATAAGAAAACAGCACACTAGTTGACATCTGCCTGCATGATATCATATAGATTACAGAAAAAATAAATTTACTTGGCAAACAAAACAACATAAGAAACAAAACTATTGGTAGGTGGTTTACTGCTGATGATCATTGTCCTACATGGTGAAAAAGCTCCCTTTTCCATCAATAACTACAAATACGAAATTTAGAAAAGACATAGCATGATTGTGGAGAGAGGGGAGAAACTAAAAATATAAATTGTTCTCATTCTACGATATTATATTGAAGATGAACTTTATTTGTATTTTAATATCTCTGGATGCATTTTCATTTACTTTTTTAAAAAATGTAGGTTATGCCAATATAGTTTAAAGAGAAGAAATTATTTGCACCCAATTTAAAGTCCCTTTACTGCCAAGAAATATAAAGTAGCCCAAATTTAAATGACAATTGGGTCACTGCCCTCGAAAATTGTATTACCTTCCAAACCATGGAGTCAATTTACATTTGTACAGAAAGTATTGCAATACAGTCAGATTTGAATAGAAATACTTTATGCTCACTTATTTTCCTCCTCTTTTTCACATACGCAAAAGCCAATACAATGGACAAGAGTGGTGAAGCAGACTTTTGAAACGTAAATTTTAAAAAAAGAAATAAATAATAAATATATATTTAAGAGTGAGAACCTTTTGAGGCCAGAGTACAGAAATCAAAAGTTCTTGAACAAGGGAGGTTAAGATCAATATGCCATCTTGCTATCTAGTATCCAGTCTGGAGTTAAATACCAAGAGATGCAATGCACACAGTATTTCTAAAGAACTTAGTTGTGGAAAAGAAGGTTGGGAGCTTCAGCTCCCTAACCTCCCTTGCCTGAGGATATACCCTGCATGCCTGCAACCCTCTTGTTTGGCACTCTGCTGCCTATTATCAGGTTTCTTGGCTCTTTATTTTCTTTTTCATCACTGATTTTAATTTTACTTAATTTAGAATTTTATAGGAGCTGAACTATTGTGCTGAAAAGGGTTATTTAAATAGTTGACCTTCAAACTATTGTTGCAATGTTTTTAGCTATCATAAACACAAACCCTTCATCTCTGAACTGACTCTCTGCAGTGTCAGTAACACTGTGCTGAACTGTTTGCATTCATGATAAAACTGTAAAGGTTTGAAAAAGTTTGAGGACAGAAAGGCTAGTAAAGGGAAAGAACCACACCATTTTCCATCTTCCATAGATGCTAACTTGATTATTTAATGTTCTAGAATTAAGGCTTGATTTACTGTTCCCAAGTTTCAGCTTATTTCTCCATGATCAGATCTGGTGTGATACTGGATGAGGAACTGCAGGATTCTATGTGCCTAAAAGATACCTGATAGAGGCCCAGACAATCTCACTGCCCATAACCCGTTTCAGAGAGGCATCCACTGAGGTCAAATAGACTGTACTGAAAATTCAGGCCAAGATCACAAACAGTTTAGGACGTAGGTCCAGTTTGATGGGAGAAGGCTGAGCACTACCAGGCTTGTACTCCTTCGGAGACCCAAACAAATATCCGTGCATAGCTGTGCAGTGAATCTCTGTGCCTCACTTCCCTGCCTGCAGATGGGCAAGAGTATGTCCCACCTCACAAGGCTGTTGTGCATGTATGTCTGTTCACTGTTTTCACATCCTACTGTATCACAGTTATGGAGCAGGGGGAAGCTAGAGCTGTAATGACATCTGACAGATGACATGGATAATAAGTCACCGCTCCCATCACAACCCAGCATCAGTTCTTTGGAGACTACATTCACTCTAAGTGATCCTGAGTTTAACAGTCACAAACATTAGATTACTAAAAGAGTCAAACAGGAAAAGGGGGAAGAGTAAACTTAGAGGAATTTTTTTTTCATACTGAAGATACATTGATGTATCAGCATGAAAGGAAAAGACAGAAGGGAATTTGGCAGTAACACCAACTTGTTTTCAAAATATATATTTTCATATTTGCCTCTGCAGGAGAAACCTTTTCAGCATTCATGTGTTAAGCTTCATTTAGAGTCTGGATGGTCGTGTCCATGTTCACTTGCAAATAAAATATTATTTATGGGCTGATCTTGCAAATATTTACTACTGAACATATGGGGGAATGTTCAGCTGGTGTAAATCAGCAGAACCACCAATCTCATTTACATTAGCTGAGGCTCCAGCATGTTATGTTTATTACATTAGGGACCCATTCATATGGATAGGATTTACCCTGGTAACCATCCATAGGTTGGTTAATGCAAGCTACATGTTGACAATGATTGCAGAATCCCTCCCTTACTTATGCTTTGTGCAATGCATAACGGTTGTTTAATGAATATTTTGTTATATATCATACAGATTTAAGATCAATGTTGTGTTCCTGATATTTTCATAGAAACCAACTGAAAAGCTACAATATTAGTTTGTAAACCCTTAATTACACAAACAGTCACATGAAGTGCTCAGCCCTGCTCACCCTGGGCCATAAAGGTGTGAGCCATAGTATAACCCTGAGCACTTCCTGGGAAGGGCAGTAATCCTCTGGCTGCTGTTCAGGACACTCAACACCTCACAGGATTTACTCAGCAACCTTGGTGTGGAATCAACAACTTGTCAGAATATTATACCAACATCACATGGGTTTCTGGAACAAGAGAGACTGGAAGCACTTTTTCCTTACAGACCTTCTTTGTCAAAAGAGGGAAGCGTTTTCCCTTGTGTGAAGAGCTTTGGTAAAGTCTTCTGCTGTAACTCTCCATTCCGATACGTGAATTAGCATTGCATCATTAATTAAAGAAAAAAACAAAGCCCAAGGTGCATCAGTACCTTGGTTTGCCTTTCAGGTCTGGATGAAATGCAAAAGTAAATCTAAAAATTACTAATGCAGTTGGAAACAGAAGTTATGCAACAATAGAAATTTCATATCTTTTGTCACTGGTAGTGTATATAAGCAGAAACAGCAACATTTTATTGCTAGATTTGCCTATCCAATGCACAAACAAGTGATTACATAGCATGCAGGATGACTGGAGGTAAAACTCCCCCCTTCCAGCCTGTCTCTTCTCATTTTCTCTCAATTACCATATTTTCCATATTGTTTCCTGCAGCATTTATGGCTTACATTTTGAACCGTGGATCAAATACTTAAAAAGCATATTTCCCTCCAGGTTTTAAAGTTCTTTACTTGTTTTTTTTCTTTCCAGACAACTATTCAAAGCTGTTGCTCGAGTAAGTAGTAATAAAAGGTAGCAGACAAGTGACCTCCTCTATATTTCTGGAAAAGTAATTAGTGACATTCTCTAGAGACCTGGAGACATGGGTGATATATTACCACCTGTAGGTGGTTTAGAAAGGCATATTTTACAACTCCCACACAGTCATAATCAACTTACATATTTTAATGTAGAAGCAGTATAACAATGTTAGATGGAAATGTGTTTTTTAAGCAATGTATTTCAGTTTTCTTGGACTGATACTGTCTCCTTTAAAACATCTATTATGATAGACCTGATGTCACAAAGAGAACGGATGGTGAAGGCAGACATAATCAACTAAAGTTTTCAATACTCCTTATCTCATCCAACAACCAATAACGGTCTCTCTGCTAGGATTTTGCAATAGAAGAAACAATGTAAACTAGGCACACTCATTTTTCATCTTCTCCTTTGGGGATTTTTGCTTGTCATCATCACTGCATGCATTTACCCCTTCATAAGTGAGACCTAGAAGCTGTCTTCAAAACAATATTTCAGGTAAAGTGTTGAGAAGCCAGTGATTTCAGCAAGACATCTTATTTCCTCTTTAAAACTAAAACTAAATGTTAAGTATCCTTGAAATCACATTCCTTTCAGTACATATACATTTCTAATAATGGCAAAGATTTCAGATTTGCCTATTTTTCCCCTTTAAAAGGAAAAAATGAGTTTTCATCTTAATGATGTCATTTTCACATACTTGAAGTACTACATATAGTAGTACTACATATAGTAATTCAAGTGAAAACATCCCAAAAAACTACAAAAATCAAAACACTAGAAGGAAACAAGTACCACACAATACTTTTTCCCAAAGAAATGATTGAATCAGTTGATTACCTGAAAATGTAAATAAGCTACCTATACAGTGACCTGTAGGGAAGGAAAGTAGGAAGAAACAAAAGGACAGGATGTAACTGAGCTAATACAGAGGAATATGTTAAAGGAGAGAACTGACAGATAGTCATGACATTGAAGAGGGTAAAGCAGTGTTCAGAAGGCTCTTCTTTACAGGTATGTCTTTTGTATTGCTCATGTCAGAGTCTCCACAGGGAAAAAGAAGAGTGGCCAGGAGGGTAAAAGATGAGTGGTTGCATCCTTGCTCCCTCAGTGCATTCCAAGAATGACTGAAAATGACATTTGTCCATCTAGACATATCTAGACAAAAGGTAGTTCTGGACTGTAAAAATAAAACTCTAAACCAGATCAGGTGTCAGTGAAGTCAAGAACTTCTAGCTATTTTAATGCTGAAGTGAAGCTGGTTGTTAAGTTGGGGTTTGTTTGTTTGGGGGCTTGTTTGTTTATTTTTTTGTATAGCATGCTTGTATTTAAAATTGACTGCAATGTTTATAGTCATATAGCCTGTTTTGGACTAAAGATCCTTAAGAGATCTATGTGTGTCATATGTTGCATTTTCTGATTTAGTTGTCTTAGTTACAATACAATAGCAAAAAAGACATTTTTTTTATCCATGCATCTTAATATATTTTCAAAGAAAAATACAAATGAATTTTTGACTGAGAAAAATAATTTATAGAAAGGTACAGTGACCTCCTAAGACAATATAGCAGGTCTGTAGGTAACCTGAGAATAAAATCCAGGTCTTTCACTACATTTTCAGAAGCACTATAGCCCAGAACTCCAGCAAAGGATAAAAGATCCAAGTTAGTTAAGCTTTCACAAGAAAATTTGATGATCCTGCAAGCATAATATTACAAAGGCACATACTTTCAGTCCTGTCTCAGTGCATCAATGTCTATTTTCATTTGCTTTGTATGCTTTCTAAGCTTTCAGATCTATAACCCCAATACTCAAAAGTAAGTGTACAATGACACAGCTGAAAGTTTCAAACACATCTTATGTAAGCACACTATTTCCTCATCCTGGGCTCTGCTGATGCATTCACAACACTTTTGTGCAAGCCTTGGGTGGAAAACTTACGTAAGTTGGTCTCACCTAAAGTGAGCATGCATCATGCATGCTGCTGTAGGAAGCAGAGTGCAATGTGAATACACGTACAACGCTATTTTTCACCTCACAGATATTTTCATGTAAAAATAACTCTTTTCCACCTGTGGAAACTGGTTTGAGTTTTCTTTATAATCCCATGGTGAAAAGAAAAACGTTTTGCTCTTTCACAAAACTAAGAAAATAGGGTTTCCCTGCATAGCTGAGAAAACGTTTCTGTTCGGCTGTCACACTGCTCATTTGAATAACTATAAGCCAAATTTTGCATTTGGATTGTGCTTAACTCTTGTTTATTTTAAATGGGAACCATCTAGGAGTAGAATTTGACCCAGATTTTCCTCAAGAGCATGCACAGAGGAAAGATACAGGAAGAAGTGGTGAGATAATTCACTGTTGAATTAAACGGCTGTGGAGCCACTAAATCTAGAACACAGTCTCACAAACAAACAGTTTCTTGAAGACCTCTAATGAAAGGAACTGTCAGAAATGCCAGATATTGCTAGCTAAACCTGGATCAGTGACAGAGTTTTGCTTTGGTTCAAACATCTCATGAATTTGTGATGACTTTGTATATTATTTGCCTAAATAGACTTCCTCCCATAATTTTGCCAAACACAGCTACAAGGAACAATATGTTATTGTTATTCAAATCAATGGATATATTTAAAAAAACAAAAAAAAAAAACAAAAAAAAACCTAAAGGTGAGTTAACTGAACATGAGTTTTGACTTTGGAGGTAAAGTCAAAGTTTGGAGGTCTTGTTTTAATTTTTACCAGAGACAGAGCCAAACAGATGCATCTCTTTGCTCACAGGTTTTCTTAAACAACTGCATTGAGCCATGTGGCATAAGAGAACTGCATTTGCTGACATAAAATAATCTTCTCCATTCACACATACAGCTCTGGGACTAGCACAAAGGCTGAGTGGAGTTTATATACCTCCTTCATCTTCTAGTCACTGCTTGCTTATCTATCACAGTAGTAGTTTGATTGAAGCTGTTCTTTTTACATCATCCATACTCCTGATCTGGTATGCCCTGGGGAAAAGCAGAAATGTACCCCATACACATCCACACAGCAATCAACTGCTGAGGAGAGACTTCACGACTCACACCTTTTCATCTTATTTGACTGTATTAAATAGCTCCTGAAACCTCACAATAACATGAGGAAATCAGATTAGTTAACTAACCTAACAATGGTTTTAAGACTCCAACTTCATTCTGCACTGCTAAAATTGCACACTGCTAAGTAAATTTTTAGGCAATTCTTATCAATGTTTCTAATAATATCTACATTCTTGCTGAACACAAATTTACTACTCAATGTCTTTTCCAGAATCATTCTTTGTTTCTTACACATATATGGGAATTATTTTCACACCTTCTAGCTCTTCATTGCTAACCTGCCTTAAGTGAGCTCTCATAAAAATTCACCAAAGCCCCTGCTATTTCCCCAGCTATCTACACCCAAACTCTGGAATCTAATGCATTTAAGTCTGGTGCTCTGTCAAAGTTAATAGTCATAATTGCCTAATGATCTGCTCTAGTATGATGGTAAAACCTTTTAACATTTCACTTTTCCCCAAGGAGAGTGTATTGCAGTTTCTGGAATGCTGCCTTACCCTTCTTTTGGGAATACTTAGGCAAAGAATTCATTTTGCTCCCGGCTAAATGAACCTTATGCTCTCCCTCTGTAGCCATACTGTCTCTTTGCCTGGCTGTTTTACATGAAGTGTATATATCTATACTGAGATATATAGTAAATTCAGTGGCATGTTCTGTTTGCCAGATTCCCGTCTCACTTACAGTGATGTAAGCATAATGTAAGTCATATTGTTGAGCTAATCAGAATTACTTTAGCTGTGCAAAGTTATAATAGCTTAAATTCCCTCTGATTCAGCCCCTATGCAAACTGATGTTGTTCAAGGCTACTTAAATTAGAGGAGCCCTGTGATGGCTCTGAACTGTACCAGAAGATAACTTCTGGTCTAAGCTGTCAAGAAGAGTCACTCTGTAGGTGAACTGAACACAGTTCTAAGATATCTACACCAGATTCTCCATCATCTCACTCCTATGAAGTCACCTACATCAAATCATAGTGAGAGATACTAGGTATAAACACTGTTGATAAGAATAACGTACTGAGTAGGTGTTGAAATAGTTGTGAGAAATAATTACTTTTCTTTATGGCACACTGCAAACTTTATATAAAGAGATTGAAGGTAAGTTCATTGGCTACTGTAATGTTCTAATAACAAACCTAAAAATCAGAAGTAGTCTCACTCAGGATTGTAAACAATGCCTTCCTTTCTTATTATTTTATATTTTTGTGTTCATTATTCCTTCAGTTCTACAGTCTAATATTTTGAAAGCTTGGATGTAAATCAGAATCCACATCTAAGCATAATTTTCTTTATCTGCAACAGGTTAAACACAATCACTCCAACTGAATGTATTAGGAAACTAAAACTCTTTGGAACCTAATTCAGGTACAGAATTTGGGTCCTCTGTTCAAACACAAAGACGTGTTTTCAGTAACAGCCCTTTCTATTCCTCCTCCAGAATAATTCCTTCCTTTTGGTCAATCTCTCCATAAACTCTGTTTTTCTTCCCACCTACTTGTTAAGACAGTTAATTGTTTATATTTATCTTTTCCTTAAAAATTAGTTTTTATTCTCCTCCTCTCCATTTTTCATATGAAATATAGGGATATGTTTACATTAAAATCTACCAGAGGTAGCTTTAAATGGCAGAGGGAGCAGGATAGCTACAGCAGCACAGATCCCCCCACAAAGAAATTACTTCTTGTTTTACTGATCATCTCAAGAGTAACGTGGCCAAAGCTGGTTTGCTTCCAAAGCCCGAGTTAACTCACTTCTAAAGTAGCTTAGATCCTTTGAGGTTTGGGCACACTATATATACTGATATACTGATTGTCAGATTTTTCCTTCTGTGCACTTATTAACTGTTCATTTTATTAATAAAAGCAGTACTTGATCCTTATTGGCCAAGTTTCAAGTTGTGTCCTCATAATTGCAGAAGTCTGCTTCTGTCCCTCCATCCTGCTGCAAGACTCCACTGCCACTTGACCAGCAAGACCTATAATCTGAATCCCTAGGACCAGGATATCTACACTGCACGTTTCAGAGAGTAGCCCTACTACATTCCCCTCTGCAATTGGCTGTCCCAGAACAGGACTCCACAAACAACAAAAGTGCAGTAAGTGATCACATATGGATCACTTTTATTAGGCTCATAGAGAAACGACCTTGTGGGAGGACATCCTTTCAAAAGTAGCTAAATCTGCTGATGACACAGAGCTGAGAAGTAGTAAATACAGAGGAACAGAGCAAACAAAGTCATAATGATTTGGATAGAATTAGGCTTATGGGATGCTAAGTAGTTTATGCAGTTCCATGTAAAGAAGTAAAAGGTAATGAGGCTAGGGACCAAAAATAATCACAGAGACTGAAGTCTAAATTAAAGCACAACACAGAATACAGACCAGGAAAAGGAAGTGGGAATAAGATAGTTTGAAGTGTTTTCCACAATCATGTACAATATTTGGCAGCAATAAAAAGGCAAACAAAAGTTCAGAGCAGGAAATTGGATAAGGTAGAGGGGAAAGAATAGAGAGGGAATTATAATTTATCAATGGAAGTCATTCTGGCATCACATGAAAGAATACTGAGGCCACATGTGGGATATTGTGTCCAATTCTGATCACCACATTACACTGCATAAAGGACATCACTTGGACGAAATAAAACATTAGATGGACATCAAAATGCCTTACAATTTGGGAAGATGAGTTATTCATTCTGAAGAATGATTAGCCAGCTTCAGCATTTGCAGGTTTTCAGAAATGATTTACAAATCATCATAATGTTATTTCTCATCCTAAGAGGAAGGGCATGGATTGATGACAGGCTGATAGTGAACTCAAGTAAAATGTTAAATTAGATATTAGAAAGCACAAACAGCAATTCAGCTAGATAATAAAATACTTTGCCAAGGCATACTGCAGCAGTTCTGTTTATTTTAGGTCCTCAAAAGCAGGCTGGATTAATTTAGTCTGATTCTGCAACTTTTAATAGGCAAACATCCTATTAACTTAGCAAGAGTTCTGCATGAAAAATACTTAGAATTGAACTTCTAACCCATTAGAATTTTAAGGAGTTGAAAAAAGTTAAGAGAAATAGTTCATACTGACATCAAGGACAACTGTGTAGCTAAAAGTCCTGCACAAATTATTAGAAATGATGTTATAAGAGGCTGTAACTCTGAGTGAAGTATGTAAGTACATGCTTAATTTGATACATAGTCAGTAGACTTAGACACATGGTCAGTGAAGCCACTCGTTTAGTTAAAGGTAAGCATATGCTTAGATAATATGGTAAATTGCAGGTAAATGCATTAGAGATTTGTAATTATTTGGCAGGGTCTTTAAGTATGCAGTCTACAAACTTCTCATGTATTCTACAACATGTATAGGTCTAAATATGAAAAGACAGAATATATATACATTTATGTTCCTACATGCAAATAATTCCAATATTAAAGTTGAAAATGTGCCAAAAATTGTGTAATAACCTGACTACATCTTTAAAGACAGATTTTTAAGCATTCAAAATATTCAGAGTAACACCTAGCATGGATAAACCATGGGGAGCAATGGGTACTTAAACATCTAAAACTCTGAGGAAAACAAAAAATCAGTATTAAAAAAATAAATAACCACTTAAATACCTTTGAAAAATGTACCAAATTTCATGTAATTCATATTATGGGAGATCTTCTAACCTCTGGACACTACAGAGTAAAATCTTTCAAAAAATATGAAAACACAACTTGGTGGTGAGAGGCTATACCAAAGTGTTTTTACAAGAAATGATACAAAACCTTCTGTCTTCTAATATTAATTCTAAGTAACTATATACAGAAGTTGCTGAAGTGACTTAGATCACACCTTCCTCTTTAATTTCAACCTTTAGAAATTTAGAAATTTTCAGACTTTTTCAGAGAAAGAAAAAACAAGTTCAAGATATCATCATGTGTGCTTTTCAATTAAATTACTGCATAGTCCTATTACTAAATGGATGTTCTATTTATAAACACCTGTAAGATAAACAACTTGCAAAAAATATACAGATAAATGCAAAGTTGCTTTTCTGACATTCACTGCATTGGAAAGTGCTAGTAAATCAAATACTGTACAAAGAGTAGGTTTTATTCCTTTTTACAAACTAATAATTGAGATCCTATCCACAACCAATAGATATGAACTAATTTACTTTGATGGTTTTTAACTAGTTCCTACTCAGTCAGTAGTTCTGTGAGAACAGCAAAAGTGAGAGACATCATAAAGATGCAGGGAAACACTAAACCCCAAAAGCTCCTAAAATTAAGGAAAACAAAGAAACAAAAACCCCCAAACCCTAGAAGCTGAACTAGAACTAAAATATAGGTTGGGCATATAAAGGAACAGAGAATCAAATAAAAGGGATGCAAATGAGAGGGAACAGAATTTTCTAGAGAGATGGAGAGTAGCCTAGGGGAAGCATCCAGAAAAAGAATTGCATGGATGTGTTACTAAAGAAGAGGAAAGGTAGAAAAATAAGGCAGTGAGTAACAATAAAGCAGAGCAGGCACAAAAGCCATAAAGCTCAAAGATGACAAAGTTAATGAAAGCTTTTTCTTTTCTTTTTCTCACCCCTCAAGATATATTTTCCCTCTAAGAATCATTCTCTCACTTATTTTTATTTCTCCACAAACTGGAAGATTGGACTGCGATGGAAACAAGGGTTAAAACCTGTTTCACTCTTAGCCTTATATCTTCACATGTAAAAATTAACAATCTGACTTCCAGAGCTGATTGCTGACAAACTATGATGCTGCTTTGCTTGAATGCTTAAAGGCCAAAACTTCCAGTGGGGAATTTACCAGTGTGCGGAGTCCCTGACAATCAGCTCCTACATGACAAGACATGTGCAAGTAAAGCTTTTCACTCAAAAACACTTACACTCCTTTGCCTCTCATTCAGCATCTCCTGAACATCACAGCCAGACAGTGCTAGTCTAACACAACCTGCAGAAGGACTTACCACTGCTGTTGTAAAACATGCTGGAAACAAAATGAAAGAAAACTCCTTGATAGCAAAGGGACAGTTTGCAAGAGTGGAAAACATTATCTCACTTTTGTGTAGTACCTGTTGTCATAAATGAAACTTTTTCTTCTCTCTCAAACTCAGAAAGGCACACTCTACTGGCTGCGCTTACAATCATTAAAAATATCATGGGCAGTAGAATGGTTTTTCCCAGGTTTTCCTTCCTTATCAGTTTGGACTTTCAGGTTCTGTAGGTCCTATAGATATAGGTGGCATTGGCAAGTGTATGAATTCTGAAGTGAGGAAACCAAGCTAGAGAAAACAATTTCTGTATTCAAAAGACCTTTTTGAAAGACAATCCTAGAAGTGTAAAGATTAGTTTTAAGAACTTCTCATTAGAGTTCAGCAGGAATTTGGTATTTTTCCACTGTGAAGACTTCCCAAAGTTCTCAATGAAAAATCAAGGGAGAGCTCTAACACAGACTAACACAGTGGTTTGGATGCTTCTCTGTTCTGTTTCTAAGAACTCACACCCAATTACCTACATGCCAGAAAACATTGTAACTACCAAACTATCATGTAGTCTGGAATTTTCCTTTTGCCTATTATCTAAAAGACTTCAACAGAAGTTCAGTCAAGCAAACAAGTATACAGAACTGCCACATGCAGTAAGGCAAGATTTGCTCTTGAAAAAATATTGTAGCTATAAATCCCAAATCAGTACTCCTTTATGATCCTGTGTAGTTCTCAGATTTCTATCATCTTTGGGGAATGCATCATCAGCTAAGCTCCTCCTAGGCAGGTTAGCAACTGTGTGCCAAGGAAGATAGAAATCACAAAAAAACCTGACATGCATATTAGAAGAATGACCACATTAGATATAAAGAAATGATAGTTCAGTTCAACGTACATCAGCTCTTGGATAAAAGAAGAGAAAGTGGTGACAGTATACAGAGTAGATCAATTGCTAACATGCCCGCAAATGTCCCATACATTTCCCAGGTATTGTCTCAAGGCATTACAGTGTGCTACTTGGTTCCTAGAAAACTAGGCAATTAATAAATTTATTCTATTGTTATTGACATGTATTGTGCCATCTTGATTGACTTCACCAAGATATATTTCTCCCCTACAAGGAGAGCTATTTCCTGTAACAGTATCACAACTAAGTTGTCTGATGCTAGCCAACGGAATCACAGTGTTTTTATGGAAAGAAGAAAAATTCTTTACCAGAGAGATCACAGTCCCTCATCAGACAGATCCATCGAGGTTTTTGGCTGATTCAGAGTTACTTAGGAAGCTGATAGGAAGAAAATGTTTGGCAGGTTGTAAAGTTTACAAACACAAACAGCTATTTAGATCTGGAGCTCATGAATCTAGTAGGGCTGATAAGAATTTAAATCTTTTCTCTCATAAACTTAAATCAGAGTAACAATATATTCAGTGCCTATACTATAATAGGATGAAATAATATGGAGATTGTATGGGGTTTGCATGGCAAAGTACTGGTAGAGGGAGGGCTACAGGGGTGGCTTTGATGAGAAGCTGCTAGAACCTTCCCCCATGTCCGACAGAGCCAATGNTCTGATTTGATCGGTCATAAATTAAACTAATTTCCCTGAGTCAGGTCTGTTTTGCCAGTGACATAATTGGTGAGTGATCTCTCCCTGCCCTTATCTCTACCCATGACCCTTTGATTATATTTTCTCTCCCCTGCCCAGCCAGGGAGGGTAGTGACAGAGCAGCTTCTGTGGGCAACTGGTGTCCAGCCAGGGTCAACCCACCACAAAACCATATATATTGCTTCGGTTTGCTTTCCTTCTCGTTCTTCTGAAGCAAAAAATGCTTTTGTTATCGGGTCCACACAGATAGGGTGTGTCAAATGCACCAAAACTAGCAGCACAAAGGAAGACTATTTCAGCTGTAAATTTGTCATCTCTATTTGATGTGTTCATTAAAACTGTTCATTACATCACTCTAATTCTCTATGGTTCCAGCTGTTTTGAACAATTCCTAAATAGCAGAATGAATTTTCATTATGTGTCATTCTCCATGCACTTCCTTCTAAACTCTAGATTTCAAAGTTTAATTTTATAAGATCTGCAGGATAGACACTGTGACAGGAAAAAGGTATTTTGAAGAAAAACATGCTACCACAATTCCAAGGCCTCCTAAAAAGTGAATGGTCAGTGTCCCAGTAGGATGAAAGAGTATGTTTGATGGTGGATGTTCTGTTTATTACATGAAAAAAACTCTTCCTCCTCTGAGACTTCACAAGCTGGAAATGCGGTTTCTCTGCTGTCTGTTACAGTTGGGTACTTCTGCTTAAATTATCCATTCCATAGATTCTTTCTTGTCTTAACTTGAAGCTTGTCACATTAAGACATGATGGAACACTAATGCAAGCAATTTTTATCTAACAGATACAATTGGTATTGACTGCTATCTCCCTAAACTTCCTTTTCTATTGGCTTAATGTAAACATGTCCAGTTAAAACATCTAGGAAGTCACAGATATAAAATACATTTCTGAAGTGAATACAGAGACCATTTACATTCCCAGATATTAAAAGCAAGAAGGATATTGCAATTTCACAATATTAGTATCTACATAAGTCACAGAATTTAATGCAAAAATCTTATACTGAGGGTTTGTGCAAGTCACACAACTCCTGTCCCTGGATGGGAAACGGGGATCATTATAAAGATAATGCAGGACAAAGTGATTCTTGGCAAACAGATATAGATAAGCTAGTAAAAATTTCTTTATGTCATTCAGGATGGCTAAGTGACAAATTCCACATTATGATAACTTTTGTCATAGCATAGGACAGCAGTTATGGCTTAGAACCCTGTGAATGGTAATAAAGGTGGATTTCCTCTTACAACTATTTTAAGAACATGCTCCTCTAGGCAAGTGAGGCTTACGAAGTTTTGAGGCATCTCAGGATGGTGAAAGAACATTCCAATCTCAAATCTCAATCTCAAAGATATCCCCAGCTCAGCCACACAGCTTGTCTGCTAAATAAGCCCCAAGAGAATTATGGTGATCCCAGCTACAGAATGCTAAAAAGGAAGAGTAGGAAAATTATTGCATTAAAGGGCATATCCATAAAAGTACTGCCTATTGACTTTCATTTTACAAAAATATTACTTGAAAGCATTTTGCATTTCATGTAAAGGTGCTTTAGTATAAAAATGGTACTCTTTTTCATCCTTCTATATTGTCAAATCATGATAAAAAGTTTTAATGAAAGAGGAATGGAATAATTAAAAGCATAGCATAAACATATTTTTTTTTTTTTCCCTAAAAAATCAGATTATCACAGAATTTCCTTATCCCATGTGTTTCAACTAGACCAGCACTTCTATGTGAACTCAGTTTGACCCAACTTGGCCTACTCCTTGCTTTATGCTGATACTACGGGACTCATATTGTACCTTTTTTTAACATGGGACTTTTCAATTTTTCTCCAAACCAATCTCTCTTTCCACATTAAAGAAGAATGGAACAGAAACTGTACAGCATATACTAGAAATAAACACAGATTCACATGCCATTTATAAAAACAGGGTTACATATTAACTACTTCTGTTTTCAGAATTGCTGTAAAATATCACATAATGCTTTTCATTAAGAGAGATACTTGGCTAAAAGTACCACTACATTGATGGTACTTTCCCATCTGGAGAGATGAAAAATTTTAGAAATACTCAGTCAGACAAAAGTCCAATTTAGATTTTATTGCTAAAACTTCCAGCCAGCACAATGTACTTTAAGTTACTATTTATACTTTTAACATTATTTTTTTAATGAGTAAATGGGTAAAATACTTGCATGAAATAAGTTGCATAGAATAAAATACTTAAATATGACTAGTGTAACTGGCTTTTTACCATTAAAAGAGCTGGAACTTTACTTTAGCACTGACTCAGAAAGCACCATTCTTTATTCTGATGTTGGTCCCTTTTTGGCCCTAATTAAACAAGACAGTGCTGTAAAGTGTCTTTCTACTTTGTGCACATACATCCACTGATGTTTGCATGTATAACAGCAGCTTATGGCTGAACAGCAAGATATTCCGGATTGGAACATGCATACGATTCCAGATATCAAAGTTAGCTTTAGTTTGACTTTGTGAGATTCTAAAAGCAGCTGTGCTTTGTTGCACTTCCTTAGATCCCAATAGTGATTTAGTTCTGAGGATTATATATTTGTCTCTTATGTGTCAAAAGTCTTATCCCTAGTGACATTACAACTCTGTTTTTGTATTTAATGTAAAAGCATGATAGCTTCACATTGATGATTGTCAGCAGTTGCTATTTATCATCTGTCAAAAGTTTTCCTCATGGGAAGACAGAAAATCAAATGGATTATGGCTGGTTTTTTAGTTGCTTAAAGGAATCTTACATGACACAGGCTAAAAAGAATGGTGAAACTGCTCCTGACAACCAAGTTAGCATTCATAGCAATATGCGATTTTATGTACATAGCAGAAGAACTGTCAGTCGTCTTGACAAAGCAGCACATTTAAAAATGCTATGTCAGTTCACTCGTCTGACCTCTTGGTTGCAAGACCACCTGATACTGTAGTTGCATATTTCTAAAACTACTTACAGTATTCTCTAGGAGAAAAAAAAAAAAAGTGAGAAACCAAGACTGCAAATAAACATGACAGATGAAATATCTAATAGTAGATGCCAAAAATGTATAATAATTACATCTCTGCAATATCTTTTGGTTAAGATTTTTAGAACTAAGAGGGATATACTCTCCAAAGAGAGAAAGAAGAATGAGAGAGCCGGCACCTGCAATAGGACTTGTCTGTGCCCCAAAATCACTTCCCTGCACTTACTCAGTAACAAGCGGAAGGTATCCTTTCTTGAAAAACTGAAGAACTTAATCCTGTTAAAGATGTTTTCTCCAATATGACTGGAGAAGAAATTAATGAGAAGATATTCATTTAGACTTAGTCACCTCCCTACTTGCATCAACACACACACACACAATTTCATCACAGAAACAGCTATGAATTTTACATAAAACTTTCTGGTTACCTCTAAAAAAATTAAGCCACAAAAATTGAGTGAGACAAAAATTTCTCATCTTTTGGCATGCTTAATCTTTTAAAAATATGTCAATTTCTATACACAACAGTAAGCTAATCAAGTGAAATGTACTGTCTGTTATTTACTCAGACTATCTGGAAATACAAGGTATTCAAGAGTTAGAGTTAAAGCTCCTAGAGGCACCACGAGTGAATCTCGAAAACTTGTAAACCCATGAAATGTGGGAGTTAACTCTATTATGAATAGACTCCATTCAGCCTGTATTCTGGGAACAACCATGGATCTGGTTCATGTTGTAATGCTGTAGAAAAAGGCTGGTTTAATGACATTTCATTTGGAATCCAAACTACAAAAGTGGTTTGCTGGTCCAGCATTCTCCATGATCTCCTTAACCTGTTTCAGGTTTGATATCCTTTTATCTTTAATAAAACTACTGAAAGGGATTCGGTGTTTCACAGATAATTATGCCCCACCTCTAATTTCAGTACATTATAACAGATAGATTAAGGGAAATTCAGGGAAGCAATAGGGATTTAAATGACATAAAATAGAATAAAAGATTTAAAATTCAGTCTTTTTAGTTTCACCTTACATTGTCAGATAGAGAAACCAGCTTTATTTCAACCTTAATGGTCGTGTGGAGATTACTGGTCAAAGTGCAGAGAATATAAAGCTCCTGTTATAGAAGTACTTCTGAAAAACCTGAAGCTTAGATCTGGGCTTCCACCTTCTTTGAAGCTTATTATGAAAACCCGTTCTATGACAAATGTCCAGATAATGATATACTGTAACAATACCTTGGTTTTCAAGAGCCATCTTACAGACGTGTGCTGCACTGTACCACCATTGGAATTATACCTTTTAAAATATTTTATGTCCTTCTAGAGTTGTTAAAAGTGACAAAAGTCAGAATAGCTCTACAAATCTAAGTTTGAAAAAAGTGACGTATCCTGTACATGGCCACAGAGGGACAGTACTACTATTAGGTTAGTGTACAACAAAACCCAAGGATTATGCTCATTAGAAACAAAAGGATGTATATCAGCAATGAATTTAAGTAATGATTTGAAGTCACAATAACAAAAAAATCCACCCAGCCACACAAAAATCTCAACACATATGGGGTGGGTCAAAAATATAGTTAGAATTTAATATTATGTCTGAGCCAGTTTCAGTGTCAGGCTTCCTTTACAGTTACACTCACACATTGTCAAAAGGAAAAATAGATTTTTATACAAGACAAAAGTATAGTTCTTAGAAGGAGCAGCTTTTCCCCCCAACTTTAGCATAGGTGTTCTGCATTATTTAGGGATACATTAATTTTACTTCTCTGTGAAGCCTGGGTAAGAGTATCCTCTTTCTGTGCAGACAATTTTTGAGGATTCAGTAGCAATATGTGAGGCATATAAATACTATGGCAATGAGTACCACTGAGAAATGTAAAAAAGAACCCCCAAAAAACCCAAACAAACAAACAAAAAAACCCAAGAGTGTTGACTTTATGCTTTGTCTGCATTTACTAACTGAGCTGGAAGATTTTGGTTTCCGTGTTAGGTATCCTAATACTTGCAAACAGGAAGAATGAGCAAAGATGTATCTAAACATCTTTGAATCTCTCCAGGTGCCAGGGATAGAAAAACACTTTAGGAATGAAAACATGACAACACCAGGAATTTCTAGGTATTATGAATTATTTTCTTTAGCTGGATCAAATTTAATGATCTATTAAACATTGTAGAATGGAATAAGTATCTTCTTGACGATCAGAACACAGATTAAATCAATTTTGCTGGCTGTCTAGACAGTACTTCACTTTTTTCTTCATCACATTCACAGAGGTAACTGCATATGTGTATATGGTTATATACAATGCACAGCCTCACACACACTGGAATTTTCAAGTACACACAAATTGCAAATTACACTGAGGCTGCGCACTGATGCATAAAATATCATTATATGTAAGGTCACATTCTACACATGCATGGATTTAATCCAGCAATCACCATTTTTACATTAAACAGTCATTGCTGGAAGCCCATGATTGCCTACCTATGTTCAATACTCATTTGTAGGGTTCCCTCAGCTCATACAGCTCTCTCAGATGATGCCTTTCTTTTAGTAAAGCTGCGGGCGAGAGAGGACTTGTCCCATCCTTGCTGTGGGCTTTCTGCACAGCAGTAAAGCTGGGATGAGCACTAGGAATTAGGCAGTGCCTGTGGGTGTGAGTCTGTGGGAATTAGTCCATTAAGAGAGCTACCCCTAGGCATTTTTTTTTCCAAGCTCTGTTTTTCATACTGACCAGTTCCTTTTAATGAGCACTAATGTCCACTCTGATCAATATCTGTAGCAGAAAGCATTACTATCACTTTCTCTGGTCATACCCAGAGTAAGAGAGAGAATGTCCAGTGGCTTTTTTTGAGCAGCATAAGAATTCCAGCCAACCACTTCTTGACAATGAAATATAGAGAAGCAGAATGAACATAAACACTCATGGATTTTTCTTCTTGTGATGGCCCTTCTTAATTGCACAACAGCCCTGTGATTGATACTGTCAATATCCATGACACAAGCCACTTTTTCCCATTTGTCAACCTACAGCAGAGCAGCAGCAAACGGCTGGGAACACACATGTTGTTATCCGTAAGACTTTGTACAAGGGATCTTGAAAGCGTTTTTATAGCAACAGACAAAAAATGAAGAAGAAAATTCATCCTTAAGCTAGCCCTTTTTTGTATGTTGGCATTTTTTTAGGAATCCATGCATGATCATATTGCTTGCTAAAAAAACGCTGATACTTGTTTTCTAGTTCTTGTACAAAGACTTTTTTTTTTTTTTTTCTTTTCCATACAGACAGAGGTGTTGAGAGAAGTGGGATGTGATTCCCTGTCTTAAGAGACTGGCTGCCACGTGGAGTAGAGGAAGAAGGACCACTGTAATTCAGAAACTTGGACAAGGAAGTCATTAATCTCCCCGTCTTTCAGCACCACCCTGCCAATTGTGACAGTCTTCATTGATCATGGAGTTACACACTTTTGATCCTTGCACCAGTCCTCCACTGTTGATCCCACTGAAGAGAAATGGGTGTCTGAAGAGCTGCTTAAGGCCAGCTCAGCGCTGCATGACCAAGGGAAGAGAAACACTGCATACATCAACCAAGAACCTAAAACTTCTACTGAATTCCATTTGTTGATGAAGTCATGCCACGATCCTGTTATTTCCCACACAGTTCATCAGGTTCCAAGGCAGCAACTTCTTTGTCAGGGAGTCTCTGACACTCACAGCATAACATTGACCACAATCAGCCCAGCCTGAGAGGAAGAAGCTCAGTCTCTCACCCTGAAAATCTGCCTTAGATTTATCTAGTCCCCTCTTTAGCTAATTTCTCTTCACCAAATACAGTCCCACTTCCTATAAAGTCCTCAAATCCATTCAAATTAAAGAATTAAAGACAGGACAGAGAATGATTCCTCCTTGATTCCTCCAATTACTTCCAGCAGTGAGCACCTGACTTACAACAAAAGGAGGGAGTATGGAAGCAAAGGATATTCCTTTTACAGTCTTTCTGACATTTTGGGCAAGCAAGAAATTAATATCCCAGTTGCATTTGGGGGAAGGGAAAAAAAATCCATGCTTAAAGCCTCAGTTAGCATTATCTGAATTCAGATCCACTCATCATATGGCTACATGTGTCTGTCTGCTGAATTTAAATTTAAAGCATGTCAAAGGTGGCATATTTTATACTTTTACTTATAAAAAGAAAAGGAGAAATGGAAAATTTAGCAGATACTATAGCAGTTCCAGAGATCAACAGCATACTCCTATGCAAAATAAAGCATGTAACCATCTTTAGTTACTGAACAACTTCAACATATACAAGTTCTCCGTGCTTAGAGTATCTTTCCCAATAATAACGACATTCCCACTCTCCTAGCCATCAGTGAAGGCCAGTAAATTTATATGTTAATATCAAACAGTAAATTCATTCACTTGCAAAAGTAAACTTAATTCCAAAAATTTTCATGTGCCCTGTCTGCAAAGAATTTAAATTAATGTAGTTTGCATAAATAAATATGAATGTCAAGAATTCCAGGCAAGGTCTGGAATAGTTTTATGTTTTTGCAATACGTTCATACTCTTTGCTGCTACATTGAGAATAGACTGTTTTTCATTGCTTCATTCAAGATCAATTTTTTTTTTTTTTCTATTATTATCCTTACCACCTCCACCTTTTAAAGTGTCTCTGTTGCATTGACTAGTGGTCTAACAGGAAAAGCTTGCAGCATTCTTCAAAGGCTTTCTTCCAGTATTATTTTGAACAGACAAGAAACAAATAGATGTTACAATTGTTCTTCCTCTAGCAATCCCTTAAATACCCTTCAGGTATGCTTTGTCCCCCAGCCTAGTTAGCTATTCTGTTGGTGCTTGCACAGCAATGACAGACTGCCTGTGTAGTCTAACCTTGTCAGCTGTTTCTAATTACTGCAGCAGTGCTGCAGACTATACTCTGTCTCTAGACCTACCAGTCTGGTCTCATGGGAGACCAGTCCCACTGATAGTTGACATCATTCAACCATAAACATCTAGAGAAGCACCTATCCCTTTAAGAGTCATAGCTACATATCTTGACATAACAGGAAGCTGCACTGTGGGAATGTATTGGGTTTGCGTGGCAAGGTTTCGGTGGGGGCGGCTACAGGGGTGGCTTCTGTGAGAAGCTGCTAGAAGCTTCTCCTGTGTCCAACAGAGCCAATACTAGACGGCTGCAAGACGGACCCACCGCTGGCCAAGGCCGAGCCCATCTGTGCCTGTGGTAGTGCCTCTGCGATAACATACTTAAGAAGGAGAAAACGCTGCTGCACAACAGCAAGCGTAGCTGGAGAGGAGTGAGAATATGTGAGAACAACAACTATGGAGCCTTTCGTTCTTTTTTCTCTCCCCATCCAGTTGAGGAGGGGAGTGACAGAGCGGCTTTGGTGGGCACCTGGCATCCAGCCAGGGTCAACCCACCACAGGGAATAACTACAGCTGTGCTACCCAATAATGACTCTATGCACAGGACGTATTTATGAATTCCATACTCAAAAGTATTTTTGTACTAAATTAATTAAGAAAGGGACACAACAAAGTCCTAAATGTCTAATTTTTTTTATTAGGTTTGAAGTTCTTAATTCTGTGCCTTCCCACCTCCTGTGGTTTTACTCTGACGTGGCTAACAAGACAGAAGATCCTGCTTTCCAGTTTAAATGGCACCAAAGAATGAAAACCTGCATCCTGTGCCAACATAACTTCTACCACATGGGGAACAACATCTCGTAGCACAGATTTCTGTATTTTGTTGTTACTGAATCTGAAACTTGGTCTCCTTGCCTAACAACAATTTGGTCATAGTCTTTATGGTAGTGCCCCATGTGCTTAATCGTAAGTATGCGAATACTCCCACCAAAACCACTAGGACTATTTAACCTTTGTATTATTAAACACATGAATTAGCATTTACAACACTCCTTACTTGCATGTGCTCATTTGGCTCATCTCTACTGAAAACTTCCAATATATTGTTTGTCTGACAAACAATTCTGACTGCAGAATATCTGTAAGTAGAATAAATTCCTCAAGTGTATTACTGAGAACAAAGCAAAATAATTATTCTTAAAAAGATTTAAACATACGTCTAGTAAAAAAAAAAAAAAAATATTTGTGCACAGCACCCCTCAAAACCAATCATGCATTATAGAGAAAACAGGAAGACTACTATTTAGGAGCTTGAGAAGAGGACAAGGCCTCCTAGGCCCTTTCTGAAAACTGAGTCTCCCAAAGCTGTTTTCATTAATTATGGCTGATGATTTAAATCACAATATTTTTACTGATCCTATGACTTATCAAATATTTCTAGCCATAACAGTCCCCCAAGTGAATTTAGATTTGCTTTTTCTGATTCAATTTGAATAGAGATAATTTTGATACAAAGTAGGTTACTGTTTTCAAAAGTGTATTTTTATGGTTATGATTTATTAGAAGCAGTAGGGAATTTAAATTTATGGATCAGTTATATCAAGTATTTAACTAAACCCATGAGAGTCCTGAACACTATACTGCTAATCCCAAGATAAATATATTAATCCACTTTTCAGCAGAGTCTTAAAATAATGCTTC
This sequence comes from Aramus guarauna, assembly GCA_013400195.1. Classification (NCBI taxonomy): domain Eukaryota; kingdom Metazoa; phylum Chordata; class Aves; order Gruiformes; family Aramidae; genus Aramus; species Aramus guarauna. Next base: position 2,695,619 of record VXBL01005125.1, read on the forward strand.
TTTCAATATGTATAATTTTGTCATTTATTTTTCTCTGAATAGAGTTCCATGGATGAGTTAGTAAAAAAGCACAACTTAGAAAGAAAATCAATAGTTCTCAACTGAAGACCACTTACAAAATACAATGGGGTAGTAATTGATTTGTAGCAAAATTTGCTATTTAATTCTAGTCACATGTAACTGGAGTAAAAGTATGCACAAGAGATTATAATTTGTCTATGTACTAATGCTCCTAAGTGTATCACCTCTGCAATGATCATAGTATAACTCCAATAAATTAAATAAAATTTGAAATAAGCTCAGAGCTTGCCAAATGCCCCTATTATTAGTGACAGGAAGTTGTGTTTTTGCTGGGATTTACCACGACCTTTTATTGGAGAGACAATCCATAGCAGGGGGAAAAAAAGGGGAGAATAATGATAGAAATTGGGTTCGGCATGTATGTGTGTAGAATAAGATAGTGATTCAGTGTTATCTCAGAAAAAAATGGGTCCTATATTGCATAAGTTGATAATAACAGTTTATCTACAGGAGAAATCCTCTATGGTAATTCTAGAGGGAACTGGATCACATTAAACCAATATTTGAAATTTTAAAAAAAAACCCAAACAAAAAAAACCCCAAGCACTATCACCAGATGATGTTTTATTTGCAGTTTCTTGTAACGTTCACAAGAAAAGCACAACTGACAAAGGGCTTGCTATTAGAATGAGTTAGATACAAACTTAAGGTCACTGTTTTTTCAAAAATGTTTCTACTACCTAAGTTGCAGTAGTATAAAACACACTCCAAGACCCATCCATTAAGTGCAGTATTACATTATATTATAATCTTTTGACCTAATACCTGCACATCTTTAATTTATACTTTGTGGCTCAAAAGGTGCAGCGTATCATCAAGGTCACTTAGAAAGGCTTTAACTCAGGGTGCTTTATACAATAAATTAAAAACTGTAATGGCATAACAAACACCTCTCCTGTAAATCCTGAAGGCGCCCATACTTCTGCATGTTTCAGTACACACTATTCTTCCCTATATACAGTATTAGCAAAAACTACATGTCAGCAATACATTGTTTCTGAAATCAAGCATTCAGAAATAATAGATACCAAAGTAATTTGGATTCAGCTATTTTTGTGTATATATTATAATCCTCTTCTGTACCCAACCCAGTCACTCTCCTTCCCATCAGTAAGAAACTGGAAAGCATGGAAGGCAGACAGCTATTGGGCGTATGTGTGATGAAATTACAGCCCTTAATAAATCACAACTCATCAGCTGATTGTCAGTTCCGTAACTGGTCACCTTCCATTTGCAGTGGTAGGAGCACAAAAAAACAATGAACTGAAGTGGTTCAGCTGATGAACAGTAACCGATCAAGCCAAAGAAACTCCATCATCTGCTGTCATCCCTACATCACCTAAAGTGACTGTTCCTAGTGCCTCAGCAGCCACTGAGAAGAGAGGACCCAGCTGCTGCCATTTGCAGTGTTTTCCCACACTTGAAGCCTGGTACTGACCAGCATGATCCATACAGATTAAGTTTTTGAGGAATTCACCTCCAATTCCTTCAAATGCTTTCAAATTGTGGATTTTTTTTGCTTTTAGCACAATCAGCTTTGGAAGGTCTTTCAGTTGGGCAGCAAAAGATGTGTTTGATATCTGGAACCATTCTGCCAGATGATGTTCAAAAGCATGGAAATGCATAGATTCCTCCAGAAAAGGTGGCAGTTTTTAAAACATGAGAACATTTTTCCCTTTAGTTCCTTCTTTCAGAAACAATTTTTTTTTCTGAAATAATTGTTAAAAGAGTTATCAAGAGAGCCACAGAGAGAATCCTAAGTTAAATTAGCAAACAGGATATTAACATGAAAATACTAGGTGACTTCAACTCTAGCCATAACCATCATTCAATGAGAAGGAAAAGGCATTAAAAGAGCAGTATTGCATGATAATGTTATAGTGATGTCACATGATACTTCACCAGAATGTCAAAAATCATTAGAAAATGGGTTCAAGGTTTGCCACGGAGAATGGAGGAAGAAAATCTTTCAAACTGGTCTGAGATTTTGGCTTCCTGTAGCTCATTTAGTGTTAACCTCTCCCAAAAAATGGCCTGCCATATTTTATAGTTAACCACAGAGAATTTTCTACTGGAAAGCATTGTTCCTTACTTCAGGCAATATTATTACCCAGACAGTTATGCAAAGAGCTCCTAATAAGATGTGAATAAACAGAGAACCCTATTGTATGGACCAAGTGATTTTTAATAGTGAATTACTGTACACTGGAAACTTTTCTAATACTGCATGAGTTCTTTCAAGCAATTATATGGAAAATGTTGAAAGGACACAAATATTTTGGTCAGTATTAGTGTTAGTGGTTTCCTGTGATGTGGCATTTATGACAGTAGTACAGGTTCAGATTGCAAGTCAGATCTGCCTGGAGGCAGTTCTGACTTAAATGCCAGCCTCTGGTTATTTGTTCATATTTTCCAAAATGAAGAATATAGTTATGGTAAATTAAAAATTTTGGTCATTTCCACACAGTCTTTTTTATTTATGTGAAGGTCCAACATTTTCTCTCTTTCAAACATATAATACTACCAACCTCTCTGGAGAGTGATATTTCCTCTACTGAGAAGCAGCTTGTATTTTCATGTAACTTGAGCATAAGACTCATGTAACCCATGCAGCAAGTATGACAAAGTTATGAAACCAAAAGTAACATTCACTTCAATGCCAAGAGCCTAGTCAAGATTTCACCATGAATTTCACACAAATTCCAAGATAATGAAGTTACTTATAAGAAAGTATACAGACTGTTCAAAGAGATTGCATTTTTGCCCCCACACAGCCCCAAAGGAGAGAAAGAATTGAGTTTTGTGAATGGAATCCTGTGATTTAGCAGATAAGGACTGATAAAAATAAATAAATAAATAAGCAGTGTACAGTTATCCTTGCATCAAAATACTACTATTACATGCATTGAACTTAAAATAAAGACAGAGATTGTTGCTATGCAAATGATGAGAGCAAATACCACATAATTCCCCTCTCTGGCAGTGTTTCAGCATGGTAAAGGCACTTGATATTTCTAGAGAAGGGAAAGCGTAAAATATTTTTACATCATCTGAATCCAGGAACCTCTCTGTCAGTGTAGCTACAATTAAGGATGTTACAGGGGGTTCCCTGCATCAGTTCAATGACCCACTTAGCCTGTGCTAAAATTCCTTATTTTATGAGGTGAAGGACTAAAAAAGACATAACAGTTTTTCAGTCACACAGAAATATACTTTCACAACTAGTGGTAGAGAGGTTGGGAGGGAAGTGAAGTGAAGGGACAAGATGGCAGTATTAGAAGAATGACTATCAAATTCAGTCCATTTTCTGGAAACATACTCTTCTACTGTAATAAAGTACTCTTTTCAATGTGTATAATTTGAAGTGCGTTGCCTGGTGTGCAAGTATATGCATGAGAAAGACGACTTTTTAGAAGGTAGCTTGGGCTTCTTCCCCAGGAACTCATGAGAGTAAGTGCATTTGCTCCATTTACTTCAGTGAGCTACATTCTGGAGGGAAAAAGCATCTCTTCAGATAATCACAGGCAAGGGTGATTTTTATAATATCAAAAGGAGGGATGACCTCTCCAGAAACAGCCTCCTTTAAGTCCTAAAGCAAGCTAAGCAAGAGGTTGCCTGAACCACTGAAAACCTGCTCCAGCATATCACAGTGAAGCTATAATCCATTTCACTGGTGCTTAAAGTTCAAGCTGAGTTTTCTGAATTGCAAATAAGTTCCTGTGTAAAGAATATTCCATGTATGTATCCAGTCAGGGTGGTAATGTTGTTATTACAGCACTGTCTGCAATAACTCAGCTGTCAAATTCACTTCAGGCTGAAATTCAGTCTACATGGTCTCAGCTGGCCAACAATTTCTTTTTTCATATACAGTATGTTTAAGATATATTCAGACTGTTATGAATCATGCGGTAGCAAGTAAAAAAAAAAAGAAAAAAGGAAATTTTTGGTTTTAAATTTAAGAAGAAAAAAAGATCTTAGGAAATTTTAAGGAGGGTGTTATCAATTTTATGTCCTACTTGCACCATCAGATATTTCACTTGTTTATTATATTTTCAGCATTGATTTTAGGGCCAAATCTCTTTTCATTAAACATTTGTCTATATTAACTTTTCTATTTAGCTAGTCTCTCCCTTAACACAGTATTAGCAAAGCTCACATTCTAGCCTATATGCAGCAGATAGACAAATTGTGATCTCTGTACAGCCTTATAAACACATTGACAGTAGTTTGAGACCAAGAAAAAAAAAAAATGTTATTTTGCATCTATATCAAAATTCTTTCAGTCTGTAGCTACAAAATTTCAATTGCATTACAATGCATAAGCACAAATACAGTAGTGTCAGGAAGCCTAGTTGTTTGTTACATTCTTGTTTCACACTGAAATTCCTTAGCAAGTGTCTGCCATGAAGAACTCTTCATGAATCATCAGCAATGCTTCATTCAAGAGACTTTGATCAGATTCTCCCTTTGCTTGAAGAATATGCAACTTTAATATATATCAACAGAAAAATAAAAAACTGCAGAGACATCAAACAGGATTCAATATCAGTATTTAGTTCTTAGGAAACATATTTCATGTTAAGATCACCATGAGCTTCATAAAGCACAGTTGATAGCTGCATCGACAGAGAGGCAAACTAAGGCAAAACTGAGACTGGAACTTTGCTACATTAGAGACAAGACAGGAGAATAATTTTACTTAAGCAGCATTTCACCCATCAAATCTCATGTAGCTAGAATTAGCCATAAAATTGAAGATTTCATGTCTCAGCTGTAAGAGAAGTTGTTGGATGAAAATGATGGACTATCAGAGAATGTAATACATTATAAATAACGTATTTAACTTGTTAAATACCTAAATAATTTAAGTGTTAAACAATGAAGGGAAAATTAATAGATAAATCTTATAAACTAAAGGTTAGAAAATAGTCACTGACTGCCCTACGTGTTAATACAGACATGGCTGCACTCAAAGGAAAATTACTCAAAAGGCAAAAAAAATAGCAAAATGAAGCAGCAACCCATATCTTACAGGGAGCTTAGGTCAAATTAAAAAGAAAATTTCAAAGGCATAGCACAAGATGTGGAACTTCCTTTTCAAGTCAGAGCTTTTACAGGAAAAGATCCAATATTGATGCCAGTGATGGACAACCATCACATCTTGGCACTTTCGTCTTTGTGATGTTGTGTCTTCTCCACACAAATTTGCTTGGTTCATCAGTTACTAGTGAGTATTGTTACGTCTTTGTATGCTAGGCAGAAGAGCCCTCTCAAATTCCTTTTCTTCCCTCTCTATAATAGCGTGGAAGAGGTAGACAATTAAGGCCCACTTGTCATCATTCTGGAGCAGTGCTGCCTTGTCTATTATGTTTTGTCATTGCAAGAATAAGATGCTGTGTCGTTATATTTGACATTGCTAACTCCCATTAAATCAGCTGAAATAAGAGCAACATAAGAGTAACATTCAGATGAACAGCTGATGAGAACATGTTATTGTCCATGACGTTATTGGAATGGCAAGCCAGTTTATGGAAGCAAATCCATTGTATTTTACTGTACTGAAATAGAGCTGCAAGAATTTATATAATCTGATGAGATGAAGTATCAAATGTTAGTGGATTATAGTAGTCCTCACAGCTCCTGCCAGACTTTTATAGCAGTTGGCAGTCCTACATAATTTTGCTATGCTACATTAGTCACCTTTAAAATATTTAAAATTTCCTTTTAATATTCATTGCAGGAATTTTATGGCAGTGTTAATTACCTGTAAGTCACACATGCCAATATTTGATTACTATGTTGCTTTACAATTGCTGCTTAACTTTTGTCATACTGAGAGGTTTCTAAGTTTGCTCCTTGGACAGAAGTGACCCATCAGAAACTACCTGTATTCTGCACCAAGCACAATTCACAGACAATGCCAAAAGCTTGTGAGAGGTCTCAAGGATGATTAACTACATAAGAAGGATAATTGAAGTTAAAGAGGAGGAGGAGGAAAAGAAAAGAGGAGGAGGAGGAGGAGGAGGAGGAAAAGAAAAGAGGAGGAGGAGGAGGAGGAAAAGAAAAAAAAATGCATCCATGACCTTTTCAGATTCTTCTTTCCATACAGCCAAAGAGAAAAACAGCAATCCAATATATCCAGTAACTGATACTGTAGTAGAAGAGCAAGAAACCTATATTTCAAAAGATAACAATTTCTATTTATTTATTTTGAATTCAAGAGCTCTCCAGTCCTTAGATTAAACCTAGCCTGAGTATGCAAATTGACAGAAGGTTTTTTGAAAAGCTAGCTGGAAAAAAAAAAAGGGGAAAAAAAAATCAAGATAGATGTATATACTTTAGATGGGGGATTTATCTCTAAATGGCAATTCAATACCATATTTACACTTACACAGCTTCAGCAGATATATAACCATACTGATTATTATTATAAGTAGTATAATAAATTGAAATCACCTTTGTCTAAAGTGACTAGCCAACAAACCTTTCATGGCTTCTCCATTTTTTTTTTTTTTATATAAATGTAGATTTTATAACTGGATGTTGCTTGAGTCTGTTTAAATAATTTAGAAATTGCCAAGATGATCATCAAGATAAGATTTTTCACTACACTAGCGGGAAAAAAATACTGACAGTAAAGGAAGAAGTCCACCAGCAATTTTAAACCTCTGCCTGTAGATTAAAATAGTTAGACCCCCTCTTTGGCACTATCCAAGTTGAAGGAGAGTAATGAGTGTTGGGGAAAAAAAAAAAGAAAGAAAGAAAGAAACAAATCAACAAAAGAAGTATTGAACAAATATTAAAATATTATTGAATTTCTGTCTTTGGATTAAACTTTTATGAAGAATGACATAATGTATTTGGACAAATAGGCTCTTGTTCAAGCGTCCATTGGAGTCTTTCCTACTGACTGCACACAATTTCTGAACAGATACATAGTAGAAATAAAAGTATTCACATATATGCCTGAAAAATCAGCATTATTTTATATTTCAGCCACTTTTATATACGCTTTTATTAATATTTCCAGGAAGTTATACAAATCAATAGTAACTTTATGAGTATTTGTTAACAGGCACACAAGCATAACAAACCAATTTTCTGAAGTAGTCTNATAAATCTTATAAACTAAAGGTTAGAAAATAGTCACTGACTGCCCTACGTGTTAATACAGACATGGCTGCACTCAAAGGAAAATTACTCAAAAGGCAAAAAAAATAGCAAAATGAAGCAGCAACCCATATCTTACAGGGAGCTTAGGTCAAATTAAAAAGAAAATTTCAAAGGCATAGCACAAGATGTGGAACTTCCTTTTCAAGTCAGAGCTTTTACAGGAAAAGATCCAATATTGATGCCAGTGATGGACAACCATCACATCTTGGCACTTTTGTCTTTGTGATGATGAACCAAGCAAATTTGTGTGGAGAAGACACAACAGTTACTAGTGAGTATTGTTACATCTTTGTATGCTAGGCAGAAGAGCCCTCTCAAATTCCTTTTCTTCCCTCTCTATAATAGCGTGGAAGAGGTAGACAATTAAGGCCCACTTGTCATCATTCTGGAGCAGTGCTGCCTTGTCTATTATGTTTTGTCATTGCAAGAATAAGATGCTGTGTCGTTATATTTGACATTGCTAACTCCCATTAAATCAGCTGAAATAAGAGCAACATAAGAGTAACATTCAGATGAACAGCTGATGAGAACATGTTATTGTCCATGACGTTATTGGAATGGCAAGCCAGTTTATGGAAGCAAATCCATTGTATTTTACTGTACTGAAATAGAGCTGCAAGAATTTATATAATCTGATGAGATGAAGTATCAAATGTTAGTGGATTATAGTAGTCCTCACAGCTCCTGCCAGACTTTTATAGCAGTTGGCAGTCCTACATAATTTTGCTATGCTACATTAGTCACCTTTAAAATATTTAAAATTTCCTTTTAATATTCATTGCAGGAATTTTATGGCAGTGTTAATTACCTGTAAGTCACACATGCCAATATTTGATTACTATGTTGCTTTACAATTGCTGCTTAACTTTTGTCATACTGAGAGGTTTCTAAGTTTGCTCCTTGGACAGAAGTGACCCATCAGAAACTACCTGTATTCTGCACCAAGCACAATTNAGATAGATGTATATACTTTAGATGGGGGATTTATCTCTAAATGGCAATTCAATACCATATTTACACTTACACAGCTTCAGCAGATATATAACCATACTGATTATTATTATAAGTAGTATAATAAATTGAAATCACCTTTGTCTAAAGTGACTAGCCAACAAACCTTTCATGGCTTCTCCATTTTTTTTTTTTTTATATAAATGTAGATTTTATAACTGGATGTTGCTTGAGTCTGTTTAAATAATTTAGAAATTGCCAAGATGATCATCAAGATAAGATTTTTCACTACACTAGCGGGAAAAAAATACTGACAGTAAAGGAAGAAGTCCACCAGCAATTTTAAACCTCTGCCTGTAGATTAAAATAGTTAGACCCCCTCTTTGGCACTATCCAAGTTGAAGGAGAGTAATGAGTGTTGGGGAAAAAAAAAAAGNCACAGACAATGCCAAAAGCTTGTGAGAGGTCTCAAGGATGATTAACTACATAAGAAGGATAATTGAAGTTAAAGAGGAGGAGGAGGAAAAGAAAAGAGGAGGAGGAGGAGGNTCTGTCTTTGGATTAAACTTTTATGAAGAATGACATAATGTATTTGGACAAATAGGCTCTTGTTCAAGCGTCCATTGGAGTCTTTCCTACTGACTGCACACAATTTCTGAACAGATACATAGTAGAAATAAAAGTATTCACATATATGCCTGAAAAATCAGCATTATTTTATATTTCAGCCACTTTTATATACGCTTTTATTAATATTTCCAGGAAGTTATACAAATCAATAGTAACTTTATGAGTATTTGTTAACAGGCACACAAGCATAACAAACCAATTTTCTGAAGTAGTCTTCTTATACTGCGAGAGAGGGAAAACAACACACTCTGTGTTCTTGGTTGACCTATCAAACACTTCAAAAGCAGATTCAGAGCGCACAATAATCAATAATCTACTTGCCGCAAACAATTCATAAACATTGCCTAACATTCAATGTTCACAAAACTGTTTTAAAACTATAATGGATACCAAACAAATTTGAAACTCTAGTTAGAAAAAAGCCGTCTTTCGAACGAGTAGTACAAATTTCTCAAATATAATAGCAAATGCTTTTGAGTTTGGAGTACCAAACTGTAAAATAGATCATGGGTTAAATGAATTTCAAAGCATTTTTCATGCTAAAAGATATGTAAATGTGCATATTACTCAGGCAATATTTAAATAGGATTATAGAAAGGCATAATCCTTTTAAATTTTTTTTTTTTTTTTTAAATTTCAGTATGAATAACTGAGTTAAAATCTACATCAAGACCTAACACAGAATTACCTCTCACACAATTTAGTGTTACAAGATAGAGGTTATTCAGGAATGTTATAGTAAAAACAATTAAAACACACTCTCTGAAAATTTGTGAGGTTGTTAATCACATCATCCTAACTTTGCTGAACCAAATCTTTCATTTCTTCTCCACACACTACTCCTAGCAAGTCCTCTAGTACCAACCCGTACTTACTAAAGTCTAGATGACGGGGACAGAACCTGAAATAGTTTATCTGCTGTGACTGCCACTGAAGGAATTCATGCTTTGACATTAAAAGAGATCTACTTGTGTCACAAAAGACTATGAAAACCAGATGTGGAAGGCATGAAGAGAGAGGGAAGAAAGAAAATCAATACTGCTAAAGAGTACCTTTAAAACCTGTTTTACAACTAAATGTTGAACATACAATTTCATATGTAGACTATTGACAAAAACTCTAACTAGCTTTTCTTGTGGTGATTTTGAAAAATACACACCTCGTAACAATTAAATTTTAAAACATGTAAATAAACTTTGCAAACATTTCTCTTGCAAAAGAGAACACTTAGTAACACAAGACATGCACAGACACAGCCAAATCAAAAACTAAAGCCAGCAGGCAGTGGGCAAGCATTTGTAAGATTTTTAAAAAGCCATTAAAAATCAGTGTCCCACTGATTTCTTTTTATAAGTATTAGACTTCAAAAAGAATTGGTGTCAAGGTATTTTTAAGCACACTAAAGCAAACTTCACTTAAAATATTTATAACAACATCAAGTATGGAAACATTTTTATTCAGACTGTTTGTTGTTTTTTGTTTGGTTGNAGATAAGATTTTTCACTACACTAGCGGGAAAAAAATACTGACAGTAAAGGAAGAAGTCCACCAGCAATTTTAAACCTCTGCCTGTAGATTAAAATAGTTAGACCCCCTCTTTGGCACTATCCAAGTTGAAGGAGAGTAATGAGTGTTGGGGAAAAAAAAAAAGAAAGAAAGAAAGAAACAAATCAACAAAAGAAGTATTGAACAAATATTAAAATATTATTGAATTTCTGTCTTTGGATTAAACTTTTATGAAGAATGACATAATGTATTTGGACAAATAGGCTCTTGTTCAAGCGTCCATTGGAGTCTTTCCTACTGACTGCACACAATTTCTGAACAGATACATAGTAGAAATAAAAGTATTCACATATATGCCTGAAAAATCAGCATTATTTTATATTTCAGCCACTTTTATATACGCTTTTATTAATATTTCCAGGAAGTTATACAAATCAATAGTAACTTTATGAGTATTTGTTAACAGGCACACAAGCATAACAAACCAATTTTCTGAAGTAGTCTTCTTATACTGCGAGAGAGGGAAAACAACACACTCTGTGTTCTTGGTTGACCTATCAAACACTTCAAAAGCAGATTCAGAGCGCACAATAATCAATAATCTACTTGCCGCAAACAATTCATAAACATTGCCTAACATTCAATGTTCACAAAACTGTTTTAAAACTATAATGGATACCAAACAAATTTGAAACTCTAGTTAGAAAAAAGCCGTCTTTCGAACGAGTAGTACAAATTTCTCAAATATAATAGCAAATGCTTTTGAGTTTGGAGTACCAAACTGTAAAATAGATCATGGGTTAAATGAATTTCAAAGCATTTTTCATGCTAAAAGATATGTAAATGTGCAGATTACTCAGGCAATATTTAAATAGGATTATAGAAAGGCATAATCCTTTTAAATTTTTTTTTTTTTTTTTAATGTCTGTATCTCTTCAATTTTCCAATTGGGGTGAACTATTTTTAGGCAGCTTCACAGGAAATATTAACCACTATCTTCCTTACCATAACCATCAAAACCGCTCATTGATTTACCTGTAGAATATGCAGGCTTGGGTATAGTTTACACATCATGGTCTATTATTGTTTACTATGAACTAAGTTTTCAAATACTTGATAAGTTATTTGAAATACAACATATGCTTGAGATTTTTCATAATCTTTGTTACTGATTGCTTCTGACTTTGTCTTTTCATTCTTTTATGTACATATCCTTCTATGAACATATTTTTAAACTACTAAAACATTCTTGACAATGCCACTTTAAAACAGCCTTTTGTGTCTTATCTCACTAGCTGTAATCACTCAGGAATATTAAAGCTGTGTCTTGTACTGCTAAGGAAAATGAACTACTGTGCATGGACAGAAAACCAGTGTAACGAAAGCTCCAAAGTACATTAGAGGTTACACAGTCTGTCTTCTTCAGTTCTGAGGTTAATGCCAGTGAGCAAGAAACTTACAATAGCTGTACTTTGAGATCTGACATGAAATGTCATGAGATAGATGAGGTAATCATAAAGTGCAGTTACCAAGTGTAGACTAGTTTGAGTATGGCAGAATTTAAGAACTTAATGCATCCCCCAGTGAAGCTGTTACTTCTGAAGTATGAGCTCCTCTTGTAAAGCCAGCAGGTGGTCAGTTCAAAAAATGAAAGGTGGCCCGCAAAGTACACATTTAACAAGATTTGGTTTTTCCCCCAATATATGGGGAGTATTAAAGAAAAATGTTACCAGTGGGGTAAAAAGGAGAAAATAGAATGGCTTTCCTTTCCTTAATTTCTTTGGTAACCAAGATACAGCCATGATAAGGAAAGACAATAGTGGTAAATGTCAATGGAAAAAGTAAATAATAAAATAGAAATCTATTGAAACACTAGAGCTATCTGACAATTCAATCATATGGTAAAAGAACTCATTGCCTTAATGTACAAGGGAAGACAAAAAGGAAACTCAGAACCAGAGTTGTTCACGGATCTGTAATGAAAATAGAAAAAAAAAAATGGGTTCCATATCTTCCTGCCATTTAGCTCCTATGTGTTCCTGCAGCATTGATAGCATATCACAAAATTGGACAAAAGTGATTGCTAAATTCTTAAAAGCTCTTTCCCAGTGCAGTGCAGCAGTGCAGTACTTTAACTGATGCAGTACATCACAGGCACAAACAAATTCAGAGTTCTAACAGCACACTGGGGTATCTTGAGTCTCCTGTACTGATGTAACCAAACAACACATTTTCAAAATGCATGCACACATGCAGAGCTTATGCTTATTATTAAGTTATAATGCAGTGTGATAATTGAAGTTGGTCACTCCTGGACCAATTTTGTTGTGGTTTTTTTTTTTCCAAAATAAACGCTGGGTTTTCATTTTGCTTTTGCTAAAATTACATGTCCCACAAAATATAGAAGGTGACAGCAAGTATGGGTTGTTGGGTTTTTTTGTTTTTGTTTGTGTGTGTGGTTTGTTTTTTTTTTTCCTTCTTTGAGTGGGAAGTTTAATTATTTATAGAAGTCTCATCAGAAAGGGTAGGCTGGAAAACAACCCCTTTAAAAAAAAAAGAAAACCACAAAACCCCAAACCAACAAGAACCCAAAAAACCCTCAACAAACAAAACAAAACAAAAAAAACCCAAACAAACAAAAAACCCCAACCACCCAACCCTAACCTCTTTAGTTCTTCCCTGGAAGAGTGTGTATATAAAGCAGGAACCTTGTCAGCAAAACTGTTGTAGACCTAAAAGATGGGATACGACAGTAACTTCTTTGGCAACTAATCTCTGATAACTACATTTCATCTTAGCGGATTGTGTTCATTCAGATAAGAAATTTATTGATGAGTAAACAATTATTCATGGGTCTAAAGAGAAGGCCACAACGGTGTGCTTTAGATGTCTATGTTCTACGAGCACTGAGGGAAAATGGTTAGGCAAGAGGCATACACTTGCATAAGAGACTTCTGCAAAAGAACATTTGAATTGGATGCAGTCAAACTGCACGTGACAAAGTTCTTATGTAATGTTTTTATTGACATAATGTTTACAAGTACTATTTCAAAAAAGGAATACATTGTTAGAGAAATGAAACTTGGTTCAGGTTAATGGGAAACAAAGATATAAAATGATCTTGCTATAATCCCTATTCACTCATCCATTTCATTTCATTAATTATATTGTGTTTTTCCAGATAAGGAGTATTTTGGCTTCATACGGTCAAGGTCACCTGAATTGTACAGAATGTGAACAAGACGACTTTTGGAAACGACTGGGTGGTTGCACTGCAACCAACTGTTTTAGATGTTTTAAACAGATCATCTTCATCACCATATTAGTTGGGCCCTGCTAATGGCATCTGGCAGAAGAAATTATGTTTCAGCAAGACCTGAAAGTTTTAATTTGAACATACTTATAGGAGTCCATTTGGCCATTTTAAAACACTATTAGCTGTAGATTCTTTCTAAGGCCTACTGGTTCCAAAACATTACTTTCCTTCTGACAGTTAACTCTTTGTATGAACCACACAGTTATGATTTTTAATGGAAACATTTGAATTGTGAATACTGAAAATCAGCTACTGTTCATGCATTGCAACTTTTCATATATTTTAATGTGCATATGCATATTAACACCATGAAGGCTCCATATTAGTAAAGCTGATCTTGACAGATAATAATAATTGTTGAATATAATTGATAATACTACTTATTGAAAGTGACCAAGCATTTAATAGTTTCTCTCTCTTTCACTTGCTTTAATTCTGAAGAAACACGATGATTTTAAGTGTTCAGTATGGTAAGTTCAAGATTAATAATTCAATTATCATTAAGCACAGATTGAAACAATAGCGTTGCTTCGCCTTACAGTGTCAAGAGTCTTAGTGAACCATTTAATAATGTCAGTATTCTTCATATGCATGAATTGTCTGGATTGACAATACCATGCAATGGCTTCAAAACTAACATTTTGCAACAGCTACAAAGGAACTGTGAATCAGAGGCATTTTACAGTTTATTTCAGTGGTTTGTTTGTTTGTTTTTTTCCAATCCATAACTTCAGGTATTTGCTTGTGCGAAGAATAGGCCAAATTCAGAACACAGGGATGAATACTCCCAGGGGAAGGATGTTGCTTCACTGACATACAACAGAGACAAGAACTTGGTCTGAACATCAACTCCTAACAAAGGAAGCATGACTGACAAGTGGCAGTACTTTGTATCTATGCAGCAACTCACCTACCTGCCATGGGGTAATATTCAAACAAACACTTTTTGTCTTACAGTAAAATGAATTAAACGATCTCCCTGGTTTTTCCATTTAGACCAACATAAGGCAGTGGCCAGGAGCCATCTCTTAATTTATTTATAGTCAAATTTTGGTAAGGATTTAATTTTCATTTTAAAAGGGACAATTCCAGACTGAGATATCATCTGAGCTTCCTGAGAAGTTTCCTCAGAGACAGAAAGATGAAATTGCTTATCTTTCAGTCCTCAGTGAACCTTGGCTCTCAGACCAGTGGTTTTAACAGAGCTTAGGTGGACTTTACTCTTCAGCTTTTGATCTTGCCAGTCTCTTCTTTACTAGCATAGATGATCAGAGAGCATGCACAAACATTGCCAGTTGCATATCTTTTGAAAATATGGAAGCCAAAAACCTGAGCTCCTGCCTGTTACTTTTGATCTGAATCTATTCTTTATGTTTTCCTCAGATTCATAAATGTGAAGATATCTTGAGCTGTATATACAATGTCTTGTTTATATTCACCATTTTCATAGCAAATATTTTGGAAACATTTATTCTCAATTAAGAGATTTTTAAAAGAGCTCCACTTTTTATTATTTTAATTTTATTATTTTATATTTACTACTTCTCTACTTAATCGGTTTGGATAAATTGTTTTGGAAGAAATGCACAATCACAAACCAATTTTCCAAACACTACTGAATATATGCAAGTTTAAATTGATGACTCAAAAACATACCCTCCCAACTCTACCTTATACTTATTCAGAAAGCCTGTCTTGACAGATAAAAATAATTAAGGATATAATTGATAATAACACTTATCAAAGGTGACCAAGCATTTAATAACATCTCCTTAATTCTCTATAAACAGAATATGTATCACAGATCATAAATGTTCAATATGATACTCTCAAATTTCGTAATTCAATTAACATTAACTATAATTTATGTCAAAACAATGTTTCAGGTGAATGGCAATTAAATATTACCTAATTCTCCATCAGGAGGACAAGATACATTGACCCTATTAGAGAAAAACAAATATCAATAAAGCAGCAGATTTCCAGTAAACAAATATATTTATCAGGATAAACTATCCATTTCTTTGCACAGTTAGTGTTGGTGGCATGCATATTGTGCTTTGTTATAGACTTCTGTTCAAATTAAACTGCAGAAAGAGAAATGTGATGAGGCATAGAGCATATACAGATTATCTCAGGGCACAAGGATCAAAAAATATGAAAACTGATGATGATTAATGCAACCTAACATGTGGATCAAAAAATACAATGAAGTAATCAGGATTAAACCTTGACTCCTACCCCCTTTCCTGTTAACTTTACAGAGCTTTGAAAGAACGACTCTGTGTGTGCAGTGCTAAGGAAACACAGAGAGAGAAATTTCTCCTTCCTCTACCTGTTTTGGTGTTCCTATAGATAGAAAAGTCATTACATCCATCAAAAGTTTGAGAGACTGGGGTTTTTTGTGAGACAATATAACGGTTTCAAGAAAACTGCTTATCTCAGTTGAGTGGTATTGATAATGTATTGTGAAACTAAATTCTTCCTCTGTGAGGCTATATACCTTTTCTTTAGACACTAGACTGAAAGATTTCTTTCACCTTTGAGCACAGCCAACATCTGCCACCTGTGTCCCTGATAGACCACCATTTGTTTCTAATTTCAGAAGAGGAAAAAAATGCACACTTTTTATAGTGTTTCAGAGCAGTATTCATAATCCCCACACACACTGCTATGTAATATTTCTCCTTTGCAAAACCTACACTTTTTTTTCTTTTTAAAAAACCACAAGACTGTGTTTTTGTTAAACTTGGCCAGATTTTTGTAGTTTGGGGAAAAGAGAAAAAATGTAGCTCATCCTGGAACTCCTACAGACAGGGGAAAGAGGGAAAAGGACACCTCATAAGGTAGAGCAACAGAGCACACCCTAGGCAAAGATGACTCAATGGGAAGTAGTACAGATAATTTGGCATCACTGACCGTATATTGGTAACCACCACACTGCTAGCATGGTGCAAAACAGAAAGACTCCATACCTCATAGGAAGACAGGAGGAACAAATAGGAATAAATAGGCCTGTCAGTACATTTATGATAACGGTCTTGGCACTTTTTCCCCTCTCCCTCCACAGAGAAAGGGGCTGAACTCCAGAACTGCAGCACTTTCATGGGCAGTACCTCTGAGCTACCCCATCCACTACTCCTAATGGCAACAGCTTAGTGCAGGAAAGTTAAGACTAACAACTTTGCTCAAAAAGTTGCTGGCCACCACAGCAGAAACCAAGCACCAGTGTAATGAGATCTCCCTGCAGAATGACATACTGAGTGAGTTGTGACATTCTGTATTAGTTTCCATTTCTAAATGATCTCAGGCTGTAGCCACATGCAAAACAGATTAGAGCAATCTTGTTTCAAGTGAGAAAAACATGGCTAAATGTGGTAACATTTGTACTGCAAAGATTTTATTCTTCTCACCAGGCTCTGGTGAAAGAGTGAACTCCTGGCCAAGTCTGTGGGCTGTGCATCTGGATACAGCTTAAGATGAAGCAATTACTTATCCTACAATAACTCTGATGCTTCAAGATGTTGTCCTCCATGTGTATCCTATTGTATGAGCTTGTGAGACAAACAACACATTTTCTTAGCACCACCAACCTTCAGCATTGCTATGCTAATACATTCTGGTCCTTATGTTCCCATATAAGAGGACATAAAAGCTAGGCTAACCATGCCCAATTATCCTTGCAATGCTAACCCTATACTACTGAGAACTCTAAAGACTCTGGAGAGAAACCAGACTAGAAAAACTTCACTGACAGCAACTGTAATGGTAGTAAATAATTCTGTTTTGTGGAAAAAACAAAACAAAAAAAGCCCCCACAACTGTTTTAGATGGAAATCTGCTTTCTAGAAATCAATATAGCTGCCCAGTGGGTGCCAGTGCCTAGGATGCAAATCTAGCGGAGGGTTCCTTGCCATTGCCTGAAGCTCTCTGACTGGTATGTACCCGTAGCATGCAAAGACAGTCTTCCTCAGCCAACGATACTCTGACACTTGGAGGGAAAAGAAGCCTAACCTAATGGCCAAGCAACTGGAGATACACTATGTAATCTAGTTCAAGAACATTTATGTTGAATTAATTTAGCTTTCAACTATAGTACCCAAAACAGCAAAGGAAAGCCTGGAATGTTTGTTTTCCTGTTGATGTAGTAGAACAAAACTCAGAAGTTGTCAAAATATTCTGTTCTGGCACTGAATCTGGATGCAAAGCTTTAGCAAGTTAGGACAGATTCATTTCAAATGCTAAGCAAAGTGATGCCCTTCAGGTAGGATCCTGACAAAAAGGCAAGTGTGAAAAAAGTCTTGACATGTGATATTGAGCACAAACTGTATCAGAAGACAAAATGGTTGATGCTCAGCACAGTGAGTGGTATTAACCACCCTTTCTTCACATGCAGAATCAGACACTCTAGAATGTTTGGTTTTTGCAGCCAATATAAAAAAATAACTTTTGGGGGCCACTTTCTGCTTTATATGAGAATTTACTGAAGTGGTAGGGATTGGTCTGGTTTCATTCTATTTTCACAAATCTCCCCATAAAACAGAGGTTAGTATGCCTTTCTAAGCTGGTGAAAGATGTAGTCCATCTTAAACCTAGCAAGCTAAAAGAAATAGTCTGTTAAAACTAGTTTTCCAGCCCCAGCAGGTGTTATAATTATTTCACTCCACTCTACGGCTGCAATGTTAGGGTCTGAGGAGGCCAGCAAAATAGCTACAAAGATGAAGTTTCCCAGAAATGTCTATATATAAGTAGAGCTTTATTTTGCTATTATATTCTTTCGATTTCAAAAGATATTTTGGTATCTTAGCACCCAGTTTAAACTCAAGGATGGTAGCACTTGTTTTCCTGACCGTCACATGGCCCAAATTTAGCCTTTTAATCTGCTGACCAACTGAATCTGGAAATAGCAGAACAGAAGGTCACAACTTCCTTGCAGTGCAAGATCCTCAGTACAGGATAAATCACATCTTTCCTCTGCTATACAGCTACAGTGAGGATTACCGGGGAGGCTTGCATGCTCAGAGAAGGCTGTTGTCAGCAGAGCAATCTGTGCCATATTAATCAACCAATTTGACCAACCACCAGTCATAAAAACCAAGAGATTCAGTGGAATGAGATTGTGAGCCATTTCCCACTCTATTCTTGCTGCAGTTACTCAAGAAGCCAAATAATTGCTCATCTTCCCAGCTTTTAAAGTCAGCACTATCAGTCCAGCAGCCATGTATGGGTTATCTGCGAATGGCAAAGCAAACAATCTCCTTAAAGGGCTTCCACTTCATCTCGAAACCTGTGGAATTCCCATGCAAGTTGTGCAGGATTGCACAATACAAAAAAGTGGAAATACTGCAACCTGGAGGGTCAAGGGAAAAAAATTCTTGAGGTTACTCCCAAACTTGATCTCCTGCAAGGGAAAATGTACAACTCTCAGCTGAACCTTTGTGCTGACCCAGAAACTGCAAATATCTTCATTTCTTTTCTTTTTAGATAAAGGAACTTTTCCTCTCCCTCTTAAGCTTTTTAGTGAGGGAAAA
>VXBL01005125.1:2714850-2760362 GCA_013400195.1 Aramus guarauna
AAAAAAAAAAAAGCAACCAACATCTTTTTTAGCTGCCTTTTTCTTCTGTGTTCACTGCCCTTTGTAATCTACTTTGACTCACTGACAATACATGACTTTCTGTACTCTCACTCTGTCTTTTAATCACAAAAAAAACCCCAAACCCCACCACCTAAAACCCCCCTGAGTGTCCATCCCTCATTATTACAAACCATCTCCTTTATCTAATGGTCTGGGGAGGAGGAGGAGGAGGAACGGCAAACCTTTATCTTTCATTGGCTCCTGCCCCAGCAATATGACTTCATTTGCTCCCAGTTCTCTTTTATTCTGTATCTTCATTGAGTATAATTTTCAGATGTGTCTCATGGGTAGCCAGGCACGCATACAACAGCAATGCCATTCCCTTCATGTGCATTTTAAAGCAGCTATTGAGTATGTATTCTTTATTTGGTCACATGCATTTCCACAATTGCTATATCTGCATTTCTGATTCTGTCCTGTATGCTTTCATTCTTAAATTTGATGAAACCAGATTTACTGATGTGATAGTGATTTTTTTTTCTTTTTAAAAAGGACTAAAATCACAAACATTATAAATTGCATGCTTTTTAAATGCCAAGTTTAAGTATTCATACTGTGACAATGGCTGTGTTATCTGTGGATTATGGTAATGTGCTTTATTTGTGTACACCTCTGAAAAACAGACACTGCAATTCCTGTAGAACAAGTGGTATAGCTGATCAAGGGCTTTTGTCCAGGCTCTTCAATGACATCCACACTGTGATTTGCTGTGACTGCCTACAGATCAGTGAATGCGCTGCAAGATTTTGCTTGGTTGGCATATAAAGCTGTAAGTCACATAGGACATGGGAGAAGGCAGGACTGCCCTGTTTGTCATCCCACTGGGATTTGTCAGGCATGTACTTGCTGAATGTGAGTAGGTGACTGTATCTTTGTATACAGCCCATATCTGAAACTCTTCCCTGTACCATTTATCTTCCAAGAAAATTCAAGGCTCTTGCTAACC
Source organism: Aramus guarauna (assembly GCA_013400195.1). Taxonomy (NCBI): domain Eukaryota; kingdom Metazoa; phylum Chordata; class Aves; order Gruiformes; family Aramidae; genus Aramus; species Aramus guarauna. The sequence continues at coordinate 2,715,857 of VXBL01005125.1, forward strand.
TCAAGCACTCGAATATATAAGCAAGCCATAAAGCTAATTGCAAGGTTTCTTTTTAAAACACTGGCTAAATTCCCTTCTATTTTTGCAGCACTCACAATTCAGGTTTTCCAGTTTTTCCTCTACAGACACAAACCCAGCAAATGAATCAAAACCCCTTAAATTCTCACACCCATACAGCTCAGGAAGTTGTTTTTTTACTAAAACCACGGAAGTCACAGTAAACCAGACTGTGATTCACTCTCTAAATACAGGCTGGTGTCTCTGTGTCTACATTGTGCTCATTATTGCCGTATCAAGGAGGATACTATGTTGTTTCTCAGGGGAAAAAAAATAAAAAGTTTTAAATTTCATTTGTGACCTGCCATTTGGCAATTCAAGGGGTTTTTTTGGCCACACAGAAATAAGTTCTACCTTAACAACAATAACATATTAAGAACCACTGCTTACAAAACTCATTTTGGAAGGAAAGATTATCTTTGGGCTTGCTGTCTTCCAGCTTCTCCGTAAACATGCTATGTGACTGATCAGCCACTGACTTCCGAATCTGAACTGTACTATATCAAAGTCCAGATTCATTATCTGTGAAATGGGTATAATGACATTCACTACTCTAGCAGATTAGGTTTTGAGGTGATAAATGCCACACAACCATCTACAGTAAATCATGACAGGTGCACACGTTGCATGGACACTTGCTTTTAAAAATGCTTCTTTGTAATCTGGCAGCAGTAACAAAATCCTGATCACACAGTTATGAGGCTCTTTCCTGATGTACACTGTATAGCTAAAAGACACAAAACATTTTGTTGAGTGCACTCTTTATGTGAAGTTACAGAAGAGGTAGTGTTAACATGAAGATCTATTTATCTTATCTTAGTTACAAACATGCCCTAATGGTATAGCTGTCGCTTCTGTGCACTGGTGATCTCTAATCAATGAAATGAAAGGAATACTGTGGGACACACTTCTCCAGTGCCAGAATATAATTTATATTGAGAGCATTTTTCCCAACCAATGCCAGAGAAGAAAGATGCAACTCTCATCATCTTTCTTTGGAAGCAAAATTAAATTATCAATCTTTAATTTAGTTAGTGATAATCTTTGCTAAAACATTCCCTTATGGCTTCCACTAAATATACCATTAAAATCTCCATTCTTTCTGGGCTACTATCATGGTTTAACCTCAGCTGGCAAGTGATGCCCACGCAGCAGGTCATTCACTCCCCACCCCAGTGGGATGGGGGAGAGAATCAGAAAAGTAGAGTGAGAAAACTTGTGGGTTGAGATAAAGACAGTTTAATAGGTTAAGCAAAACCCACACACACAAGCAAAGCAAGGAATTCATTCACCACTTCCCATTGGCAGGCAGGTGTTCAGCCATCTCCACGACAGCAGGGCTCCATCGCACATAATGGTTACTTGGGAAGACAAATGCCATCACTTCAAATGTCCCCCTGCTTCCTTCTTCTTTCCCCAGCTTTACACGCTGAGCATGACATCATATGGTATGGACTATCCCTTTGGTCAGTTGGGATCAGCTGTTCTGGCTGTGTCCCCTCCCAGCTTGTTGTGCACCCCCAGTCTACTCACTGGTGGGGCGGGGGGAGAAGCAGAAAAGGCCTTGGCTCTGTGCAAGCACTGCTCAGCAGTAACAAAACCATCCCTGTGTTATCAACACTTTTTTCAGCACAAATCCAAAACACAGCCCCGTACTAGTTACCATGAAGAGAATTAACACCATCTGAGCCAAGACCAGCACAACTACCAAGTGGTCTCTCTGCATGAAGACACTTGTTCAACTTTGAACTGAGTGTTCAGTGGCTGCTGGGAAAGCAGCTTTCTGCTCCAAAAAGGGTGTTCACATATCACAGCATGACATAAAAGTGCAAATTGGTCATGTTGTGTCATCCTATTTGGAACCAAAAACTGTAATACAAATACAGCTGTAATCATAGCAGGGGAAAAGGAAAAAAAAAAAGAAAAAAGAAAAAAAAAAGAAAAAAAGCAACCACACCACCAACCCAAACCCAACAAAACAGCCTTTTAAAACCCTTTTATCACTGGGGACAACTTTACCAGTTTTGCCACAAAACAAGAACAATTTCCTGGGTTGTGTTTCAAGAGAGAACATATCTGAGTAGCACTCAAAGACAAGAACAATACAGATAGCTGCATGACAATTTCTGTCTGTGGGAGAGTTCTTGCATGTGCTTATTCTTCTCACTGGAGAAGTGGTACCAGTTTGGATCAGAAAGAGGAAGATGCTCCTAAATGCCAGCACAAATAAGTAATTGTCTATACATGGTGCCAACAGGGATATAGTGTAAATTACTGGGGAATCAGAAGGGCAAGATTGGAACTCAAGCAAAGTTAAAATCAATGAGACTGAGGGTTCACAGAGGGAAGCAAAGATGAAAGACAGAAGAAAACATTTGTACAGGTACCAACAGGGTAAAAGTTATCCCTGCTCATGGTTATAAAATAGCCAGTCCACCTCTTGGTTAAAAATATCAGTTCTGAATCTCCATTACTTCAGCCCATCAGTACAACTTAGCCATATGTGGAAAAGGAAGAGAAAACCTACCACAGTACAAACTGGTCTGATTTCCAGGTTCAAATAATTTCAGAAAAAAGTCATCTTCATATATTGTTGAGGCATACATGACAAATATGAAAAATAACCTCAGTTCCTATCTTGCTATATCTGAGGTACATTTGCAGTAACAACTCAGATTTGGATCCATGTGTTCAATAGCCCCTTGGACAGCATGGCATGGAAACGATGGAGCGCAGGGTGCTAGCTTGAGTTTGATTTCCCCTTTCACCTCTGTGGACGCAGAAGTGAGCTGACTCGGTTTCAACTTCTTGCTAGTCTGTAGCTCCTGCTGCCGCCCTTCCTAAGCAGAATAAACTGACCACTTTCTGAAGACATTCAATCACTACGACCAATTCAAGAAACCACTGTCTCCACAGTGTACAGAAAAGATGGGAAGAGCTGACCATGGAGTACTAGGGAGTATTTATGAACTCTAGACTTTGGACTTGGCAGTAAACAAATTATCTCTTTCCTGGCACTGTGACAGCAATTTATTAACATGCACCCAGACACCAAGTTACTGTCCAGAAGAGCAAGAGAAACAAATTGAATCTCTCCCTTGTCAATGAAGTCTCTCTGCTTCATAAGACAAGCACTGGTAAAGACAGACACTCTACTGACAATACAGAAAGATTCTAGATGCCTTGCTGAGCACAGCACAGATGTTCCTACTCTTGCTCCAAATTCTTGAGCTTTGTTCAGGACTGCAGCAGATCAAGAGATAATCTGGAGTCTAAATACACAGCCATAAGTTTTCCAGGACAGAGCTGGCTCAGGGCTTCTCTGCATAACAAATGATGAGTGAGGCTGTACTACAGTGGCCCAGAAAAGGAAGGGATGGAAACGGGACAGAGTCTCTTTTCTGTTATTATTGGAGAAGTGAGTGCAGTGAGGAGCAGAGTGGGAAGGAAAGGCAACCCCTGTGCCCTTCCTCACACATGTCTCTCCTGCAGCATTAATTAGCCCAGCTCTAGCACAGAGCGGGTGATGGGCTTCAGCTGTTTGGCCATATTCTGCCTGGTGTCCTAGACCATCACTTTGCCTTGCCTTCAGTAGGTCTTCCCCCAGGAAATGGTTGAACCATCCCCAAGATGAGAAAAACTGCTTGCCAGGGGAGAAGCCTTATATTACTTTCCCAAGTTCCAAGGAAAGAGAAGGCAAAATGGGAACCTACATCCTGGTACAGAATTAGTCTAATGATGTTCCTTTGTTGTGCATGACCACGGTGTCCTGCTTTCAGCTGAGAAAGCATTAATTTTTCTTTCTAGTAGCCAGTATAGCACTGTGGTTTGGATTTAGTATGAGAATAATACTGATACACTGCTGTTTTTAGTTGTTGCTAGGTAGTTGTAGTGTGCACACTACATCAATGACTTTTCAGCTTCTTACACCCTGTCAGGTGCACAAGAAGCTGGGAGACCACAGCCAGGACAGCTGACCCAGACTGGTAAAAGGATATTCTCTACCATAGAGCACCATGCTGCATATAGAACTGGGGAAGGAAGCTGGGAGGCAAATCTGCTGCTCAGAAACAGACTGGGTGTGGGATTGCTTTTTTTTCCCTTTTGCATGTGGTAAGCAATTGCATTTGTGCATCACTTCTATTATTGCTGCTGTTTTTCTTTGTTATCCTATTAAACTGTCTTTATCTTAACCCACAAGTTTATGGGGTTTTTTTCATTCTCCTCCCCATCCCCTGTGGGGGGAAGAGGCGAGTGAGTGGCTGTGTGGTGCTGCTACCAGCTGGGGTTAAATCACGACACACGGTTTCACAATAGTCATAAGCAGGTGTAAGGCAGAAGCAGCTATTTCTACGCTAGCACGGTCTGAAATATATGCCTATAATTTCATACTTTTAATCATATACACAATATCAGTTATGGATATGAAGTAGATGGAATTTTTGGCTCCCCGGTCCTGCATAGGGGAAGTTTAATGCTATGTCCAAATCACCAAAAATTCAACTGATGCAGCACAAATTAATGCTCAATACTAATACTATAAAGTTTATGACATTTAGCTCCCAAAGACCACTGTAAACATTTCCACTATTTAGTGGACATACTTGTGTTTCTCATGCTCTTTAATAAACATAAACAGGACTGTAATGAGCAATTCTGTATGCTGATGATTCTTTCCTTGATAATTTTAACATAGTTTAGAAAGTTATGTTTAAAGAACTTATTACACATGCCTATATTTAGTTTAATACCTAACCCACTTCAAATTGTATTGAGCTCAAACAAGTTGAATATTCCAAAATATTTATATTGGCATAAAAACTATAAAGTATAGTCCAATTCAAGCTGTTTTCTCATAGTCCAAAACATATAAAAAACCCTTGCTTTCTCCAATTCCAAGGGTTGTTGGTTTGTTGTTGTTTTTTTACACTTGTAAACATGCTACTGAATATGAAAAACCACATTGCTCATACCCCACTCCCTTCAATAGGAAGCTTACAAATATGACACGAGCTGAAAGGGTTTAAGCACTTTAAAACAGTTTAAGCACTTACTTGAATCTATAGTGGTCACATCAGCACGTTCACCCGCTGCCTTTAACAGGCACTCTGACAATGAAGCCACCAAAATTGCTGGGATTAAATGGCACTTATTTTACAGCTGTGGACTAACAGTGCTGAAGGTCTGCAGCCTTTTCCCAAAGCCCAACAGCTGTTGCCCACTGCTGATTGCTAAGGCCAGCTCTGCACTCCTGCCTGCCTGCGTTAACAATCCCGTTACAACTGCACAGATGAAAACACTAGTTTTCTGCATACTGGCTACATATCACCTCCTGCATGGCTAGATTGCACACACATTATATATATACATATATATATATAAATAAATCCACTAGATTCTATGTAGCCACTGTACATACAGGAATGTTGATATTAAGGTTTCACTTGACATACCCAAGGATCACCGTGGGGCTAGGTAGATCTAACATTTTCCACTTGTTTGCACAGTTTCCCCAAGCCCTCACCTCCCCCCTCCGTCCCCCCCAAAACCCCTACCCTACCCCCAACTCCATGAGAGCATATATGGTGCTCTTGAAATAAAACAAAACGCTCAGTGTCATAGGCAAAGGGTTTCTAACCAAGAAGACACCGTGATGCAACACAGACTGTTACAGTGCTGAACAAGGCTGCCTCTCTCCGCACAGAATGAGCTCTTAAGACCACAGAGTGGCTGCAAAACTCATCAGAGAGAAGAGAAGTCTGCAACAAAGGTTACAGATGTTAGCCCAGAAATAATGGGAGTCCTGGTCATGCGCCAACACCTGACTGTTTAGTGTCTCTCAGACACTAAGCTGATTTGTGTCCTTTCTTGTTCCAGTTCCTTAATGTGGAAAAAAGCAACTACAGGTGTCAAGGAAAAAGATAAAATAAAAATAAAATTAACATGTCTACTGCTTAACCTTCTAACTTAACACATTAGTTAGCAGTCCTTCCACTGTTATATGTTATTCCACACTTGATCAGAAAAACAGTTTGTTTTCAAACTGATCAAGCAGAATGCATCAAGTTTTATTTCCATTTAATTTTTTGCCACGTGCCATCTATGTTAAGGTAAAAAAAATCTGCATTAACAACAAAGTTTTTTAAAAAGTATGGACAAACAAGCCAAAACCCAAACCCATGAAGCTCTTCAATTTAATTATACATTGTGGCAGCAAGTTTCATGAGCTCATTATCTACCATGCAGAAAAAGTATAAATTTTTAAACACTTGTATTTATTTTTAAAGCATGTTCTTTTAACATCAGAAAGCGCAAACATGAGCACACAGTGTACCTAGTCATCAGTCATACCATTAATTTGCACAAACCTCTGACATGTATCTTCTCATTCATTTTATTCCTGAACTAAACNTATATACATATATATATATAAATAAATACACTAGATTCTTTGTAGCCACTGTACATACAGGAATGTTGATATTAAGGTTTCACTTGACATACCCAAGGATCACCGTGGGGCTAGGTAGATCTAACATTTTCCACTTGATTGCACAGTTTCACCAAGCCCTCACCTCCCCCCTCCGTCCCCCCCAAAACCCCTACCCTACCCCCAACTCCATGAGAGCATATATGGTGCTCTTGAAATAAAACAAAACGCTCAGTGTCATAGGCAAAGGGTTTCTAACCAAGAAGACACCGTGATGCAACACAGACTGTTACAGTGCTGAACAAGGCTGCCTCTCTCCGCACAGAATGAGCTCTTAAGACCACAGAGTGGCTGCAAAACTCATCAGAGAGAAGAGAAGTCTGCAACAAAGGTTACAGATGTTAGCCCAGAAATAATGGGAGTCCTGGTCATGCGCCAACACCTGACTGTTTAGTGTCTCTCAGACACTAAGCTGATTTGTGTCCTTTCTTGTTCCAGTTCCTTAATGTGGAAAAAAGCAACTACAGGTGTCAAGGAAAAAGATAAAATAAAAATAAAATTAACATGTCTACTGCTTAACCTTCTAACTTAACACATTAGTTAGCAGTCCTTCCACTGTTATATGTTATTCCACACTTGATCAGAAAAACAGTTTGTTTTCAAACTGATCAAGCAGAATGCATCAAGTTTTATTTCCATTTAATTTTTTGCCACGTGCCATCTATGTTAAGGTAAAAAAATCTGCATTAACAACAAAGTTTTTTAAAAAGTATGGACAAACAAGCCAAAACCCAAACCCATGAAGCTCTTCAATTTAATTATACATTGTGGCAGCAAGTTTCATGAGCTCATTATCTACCATGCAGAAAAAGTATAAATTTTTAAACACTTGTATTTATTTTTAAAGCATGTTCTTTTAACATCAGAAAGCGCAAACATGAGCACACAGTGTACCTAGTCATCAGTCATACCATTAATTTGCACAAACCTCTGACATGTATCTTCTCATTCATTTTATTCCTGAACTAAACTATCACTTTTTTCCTTTTCCTTTTATTGTATCTATTACCTATCTAGAGGTAAATCCACATCTTTAATCACTTGGATTGCCATATCTGGCCACTTTTTTCACTGCCTCTTTCTCCTTCCCACAAAATATTTCTGTCATATATATAACATATAAGCAGCTTTTCATGAAGTTAATTTTCCTACATTTCTCACTGTCTTTCAAACTGATACATCAATAACAAAATGTTATGATATTCATCACAACTCCCTTTGCCTGCTGACTCCAACACCCATGAACTAAGTACACTTCAGCTGTGCTGGAAAGCCTTCAACACACCACCATGGATGGGAGAGAAAGGCTGATTGTTACCAAGAGTTTTTATTTTGAAGCAAACTCCCAAAACAATGCTTTGACTACACATCCTATTCATAAAAGACATTTCGGCCTATATGATATTTCATTTCAGCATAAGGTGGAGAATTTTTTCATGGGTTCCTAAATATGTTTTTAAGTATGCAATTTTAGATAAACTAAATATTTGTGTTAAGGTTTGTTGACACTCATGTTTTCTCCAGCTACATGTCTGGTTTGTGTTCCTTTCTGGTTTTTAATCAAAGAAATATAGGACTTCAAGCAGGAAATTTTTGTCTCAGGATGTAGTATACATACAAAAGGAAGATGCAAATTTGAATTGGCAAAAGTTAACACAAACAGGTCTGGTATCTGTAGGAATGTATTTCTACGCCCTGGTACACTATTTATTGTCAAATCATTTCTAATAAATAGTAAGGGTTTGATTTTTATTAAATTGATTTACAGGGAAGCAGTATATCCTCACCTATAATTCCATAGCTATTTAAATTCTATTTTCAAAGTCATTTCAGGGTAAAATCACCCTTAGCAACTATCTGAATGCTGTTATACAAATGTTGGCTATACAAAAGGAGTCACAAAAATTGTGTAACAACTACCAAGACTTGTTTAGAAGGGCAGATTCTATTTTTAAGACTGTAAATAATAAAAAAAGCAAACACTTGACCAGTAAGAGAAGAAAGTAGGTTTCCACATCTGCAATATGTGTTTCTCCAAAAGAGATTGCAACAGTTACTATATAAATTTAAATATTTTTAGCAACAGGACGCATCAGTTTGCAGAGAACACATTTTTTACTTAAACTTTTGTCACCTCCCTTTTGTGTCATATTGGCTGATGTATCAAGGAAGATTGCTTTTCCATGATACAGAAATCAATAATACTAAATAGTTATGGAAAAGAGAAACATCTGCAGAGATTTAGGCGTGGCTACCTGAATTTCAGCGTGAGGGAATAAAAGAACAAGGTGACTCACAAGTACTAACTACGGGTAAATGCAGGCAAACAATTCATACCTGAGAACCCCCTAAACAGGTTATTATTCAGAATTCCAAATTACTAAATATTTTGTCCAAATATATTTTTATGTATTTTTTTTTTAAATCCTTCTCCCTTAAGTGTTGCATGTAATATTTAATACACTGTTTGTGACACATGTTCAAAAGCAGTGTTGTTTCTTCTTCCTGATTGAGTATCCAAACTTTTATAAAACAGGAAGAAGGAAGTCTGTCCCATTAAACTCCAACTCTGTATTTGATTTACATTAATATTATTAAGACTTACGTCAACACATGGAGAATAAAATAGCAATTCCTGTATTTGTTCCTGAAAACAGATTTGAAAGAGCAATGGATGTCTGATCAGCGCCAAAAGTCATTATAAACACTCAGACATTTATCCTTAGAACTTTGCCTAAAAGAGAACATAGTGATAAAAAGCATACTTCACACCTCTCAGAGCCGCTGCTTTCAGCTCAGACAACCGAGCAGACTCGGACAACAATACATCAGTTATCACTTCATTTTGTGTGACAAGTTAACCCTGCCAGTTGTTCATTGCCAGAAATCTTAGGGGCATTTTTCTTAAAATGGTGCTAGATGGTATGGCTTGATTCAAAAGAGAATAATTTTGCACCAAATTTAGAGAGCATGAAATGCAGAATAGAAGAGGCCCTGCATGTTTCCTTTTATAGGGATTTTCTGTTTACTATGCATACATAGACTACATCTACAGTCTCTGCACCTACTATTATAGATATTATAGGGTATTAGTTACAATAACTTATAGATGCTTGAAGTATGGATGCTGCCACTCTTCCTGAAGTTACAAAGCAGTTTACTTTTGCCATGAATTCAACTTCATTTAAGAATTAAACTGGTCATCAATACTGACAATAACTTAGTAAAGGAAATAAGGAAAAAAAGGATTTAAAAAAGTTTAAGTAGGGAAACACAGTACTAGTACATGTGATTACTCTATTAAAATATGCAAATTTATGGACTTCAGAACATGTAAGTAGAGACAACACAAGGATTTAAAGATAGCTTGTCTCAGCTGCTACTGAAAAGAGATACCCTACATTTCATTAGTCCTAATATTCAGCAGTTTTGAACAGCCCCAAGATAACCTGAAATAAACAGACACTAGATATTCAGCATGTCTGAAAACTTGATCCAGTCTTTTTTCAAATGTCATACCTACTGAAAGGAGTATGAAGATTCAAGAGATACGCAAAAATCACTTTTCATCAGCTGAGGTGCCTTGTGTCCACGTTCTACATACAAAACCAGCGATCCTATTTTGCAGCATTTTCTAATCTGTCACACGACAATTGGTGATACAGAAATCATAAAGCAAAACTTTCATAATACTCAAATCCCTCTCCCCTCAAGAAAAGTAACACCATCTCTACCCTCAACCCCAGCAAACAAAAACACCTCCTACCTCACCAAAAGACTGCTCCTGCGTATAGGAAAATAAAACGACTGACTGCTTAAACAAGGTAGAAATGGGCTACCAGACCTCCTGCAGTATCATATACCGAAATCTGTATTTCAATTGATTACATAAGGGGAGTGGGGGGAAAACCCCCCCACAACCCAATATATCAAGATTATATATATTTTATAGATATATCTTTGCAGCCTTTTCCTTCCTTGTGGTATTTTGCTATTATCACTATTTCTTACATAGTTTCAGGGACAGAAAGGAATATAATACTACAGGAGAAGAAAAAGCATTTCAGGGAAAAAAAAGCCCTCCCCAGGTCTGATACATCCCCATGCTGATTTCAGATAAGCGTGTCAGTATAAGAACGGCAGACCCACAGTAAAAAGCTCAGTGATGAATGTCAGCACAGCAGCAATCGCCTTTCTGCCAAACAGGAACATAATGGACAAGCTGCAGGAGCTTACACGTTTGGAGGGGATCTGCTAGACAGAACTCAGAACTATGGTGAATGTCTCACTGCCGCTCTGCTGAACATCTGCGCTTGCACGGTGCAAGCCACTGGCATGAATCTGTTTTGAAGAGCTTCCCTTCAATGTCACGTTGCATCATTAAATACCCCAAATAAGTCTCCATTATATTCCAAATAGGACTGTTTATTACAAGCTGTGTTCAGAGTTAGCTGTGAAATAATCGTCCAAAGTAGGCAAGAGGAAGGGGACCTGAGCTTGAGGTCTGTATTCTCTCCCTGATTTTATCCAGACCTCACTGCAAGGAATATTCTGTGGTTCACTGAATTAATTCATTACTCACTTTCTTCCAGCTGAAAAATGGGATTAAAAGTGGCTACTTGCTTTTGTAAAGTACTTTCTTTAAAGAAATAAAGCCAACNGGGGAAAGCAAACTGATTTTGTGACTAGGAAGAAGAAAGATTGCTGCTAGAAACCCACTTGCCTATCTGTAAATTACTACAGTAAAAAGAAATAACAAAAAAATTTACAGTAAAATGTATTACTGTAGGGGATGCTGACAATATTTTCTATTAATGACATTCTTGGGTACACAGTGCTTCAAGTATTTTTCTATAAACTCATTGCTACTTTCAATGTTTTCCTGTTGTGCATTAAGATTCAGGGTTAACGTGACGTGTCCTGCCTCCTGACAACACATTTTATGGCAAGCTTTTCAATAAGATAATAAGCCTGTTGTAATAGGCCAGATCTCGTATTCTGTTTCCAGCAGTGTTCAATAACAGATGTCCTGGGAAGAGTACTAGAAAATATGATCTGCACAGTTTGTTTACACTAGGAAAAGCATTCCGCCCTTCTGATCAGATGGTTTACTTCTATTTTGTCTTTCCTCAAATTCTTCACCAAAAACGTTCACAAATTCCTTTAATAACAAAATCTAGGGGACCTAGCAAGGACTTTCCTATTCTCTCCTCTGCAGTTGTTCCCTTACAAATACTTTATAGTAGAACATAAGGAGGAAGTCCTCTGTCTTGTAGCCTGTGACCAGATCAGCTGCTTCTGCTATCTTTTCCTTTATTGCCCATTTTCCTCTCTTTCGTCTGGTCTGGCATCTTTCTGTCTCTGTTTTTCCTGAAGTGTCAACGATTTTTTCTCCAGCTCATGAACCCTGTTGCCTCATTTCATATTCTCAACCAAATCCATAAAAATATGCACCAGCTTTACAATACACTTAGACTTTATTAATTATTCTGTAAAGTTTACATTATTATTTGTGAAGGTAAGGAAGCTCCTAATTGAGCAGCTACAGTCAAGGGAATGAGCAAGGAGAAAGTCTTCACTGAAGTAGACCCCAAATACTGTACTTAATTTCCAAATCACAGTTGACTGTAGAACTATCATGCTACAAAACCATTTATAACCTGATGTTTATTAAAGACTCCACCTCATTCCAGTTCCCGGAACTGTAATAAGTGCATAAAAATAACATATCAATATCCTTGATAATTTTATGAGCATCTTTGCCTTAATGATTTATCCTCTGTGATAAGGTTGATCCAATCCATTTCCTCATATCAATCGGTTTCTTTTTAGAACAAAAGCTGTTGAAATCACGTCTGCCTTTTTGGTAGTAATTGGTTCAGTTCCCAGATTAGGGAGATGTTTGTGTACCAACTATTTCTTATTTACTCAGGTTGGTATTTGCATTAGCTTTGCTACAGCCAGATTTGTGCTTAAGCTGTTCCTGATATGATTCAGGAAGCAGTAATTTGCAACAGCTATTATTTCCATAGTGTCTCGAAGGTTTTCAAATTAATATTATGGAGGTTTTATCAGCCATCATCACAGTGTTATTATCCATACCTAGCTTTCTTATCTTATCATATAGTATTTCTTCTTTCCCCAGCTTTTCCTGTTGTGGTCATCTGTAGCATGGTCTTACTACGGTCCTTTAATCCTTCTATCTACTAACTCCATTTTGATTGATTTATCACAGAGACTTCTAGGCTTAAGAGTCTTCATTTTCTCTGTATGAAATGCCATTATTTCTTTCTCATTTTATTTTTACTGATTTATCTGAACGTATACAGTTTAAAATAATACCTATTTCATCCCCTAACTTTAGACATATACATAAAGAACTCCCAGATGGCTTTAGCTTATTGTTTGGTATATTCCTGGTTTAAAAAAAAAAAAAAAAAAAAAAGAAAAGAAAAAGAAAAGAAAAGCAAAGAAAGGATGAAAAAAACCCACCAACTACAAAACCACCCCCCCCAAAAACCATGACGACTGGAATGGGGTTCTTTTCCATTACAATTTTAGGATAATGCAAAAGCAAAGTATATTAGAGAGTATTTCACTGACTTCAGCTTTTTACAAGAGGTCATTATTTTACTGTTTTGTGCAGGGTTTAAACTGATGCATCTGATATGGAGCATTTTTTTGAGCAGTACACAGGACTGGAATAATTTGTGCTTAATCTTTCATTTAGTCTCAGTTGACTTATGAAATCCCAATTATATTATTTTTTAAGATATTACTCCAGTAATTAACTCTGTAATTACTTGATAGCAGCATTGTACAATGACTAGTAAGTTGTTACATTAGTGATCGAGAATAAGCATTGCTTATTTTGTTCTTTTAATATTACATCATACATTGCAGCATATACAAAAATAAACAGTTACTGAAAAATTTTGCTACAAGACAAAAATTCCCTTTTGGGAAGATGCAAAAAGAGTGTGACAACCTTGGCTCTTTCTTAGATTTTAAAGAACTTAAAGCAATTTCTCTGAGACTGTCTTGTCATAGACGTATTACACTGTCTGCACTGAAGGTACTTGAAAACGAAGAGGTACTCAAGAGGTTTATGAAAGAGTTGGGGAAAAAAGCCCTCTGCACCATGAATATTGATTTTAGTTTTAAATAAAGCACTGAGATGATGCAAGATTAGAAAAACGCACATTTAATAATGAGGAAGTGACTCCGTCAGTCCACTGGCTGCGCAAACTTAATAAATGTCATTTAGGGTTAAACAGTAGGTGCTCAGCAATGCTGCAAAGTTATTGAGAATCCTAATTCTAGGCTGGCAATAATCAGCTCTGTTTGACCCTCAATCCCAGAGGGCTGTAACTGATATCCTCAGTAAATAGCTGCTTTCAGTACATTTCTGAAAGCAAGTTCATTATAGTGCAGTAGTCTCCAAACTTTTTCCCATATTCTGTATGACATCTTAATAAAAATATGCATATCTCTCCTCCCATTTCTATCAGAGACATGATCTTCTTTTCCATTCAGTCCTTCAGTGTCCCTGGGGCAAGCACAGCAATTTCTTACATGGAAAATCTATTTTACTTAATATGGCTTTTCAGCTTCTTGTGAGGCAACTGAAGAAGTACAAACAACGAGATGAGATCACGTAACTAACTCATCATCCGTGGCCCTCAAGTAAATGTGTGCCAAAAGAAGGCTTCCTGGATAGCCATCTGCTACTTCTGCAAGGACAGAGGATATAAATCTGTACTAAATGGACAGTATTGACTTCCACTCTCATTCCCTTCCTTTTCAGGAATAAGGAGAAAACAGAAGGACAAGTGTGCCTCATTAAATAAAAACTCATTATCACATAATAAGAATGATGTGGAGATAGCAATGGTGAGGGCTTCCAGGCACAGACTCAGAAGTCTGGGAACTGCCTATGTGTTCCTGAAGTGTCCTTTCTCCCATCCAATACAACTTTTTCATCCAAGACTAATTCACTACATATTCCAGCACTTGCTGGGTCTTCTACATCAAATAAGCACTTGCTAGCTCTTCCTCTCCGTTCACACTGAGGATCAATTTCCTGTCTGGCTTTTGTATAGATGCTTAGATTCTTATGGTTCCATATATCAATGGGCCATTTAAGTCAAGACTAACTAACTAGTCAAGACACTAACATTATTTTAAGAGGTCATGACTCCTACATGATGTGATTATTTTTCATTACCATAAAGCAATACATCAGGCAATGAAACGATTTATTAAACTGATTATACACTTATCTTGCCTTTAAGTTTAGTTGCTTTCACCCACTTCATTCAGGACATGCTTTTTACACTGCATTCACAATGGTGAAAGTATAGCAACACTATTACTTTCTCATCCCCCAGAGGAGAAGGCTATACACACGTTTCAATGTTTTACAATCCATCCTTGAAAGTCATAAAACACTTGGAGAGGAATATGACAATGCATCAGACTTTGAACACTTCTCAGCAAGAAGGAGCACATGGGTATAATGGTTTAGGGTAAAAAAAATAAAGGAATTGGGTATATCTCACTTACATGTCAGTGATCTAATCTTCAACGCCAACATATGACACTTCTCAGTGTAAAATACTTGGTTATATCTCACTTCAATGCCAGTACTTGAAACATGAAAACTAGGGTTCATCTCAGTACGTGGTATGAGTGCTTGAAAACTGTGCATTCTATGTGCAAAATGCATGGGGGAAGAATCCAGGGAAATTATCTAATATTGTATATCACTATATAAAAATATTTACATTCTTGGCAAACTACAGCAGAATTGAACATTCACACGTCACTGTGTCTCCCTGGAAAGCAGATTTGCTTCCCTCTTAATGGATGCATCATTGGAACTCAAGCACTGCTGCATCTATTTATATGGTCTATATATGGCTGTAGTAAAGTTCCTCATTCCTGTTCTTGAGGTGTGGGCGTAGGGAGCATCTCCAGAATGCAATATATAGTGCTTTTATAGACCCCCTGCACATGTCACACAATTTCAACATTTTAAAATAAATAAAAATCAGATATTTCCATTAAAGATGCAATTACCTTGCAGTAGGTAAGCAAGGTTCTGTAGAAACTTACAGGCATTTCTTCATAAACAGAGTGCATGGTTTCTCAAAACAAAAGTTATGAGCCTGAATCAGCTGTCCATTACATTCCCTACCTTTCCCTCCTGCATTCACCTTTGATATTCCGCATTTTCACTATGACACAGAATTATCCAAAATGTTACATATCACTAATAATGGAAAACACATAAACTAGATCTAAACCCCGGCCTTTGTAACCTTTCATTAAGCATTATTTTAGGCCTTTGAAGAATCAGCATTATACAACAATTACTAAGCTACCAAAACTAACATGTGTCCACAGGTGATAATAGATCAGCACCTCAAATATTCCAGCATAATGGTTTGCAAACAACAGCTTATAACAAGATTGGTGTGTACTGTCAATATCTGCAAACTTGAACAGTTAAATAGAATAATTTTATCAAATTTAAACAATGAGTACTACTTATTGCTGCTTACAAGCAAGTTACTGATCAGAGTGCAGGATTTGCAGTTCACAAAAGACAGATACAGTTGCTAAGTTGATTTCATTGGTTTCCAAAGAAATAGTAATGCTTTTCTCTTCATGTTCTCCAGACATATTTTGCTTACAGATCTCTCAGAATATTAGTTGAAATGGCAATTCTTAGCAAAGCAAACCAAATGTTATCAGGACTTCCTGCTCCCCAAAAAATAATCAGACAAGTTTAAAATGGCACTCTGAAATGCAGAGAGTACTAAAAAGGATATCCTGCCCTTTCTACAGGACAGAAAAGTGTTGGCCCTTTTAGTATACTGACCATTGAAACTTAAGTCTTCTGTTGGGAAGAAGTGGCAAGGGACTTATTGATTTAGCATCAAACAAGTTTGCTCTATAATAGTGATTAAAGGCATAAGAATAATGCATAAGAATTCAGCTGAGTGACCAAAATGGGGTGGAAGTGAGGGGCAGGGAGAACAACCAGAAAACCAAGATAAAATAAGGTCTTGATTTTAAGTGAACTGAAATACTTGGCTCAAATATTTTCATTTTGGATTAGCTACTTCTTGCTCCCTTTCCCTTGCCACCTCATTCAAGAAAAAACAAAAACAAAAACCACCAAAAAAACAAACAAAAACCTGAAACCCCACAAAACAAAAAATGCACGATAGTTTAGAAATAAATTCTTGCCGCATAAGTAGATGCATACATACTTAAAATGGTGTCTTATAATCATGATGTCCCACCCTCTAGCATATTAATCAGTGTCATCTCCGGATTTCAAGTGTTTGTCCCATCACCTGATATGGTGATGAAAGTGTCCAAGAATATTGGTCCAGTATCAGACATAGAAAAATACCACTCTAGCCAGCTGTCAAGTAAGACTACCATTTACCAATACTGTTCGAGCCCCAGGGTCCAGTCAGACTTTTCCCTTTAGTCCACGCATCCAGTACATTTATGCCCAATTTGGAGGCCATGATACTACCAGAGACTATATTAAAAGCCTTCCTAATGTTAAGGCAAACAATATCTACTTTTTTCCTACAGGGGCAATAATTTCATCATCAAAACTAATCAGGCTGTTAAGGCACAATTCACCCTTGATAACTTGACGTAAATAAATCACAAAAAAATAAGAATTCATTCTTTAGGAGTCTGTCTACATAATTGAAGAAGAAATCATCCATTTCCCAACCAGTAATGTCATTGCACACTGAAGTCAACCACCAAAGCAATAGAAATTGGCAGAATTACAGACTCTGAGGCTAGGAACACAGGCCAGGTAATGTTGTAGCTTGCCCAAAGCTGGTACTAGTACAGAGGCAAACAATACATATAAACAATGTATGGGCAACAGGTACTTGGTTGTAATGCTGTGCAGAAAAAAGTCTCAGGAAAATATTTTGCCTGAATAAAAATGGGAGTGTGGGGTGCTAATATAAAAATGATGTGTGCTTTGACAATATGAGCTCAAAAATCCTTCAAAACTTTGAGCTTTACAGAAGTCTGAGGAAATAAACAATAATTTTGCTGTTCCATGTCTGTCAATTGGTTTTTTTTATTGCCAGGTTTTGTATATTTACAAGACTCACTAACATTTACAAACTTATACTTTGATAGACCTTGAGTTGCAGGAAGCCGAGAACACTACTGACCAGTGCTTTTTGCCAGCATAGATCTTCACTTCTTTCTATAGTGCTCAACAGTAATTTTATTTTTCATTGAACTGATGAGGATCTACAGTCTTTGCTTCCCAAGGACAACATTGCAAATGTATCCTACACTCACACAGGTTGGAGCAAGAAGGAAATGAAGGAAACTCCATGGGTTCTGGATCATTCACCTGCTGACAGAACCAATATGTTCTTATTCAAAACAAAGTTTATCTTAAAAATAAATATTTAGTATTTTAAAGATTTTTTTTCTTTCTTTTGAAGGCTCTCTGTCCCCTAGCCCCCCCCCCAAAAAAAAAAAATTCTACAGAGGCATCTATGGATTTATTGGAAAATATACAATAAAGCCAACAGCTTTGTGTAGGTATCATCAGAAGGGCAATAGTTAAGCCCAGCAGTTTCAGCGAGTTATTAAAAATATATTCTTCATACAAACCAATTGAGAGATCAAGCTCAAAACTGAAATTACGTGAGAGGTGTGTTGTACAGCTGAACTGAAATAAAAGATGAAAGAGTTTATGCTGGTCACTGATATCAGTTGGTTTTTATAGACATATTTGTCAATATTCTTCTACAAAATATAAAACAATTTCCAAGTTTTTGCTAAGAAAATAGCATGTTAAATTTACCCAGAATTTATTTTTATGGTTGTAATGAATCCTTATCAATACTTATAAATATCTAAAGGGCAGGTGTCAAGAAGGGGGCCTGATTCTTTTCAGTGGTGCCCGGCAACAGGACAAGGGGCAACATGCACAAACTGGAACATGGGAAGTTCCACCTGAATATGAGGTAAAACTTCTTCACTTTGAGGGTGATAGAGCACGGGACCAGGATGCCCAGAGAGGTTGTGGAGTCTCCTCCTCTGGAGATATCCAAAACCTGCCTGGATGTTATCCTGTCCAACCTGCTGTATGTGATCCTGCTTTAGCAGGGGTATTGGACTAGATGATCTCCAGAGGTCCCTTCCAAGCCCTACCATTCTGTGATTCTGTGAATAACCATGCAGACTTTCTAGATAAGGAAACATTTGTGGTAGAATACTCCACATTTCATTAAAGAAGTTTTCGTATTTTATGGCTATGCTTTAGGAACTTTAGATGACCTCTCTAACGACCAACTTCTATTCCATTTCACTAGCAGAAAGGACTGAAGTCCTCTAAGCACTTTTGAACCACAAACAGGAATCTCCTGTGGAAACCAAACAGTACAGTCCACTCCTGAAAGCATATTCTCAATTGTCTTGCTCCTTAGATACTACAAAATGCAGCACATTGAGTCACTTTGCAATGGTGTATCAGGTAGAGCTCTTAATTATCCAAATGTAGTCTGTACTGACTCTTTCCCTTTCCTACCTCGTCCATGTACTTCACACTGATATCGTAGTAAAAGTAAACAGAAAATTCAGTTCATATCCCCTAACCCGCACCATCAGACATACGCATGCATATCATTTAGCATATGCACGCACGATGGTCGAGAAAAATAACGCAGGAAAGTGTAGCCTACTGGACAGCAGACTGGGATAGTAGTGCACTGCTCTAACATCATCAGTGAGCACAGCCAAGTATCTTTGGCTCCAAATCTGTCTGCTAAACAGGAACACTGCTGCTGTTCTTCATTTCCTTTGTTTTACTGTTGCTTGTAAATCTACTTAGGCTATGAGTAGAAACTATTTAGCAAGAGGCTAAATGGCCAGAAGACCAATTTCAGCTGATATTGTCTTTGGTAAAGATAGATAGACAGGCCATGACTCAAATGCCATTATGTCATGGCTCTCTCCAGATGCTAGAACAGCAATCCAGATAGCAGAGTAAAGCTCAGAGATGCAACTGAGCCAACAAGGGCAGAAAACACAACATGTAAGGCAAAAAGTACGAGTCAAACAACTTGGTTGTTTCAGGGCTTTCCTTTTAGAAAAATATGTGTTTGTTTTTGAAAACCAAACTAGAACCTACAAGACCCAGAATGCCTGTGGATAGGGACTGAGAGACATTTGGAGGCACTGAGTACCATGGCAAATGACAGAGGAAACTAATGCTGTCAGGTGTAGTCACATTTAACAGAATCAAACTGATAACATACAGGCTTTCACTATTATGGTTTCTGTATGTACCCAGAGACTTTTGTTAGATAGGAGAAGAAATCACAGCTGAAACAAAATAATAAAAAGATTCAAAACCTTTCTTCTTGGCCTGCAGCCAACTATGGCTCTTTCCTGTTTAAACAGAGGGCACAACCAGGAGCATCCCAGATATGAGGGGACTGCAAAAACAGACAAAAGATTGCCTAGGGGAAGTGGGCAACTTTGATGTGTATTTGCTATAGCTTTTGAAGACAGTGTTTCCAGGTAACTAGGTTTCAACATATGCAGTACTGGTGTTTAGTACAAGATTAAATCAAATAAAGTTATACACAAATACAGATAGTGGATTATTGAGGGTTTTTTTTTCCCTTCCACTTAGTCCCAGGTTGATGAGAGAAATCCCCTCAGTTTAAAAGATAACCATGAGACAAATTCCAATGTTTACATTTTATAATTAAGTACCTACAATTAGTTACCTGCATGCTTATCAGGTTTATAATAAGTTTAGCTACAGCAAGCTGTTTAGCCAGTTAAAACATTGCCATAGGATTATTACTTCTTGATCCTTCGATTACTACTATATCCTTTCTAAGATGTCATTTAGGCATAATTCATTGAAACATGGATCCTGAATTATATAGGATAACCATTAAGTTTCTGGCAATATGCTTTATTAAGAATTGGTCTTTCAATACATTTTACTATTCTTCGTACTAAGGAACACCCTGTAAGTTACACATTTGTCTCCTTTAACACATAGTGCTTCCACCAGCTGAGCTACCTGAAGCATTTGCTGCTTATACCTGTCGTATGCACACAAGTTGTTCCCTGGTCTCACTCGTGCCCTACTTCCACTATACCAGATACATAAACGCACAGCAAAATTTTGAAAGCCTTGCCTTGAAACCACAATACATCATGGTTTATCACCCTTGCAGTATAATCTAATACAAACAGCATTCAAGTCTTAAGGATATACGAGACAGAGAATTTACTGAACACAACCATAAAGTCTAGGCCCAGTCTCTCTAGTTGTACGTCTCAGCAGTCTGCTCTGGTGTATACGAATTTAAATGAGGCAGTACACTTTTCCTCTTTGAATATTTCACCATTTGATTCCCCCTGGCTGAATTCCCAGAGTCTGAGTATCACAGTCCCCTAATGAAGGCTTCATAGCATTCTTTTGAACTGATTCCTGCCAATATCAAAGTAGCACAGCAGAAACAAAAATACTAATGTGATGTTAGAAGTCACAATTGTTAACTTAAAAAAGAAGCCTTGGTATGCAGGTTAGAAAAACACGTAGTTCAAGAAGGAGATTGATAAATTCATAGAAAACCTGGAAACAAATAAAATGGCCATTTGAAAACACAACTCTTCAGTCATACGCAAATACCAAAATGTGATTTTAAATACCGAATGCAATATTGTTGTATTTAAAACCATTTGTTCCGCATAAAGAGCAGGACTAAGAAATGGCGACACGAGGACAAGTGCTTTAAAAAAGGTAATTTGTAAGTCAGGCTATTATTTCATGAAATGGAGTTAGGAAGGTTGATTAACTGCTCTATCTTTGACCAGCTGTACTAAATATAGAAAGATGCTCTGGAAGAAAAAAAAAATATTTTCTAATTACCTGGACCATCTGATGAAAGTTGCCACACATTCAATAGCACACAAAGCCTGCCCATGTTTTTTCAATGCTTTCATGCATTGTTTACATTTCTAGTATTTAATTACATTATAAATAAGGTTTGTTAAGACTAAGTGGAGTCTTGTGGGGGCCTAAAAAAGAATCACAGTTTGATATGAAACATAATTCAAGATTTTATTAGCCATTTAAATTACCAATTCCAAAAATTTCAACCCAGATTATATTTTAGCAGTGCTGAAAAATTTAGGATGTTTGGATATAATTATGTGTTTATAATGCTACTACCTCTGTTCCCTGTGCCTTGAGACTTTGCAGTTGGTTTTGGTTTTTTTTAGAACCAACTCAATAGTTTTAGTCTAAAATAACTTTGCTTATTAAAATCTGAAGTTGTCCTGATTATTCTAATACAACCAAACGACATTTAATTTAGGAGAAATTACTCTGAACGTGCAATCTAGGAAAGGAAGAAATTGAACAGACTTTCTCTATGAAGCATTTGGGATGTAGTTAAATTGGTTTTGGTTGTTCAGAAGGGTAGTGCAAATTTAAATCCTACAGGCAGAGCCAAACTAGCAATGCAAGGTAGTATAGTCAGTTAATCTTGTGGTGTTCAGTTTGTTGGGTCTGTGCTGTGAAATTACTCCTGAGGCTTTCATGTGGAAAATGAGAATGTTCTTTAATGGCTGATGGGGGAATAAAGAAGTAAATACAAAGAAACTCCTACAAGCTCTTAATATTAACTGCACTAAATAAGTGTAACTAACTGCATTAAGTTATTGATTTATCAGGGCTTGACCAAGTAGTATTGTCTTTTGTTCTTTTGGGCAAAAAGGATTAAAAAAGTATGTTAGACAAGCCAGCTGCTAACAGGTTACTGAAAAATGATACTGTTTATGCCTCCAACTGTTTCTGTAAACTACCCAAGGAACTATTAATGATGACCTCAAATGGAATAAACCTCTTTTGCTTTAGTCAACAAAGTTTATTGTATCTCAAGTAAGATGTACTTTCCTGAAAGGCTGTACCATTTTCAATTAGGTCCATCCTCTTAAAAAAAATGGCAAGTATAGTAAACAAGAACAGGACAAGACATTACAGGAAATGTGCTTTGTTGCTATAATCAGATCAACATATCTGACAATTTTGTTATTGCCATGTTTCCCAGCGACTGAGGAACTGAGCTAACCACATCAGTTTATTTACAATTAAACCAAGTTACGTGCATTTATGGAAAAGTCAGTGTCCCTAGAACAGAAGCAACTCGGAGACTTTTTACTTCAGACACATTTGGGTATTTTCCACTCTGTTAAAACTTACAGCTACAGTGGCTTTGTTCACAGGGAGATCTGACAAGAAGTTGCAGCCATGTGTTGGTCCCATTTGAGCTGCAAAATCAATTCTAGTTGGTGATTAAACTTGCAAACCATTTTAAGGCAGAACAGTATCTGTGTATGCAAGTTTTAGGGCTTTTAAGTGCAAGTCCCACCAGTGAGTTTCAGCAAATTTGAATTCTGATTACCTTTCCCATCCCCAATTAACAGAAAAACAGGTTATGTGCACATACTGTAAAATCACTAAAAGCACCTTGTTTCCCTAACTTGATAGAAGTGGTTAGCCTACTGAATGTTACCTGCCAGGTACAGTGTGGGGACCATTTGCTCCATTAAAAAAATAAATCAAAAAAATGAAGGAGACAGATGAGAAAAATCTACTGAACATGCTGCTCTGCTGACACTACCACACACATATCCAAACCATATCTGTATGCAAGAATTACCAATTACACAAGTTACTGTATCCACACAGAATTTTAACTATTTCTCATATGCACTCTGGTTCTTAACATAAACAAGGTTAGCCAAAAAGTTTTCTGCTACTTTTACAGCAATTAGAGAGATGTAGCTCCTAACATGTCTTCAGTTTAGTGCAATTTCTTTCTGATACAGAAGATGAAGGGGAAAAAAAAAAGGAGAAAAAACCAAAACAACAACTATTTGAAGCGAAAACCCTTTTTCAGACCAAAACTTAATTTCAATTTTCTGAGCACAACCCAAACATTACAGTGTTTGGCAAGCCACTTCAAGGCTTTGGTTTGAAAGGGATAAAGCGCATCTGATCATTCTGTTCAATTCTTGTCCATCTGTTTTGGTTAATAGGACATATTCGTGTGTGTGTGTGCAGAAGGTAAGGAAAGATTTTACAATTGAAAGAACAAAGTTCAGTAAGCTTAACCATACAACATTTTAAAATGTGTCTCTGTAAATTGATATTATACCCTATGCTCAATCCAGACTAAATTTCAAGTCAGGGAAGCATGATGCTATTGCACTGTACACTACTGAGATCGTTTAGAATAACTTTTTATAGCCTCACAAATTATAGATAACAAGAACTTCAAGAACTTGAAAGAAAACAAACTTTACATTATGTCAATTTCTACACCAATGAAACCCTTGTACATCTTCTCTACTTGTTCATGTATTCACTCAATACCAGACACAAGAATTGTCTTATTGAGGAAAGACTATTTAATTTAAATGTGGTTCTTAAACATAGTTTTCAGTGATCAATGAAGATAACAGAGTAACGCTATTTGTCTGCAATTGGACAACTGAGTAAAGTTAGGCTTAAAAAGATACCATTAACCATAAAGATCTCGTACGTATCCAAGATTGTTCAAAGTAAAGCATCATGTTTTCTGAAATAAAAACAAACTGTCATGTAAATTACACTGATGAACAGTAAAGCATTTGTGCAGTATCATCTTCTTTTCATAGTGCTTGCTTTACATGGTTTGTGAAAGGTTAAAAAGAATTTTTAAAGCAATATTTGATGAATATCAGACAGTTGCACTAGTAACAAGATGAGGAAGTGTTTCACATTACCTAAACCTTTCTACATTTTGATATTTTAATGGGTAAACAACATTTCCTCAGAGTGTCAATTTTAACTTAAGTCACCTGATTGTTACTAATCAAGGCAGATGCTATCCTTTCTCCAAAACAACTGTCAGTGATTAACTTCCTTCCTGTCTGACCTCAAATTGTAGTTTCAGTTCAGGTTGGCTGACTGACCATCTGTCCTCAAGAGATATAAGGCTGAAGTGTCATGTTGTGGCCAAGATTTTAGACCTTGTAACCTGTATTAAGCACATATTTAGATTATAAAGGGATTTGGCCTTTGTGAGAATCTACCTCTTACAGTTCCCTTTGCAAAAGCAGAGTGGTTTAGGCAAACCACTCTGGGTATGACACAGTGTGCTATTACGTAAATACAGTCATATGCACAAGAAAGAACAGCTTGCACAAGGCTTCCCACTGCTCAAGTTGTCTGGCAAACTACCTTTTCACTTACACAATAGAGTACAGCTGGACCAAGGAATCAGTTATTTACCTGTAATGCAAACTCTGACTTTCTTCTAACACCAGATAATGAAGCCATTTACTGCAAAGTTAGATGAGTTTTTAATATAGTTTTTTGAAGTATTTTCATGCATTACTGCAGGTTTAATTATCAAGAAACTCACTACTATTACTCAAAATACAGATTTGAAAACTTGCTTTAGCAACCAATGTGAGATTTTAATTCCAATTTCAATGGCAGAAGGTAGTTTACTAATCCCTTTTGTCTCTGACAAGCAATGAGACAAGAAAAAAAAAAAAGTGTATTTTTGAACCTTTTGAAGAGCTGAGTGAGAAAGGTTTTGCCAGAAGAAGCAGGGACACACAGGTGGTATCCCCTGCTGCAAAACTTTAATAAGTTTTAGACGACATCCTCTAACATTTTACACTGTTAAGGAAGAAGGAAGGAAAAGCATTCCAGCAGAGTTCCAGTAATAAAAAACTGTTATCTTAGGCTGGCAAAAAGAACTGACATTATGCTGTTTATCTGGAGGTTTATGACTGATGAATGGCAGCTAAGTGACACAGAACAGACTCCTGAGAGCAGCGTGATGCTCCTACCTCAGCTCTGGCTGCTGTAGAAGAGCCTGGAGAGTGTAAGACCCCTCATAGTGCCTCTGGTCAACTTTCTCCTTTTTGAGTTTTCCTTTACCGATTATGGTTGACATTTTCAAGTATGTGATCTGTTCCAGAGTATTAGCCTATCACCATGAGTTGCTAAAGTAAGACTCCACTCAGAAACAGAACATGTATTTTTAATTCTAAATGGAAATAAAAAGGATAGGTTCATTTTCAACTGTCTGCTTGAAATATATTTTTAAGCAATAAAGCCAGGAGACAAGTTTAATAGAATATTCAAGGTAAAAATGTCTTTCTAAATTTGTTTTATTTTAATAACTCTAGGGATAAATTAATTTATTATGTGATTAAATTCAAACCTGACAGTGACAATAAACCCAGTCCTGCAGAGTATTACACTCACTTGGGAGGAATAGATCTGTAAGTAAATAAAACCCCCCTAATTTGTATCCAATATATCTTGATGGGATGCTGTAGGTAATAAGGGGCAAAATACCAGTTAGAAGAAAAACTTTTGTTCCTCATCATTTTTCTCTAATCATATGAAATGTGTTCTACTTTAGAATTGGGATAAATCTTAAACAAAATAAGACTTCAATACCCTTCAAAGCACATGCTTAACTTATCTTCCTTGTAAGAAATTTAAACTTCACTTTGAAATATTCACTGAAAACAGTATTGGTTTTATGATGCTAGAATAAGTGTAGAGTGTCTGAACAGTGCCTTATTTTAGGTGTCTTCATTTCATAACTCTACTTGCTTATCAGATTTTGAGGTGCCAAAAGCACTTTCAACAGCAATCCAAGTATTTCTGTCTAGATGGCTAATAACTATACAAGGTTATGTCAAAACCTGATGATGTAAGTTACCAAAAACACATGCTAAATTCATGAGAAAGATAAAAACCATAAAATAGTTTTAATTGATTCTAAACAACAACAAAAAAAATCCCCAATATGACAAGTAGATTTTTGTTCTATTAGTTGAGATAAACTACAACTCATGATCAGTTTATTTGCTGCAGGGCATTTTTACATATATAGTAGTCAAAAAAGCACCAAAAGAGGGGGAGTTTTCTCAATAAAATACATGCATGAAAAAGAATAATAGCTCTGCGTTCACATTTAGAACCTTACCTTCTACAGAAATACGAAGGCCATTTTGTTAGCAATAAAATGATGACATAACTACTAAACCAGTAAAGTATTATGCTTACCCTTTACAAAGAAAACCACACATTTTCAGATTTCCATATTTAAGACTGAGGGGACAAAGCAAGACCAAACAAAAAAAGAATAAGAGCCTGTCTTCAGCAATAACAGGCTGCACCTGAACTGAACACAAAATGGCTGTAGCTTCCTACAGAAAGCAAAGTCAGAGCAGGTTAAAAAGACAGCTTTGAAAAATCAGTCGCTCTACAGCACATAGATATGCACCAGGAAAGTAAACAGTATCTGAGGTATTTGGTCAATCTGCTGACTTGTATCCAACTCACAGAATTAGCAATTAATTTCACACATACTGTTGAATTCTTTTATCAGTCTTTATCCCTTTCCTATTATGGAAAGATTAAGAGATACTTACTAAAACTGGCTCTAGCTAGAGATCCTGTTGCCAGACCCAACAAAGATGCCAAGGACAAAACAAAAAATGCTAACATCTTTGCACGAGCCCTGACAATTAAGCCATCTAGGAATATATGTGCATGTATATGTGTATATATATATTTAAAAAAAAAAAATTTGCAGTACCTGTTTGTGCATACAGCAGGAGAGCCTGACAGCACCTTTAGCTGAGAAAGTGACACATCTAGGTCATTAAATGCATTTAAACTGCATTTAAAATCTAATTATCTAATTTCTACCCTTATTTGTAACTATGAAGACACAGGATGAGCCTCCTACTTAAAGGAAAATCATAACAAATGCCAAATGTAGTGTGAAAGCTAAGAGTAAACAGCTGTTACACTTAAGAAACAAGTCTTACTGGCCACAGCAGCCTCTCAGCCCATATCAATTCCTCGATTTCTGTTGCTGCTATTAGTCTCCCTTATCAGATCAAATCTATCACCACATGTGCATGTTTAATCCCTTCCCTCTTTACCCACCTCTTAAGTATATATTTCCATCCCCTGACAGATTTGGGGTGAAGCTATTAGGGGTGCTACTTGCAATGTTGGGCAGCTCTTGCATCCCTACAGCCTGCTTCTCACATCAGCTCTGCTGCTACTTGCAGCCATTCCTTTGCCTTTCCAGTGGCAGTGTGGAGTGGAAAAACAGCACTCCTGCGCCTACCTGGCTTGAAGCATCTCTTTAGTACTCTTTGCAGCTTAGCTCAGCAGCTACCCCTTCTATCTGAAATAGGCACCTGCCTGCAAAAACAGGGAGGGGTTGTAAGGCTTTACTTCACAGCATATATTGACCAGAAATATAATTTGCTCTGATGATATCATGATTGTTACCAGTAGAATTGCTTAATACCACTGTGCTTCTTTTTTAAATCTTAAATTCAGCCAGTAACAGAAATGCCTGATTACAGCAAGGGCCAATGATGGGAGCTGATGCTAGAACAGATGGTATTAAAGCATGTAAGTCTAGTAAAAAAAAAAAAAAAAAAAAAAAAAAAAAAAAAAAGGTGATTTATCACAAAGCTATCTAACTAGATTGACAGCAGTTAAAGTGCATTTGTCAAAATTAGCCAGTCATACCTGACCTATACTGAGAGACTAATAGGGCACACCTGACCTAAATCATTTGTTAATTTTACTTTTTTGCCTCAAATTTGGATGGTGAAGGGAGGTTAATTAGGCAGCCAGACATTACTTTGAGTCTCACTGTATCTATGTTACAGCTGGCCTATTAGCAAGAGCTACCACTGCTTCATGTGTATCTGCTCAGAAACTGAAGGAAACACAAGAAAAGAATATTTTGAATTTTCCTGTTGTCATATGCAACACTGAGATGTGACTACAAAATATACATTGTGTAAAGAGTGATTGAGAATTGGGAGATACCATGCATTCAAGGCCATGCAAAGCCAACACAAATACAGGGTACTCAATGTCAATCAGAGGCTTAATAAAAACATGAGAATAAAATGGATTACAGTAGAAAAAATACATTTCTTCAAGGATAGAATATTCATTCCAGAGCACCCTTACATGCCAACAGTCTTTAAGGTGGGTGAGAGGCTGTACGGGGATTTCTTTCAGAACATGATTACCAATATTCCTTTTCATATAAGAAAGCAAAGCGATGGTTACCCTAATGTCACAGCTTTTCTCCTGAATTCAGAGGTTTTTTGTAAGATACCAATCATCTAGTCATTCTTTACATTAGTTATATATACATTGAGTGTACCATTAAGATAATTTAGGAAGATGTATATATCTGGCACTTGACATAGTCTACGATAACAAAGTACTAGGACTCCATCCTGCGGGCTCCATCCTGCTTTCTTACAGAATTTCGTTCATTTCTTAATAACTTGTAGTTCCAACACAGAGATTCCTACATCCGTTTGCCATAAGGATAAGTTTTCAACCTCAGAAACAGTTTATCATGCAATAATTAAAAATAAAAGTAAACATTTCACCTAATTCCACAGTTCTCACAACTCCTGTATTCTGAAAAGAGACTTTAGATTATTTCCTGCTCCTTGCTGTTATGGCATCC
Organism: Aramus guarauna; assembly: GCA_013400195.1. Lineage (NCBI taxonomy): Eukaryota > Metazoa > Chordata > Aves > Gruiformes > Aramidae > Aramus > Aramus guarauna. The sequence continues at coordinate 2,745,041 of VXBL01005125.1, forward strand.
TGATCCCTAATTAAATATGTATCAAGCTCTTCCACTATGAAAAATCTGTTTTAAAAAGTTTTGAATGTAGGCTCTTCAGAGTGATGGAATTCTGCATGTCATCGGGAAGCATTACTGATTTTTTGAATTTCGCACTGAAAAGTATGGCTTCTTCATCATCCACTCACCCCACCGCTGAATCCCCACACTCTACTTTAAAAGTTGATTGTTTCTATCAATAAGGCAATTTAAAACTTGAGTTGGTCTGAAGAGATTACAATGAAGCACTTGCAGCACAGACAGAGGCTCAGTTGTCTTTCAGTAACTTTATCTTACACGAGATCTTCACTTCGCACACTGGGAATGTTTATCTCTGGCTCTAAGCCTCCCAGAAAGCTGAAATATACTAAAAGGTAAATAGAATTTTTTAAAACTATTTTGAAATATCTGTGCATGTCACTTTTTCCATAGGTAAGCTTTCAAAAACAACAACTCATACCTGTACGTTGCATACGTCAGCCTGTATACAAAAGGAGTACCCACAATTTTTGAGGCTGAAGTGAGGATTATTTGAAAATTTGACTCTGTTAGAAAGAATAGGCTGTCACTTTCACATATTTTGTTTGTTTTGGTTGTATCATACAGTATAAGTTTCTGTGATAGATGTGCCTTGATCAGTTTTCAAATTATTTAAACTATAATTTTATCTGTACCCTTACAAAAAATCTTTTTTTTTTTTTCACTGCAGAGAAATGAATCTAGGAAGAAAAACAAAACAAAACAAAAATCCAAATTAATTCTGGTTTTAATAATAAAACACATGTTTTTCTCATAGGTGTTTCTTCATTGTAAGCAGAACTTAACCTCTGTTTCTTGCCTATAAGCATGTACAGGTATAATCCTTTAATAAAGATTTTGTGGAGTGACAGTTCAAACTGTCAATCATTTCTTCAGGGCCCATGACTTCATGGTTAAATTTGCTTTTGATACATATGCAATTAAACATTTCACACTGTTTCAGAACTTTCATCTTACTGCCTTCAAAGTTAATGTACCATCATTGCTGTTTTATACTGCAAAGTGCATTTGCGACAAGAACTATCATTAACTTAACATGCAATTCGGAGTCCATTCACTAGATGTTGTGCCCGTCAGTTTTGCTGTATTTAATATTTTAGCACAAGCATACATAACTTTACACTAATCTTTATTAAACATAACTTGCATTTTTACAGCACTATTCCTGAATTGCTTGGGACAGCAAATGGATCTGCAATACCAACACTGTTAGGAAAGCTTACTGTCTCATCTTGATTTCTTTCTACTTAAAACAAAAATAATAGCAACTAAAGAAGCAAGGGTATCAGAGCATTTTTCCAGTACTGTGCTCAGTAAATGAGATGAGACAGGATTCAACTTCACATCTATCCGCTAATAATAATGGGAGTTGTAAGCCTAACTCAAAGCTTAAGAAATTGAAATTATAACTGACCTTCTTTTGATTTTACAATTCCAACAGTCTCATTGTCCAGCTCTCCTAAAATAATCTTGATGAAAGTGTTTCACGATACCCCAAATGATATTAAACTTATTGCCAAAGTTTACAGCAAAGTGCTTATTCAGAACTCCATGTACAGATATCATAAATTAATTTGGTAGTTTATACTAAAATAAAAGCTTTTAAATAATTATTTAGATTCTGGAGTTATACATCCTTTGGGAATATCATATGGTATACCCTCTCTCTGCCTTTAATATAATAGACTGGAGTGGGGTAAGTGTGTCTAAACACCACAAAATACTATAGAGTAACTCAAGACCTCAGCTCTGGATTGTGAATGCTTTGACTTTAATGGTGCAGTTTCTGCTGATAATTGATTCTGCATAATAGCAAGCTGACAAAGTCGATTTTTTTTCAATATATTGTGGATGGTACTTTATCCTCTGTTTCACTCAGATTGAACTAATAACTGATCTATTTGAAATAACATGAAAGCTGTGAATTTTAAACCCATAAAATTAAATGCTGAGAAATCTTTTTAAAGTTCACTTACCATATACATACTTTCCCAACTGGTGAACTCTAAAAGACATGCAGCCTTAGCCTATAGGTCCTATCCTGCAGCCCATAAACTTCATTACATTGTCCTATTTAAACAAGAGTACAACAGAGTCACGACTTAAGCATTTACTGGTTGCCTCAACTCTGAGTTTCTTGCTCAAAGTCAACTAACTATATTCTTCACACATTTCTTTATTTAGAAAGTATGCAAGTCTGTCTACATTATTACCATAAAATTCATTGCACGTGGATCAAACAACCCAAGAAGATATTTCGATTTCAGTTAAACTCATGAAGGTCATTGTACAGTCCGGATCATAGAAACAGGGATTATAAATACCTGATTTTTCAGCTTACTGTTACTATATCTTTTCTTTTTAATTATTACCAAACAAACTTCACATTAGAATTCATCCACTGCAATCATATCTGTGCATGGCATGCTTAATACTGTTATTCCTCCAAATTCTTTTTACATCAGGTCTGCAAGCATCCTATTCATGTCAAAGGAAATTTTCTTTTTATTTAAGACGTACTGCAAACCAACTATTTTACATAATAAACAAGGTTTCCATCCAGTGCTGATATACCAGTGGTTGGTTTTTTTAATGTTTTAAAGGATTAAAAAACATTCTACAGGCAAGAATCAGAGTCCACAAGACCCTGGAAACCAGATGAAGTCATGAATTTGCAGCTGGCTAAGCTATTCATCTGGAAGCTCAGTCCAGCTGCAGTTGCTATATTTTTCTTATTTATGTGGGATTGGCCATGGAGTGCAACAAAGAGTCCTTGGTGCTGGTAGGAAAACCACAAAATTTGATTCTATTTTTTTTAAACATATGGAATTTCTATAGAAAGAGTCAGAAGTAACTCTTGCTCTGCAGGCATCCACTGTAATTTATGTGTGTGCAGGTGCCATGTACAAAACATTATGTTAAGATAAATTAATATTAACGATTAAAATCACAAAAAGTTAGACAAAGCAGAAAATAAGTATCTATCAGTATTTTTAGCTTGGCCCATTTTTAGACAGTAAATGTTTCTGGGGATACAGCTAAAGGTATGGACGTGAGAATGGAAAAATACATAGTTATTATTCTTACAAGTCATCACATTTTCTAGAAAGATTATTGTCTGTCCCATAGTTCAAAATTTAATTTTCAAAGAATGTTCACAGTTAGAATAAGAAAGAATTATTATTTATTATTATTATTATTATGTGCTAATTACATTGAAAAAAAGCTTTTATAGTTTTCTCTCTCTAGCCATGAAGTCTCTTGGAGTATAATGATTTAAAATGGAGCAAAGTTCAAATGGACAGAATATGCAAGGATTTTTAGAAACTCCTCACACCCACTTCATATAGTTTTTTAAAAACACAGTAATGACAGAACAACATGCACTAAACCAGGACATTTTGTTGGTGAAAAAAAGTTTTGAAAATGTCATACACAGCTAGCCTGGTCTTGTTACTTTTGAAGCAGGGAGTCAGAAAGGCAATATGAGAAAGTAGCAAATACAGTGAGTTACATCAAAAAGAGGTGGCAATTACAGATAAAGGTTTGTTCCCTATCTTAATCTGCTCATACATTTTAAGCAAAAAATGTTGAATGTGGAAGACAGTATTTCCCTAGAAAAGGAAGATCAAAGGGCTGTAACATCAGCAAGAATTTTGATCAAACCCTAGAAGCATTTGACATTTTAAATAAACAAATATTGGCTCCTTGATTAGGTAACAATACAATCCTTCGTGATGCAAACCTGGAGAGCTCTTTGCTCATGCTAGCTATGTAAAACATGCCCCTTCCAGTCCATGCCCCATACTCTGTACAATCTCCATTATCTTCAAGGGGAATATTGAGATGGAGATTGATGAAATTCTTGTCTGTTTTTCTTTCTTCTTTTTCTTTACATAAATTCAGAAGCCTACGTAAACTGGCTGGAGTGGAACTACAGCCAGATTAGGACACTAAGAAGAAGAGAAAGGATTTCAGCTGGCAGTAGCTGTCATCTCTGCAGACTGACAATAGGGGAAGTTGTTGGACAGAAGATTGTTTTTCACTGCTATATAAAAACTGAATACAGCTGATATAAGCCTCCCAAAGTGTATCTGAGGTTATTTTATTGCTCTTATTATATTCATTCCCCAAAGCAAAATGTTGATATAACTCATTTAGGAGTTCTCATTTATTCAGAAATTCTCTTCCAGTGCATTCAGCAAGTGCCATTGCAAGAATGGTGGAAGCTGTAATATATTGTAATATTGGCGGAATTTTCCCCTCCAAATACAAGGAGGGAACTAAAATTACAGTAGAAAAGACAAAGTATCATGGCATGATAAATGTCGTCCTGTCTAACATCCTCTGCTGTGCAGGAAGGTATTTATTTTTTCAATAAATACAATTACAGAACAGTTTTCCTTCTATGAAGCTGTCCCTCGACTCTCCCTTATAATGCAGGAGACACTGGGAGATGTCAGAGGGCCAGATTTCTTCAGTGAGCATGATTATAAAATATTTCTCTATCTCCTCATTAGCTTCTTGATTTTTTTTTTTCTTTACTGTGACTGTCTTGAGTTTTTTCTTACTTTCTGGGCAATTAGTGAGAGAATTCTAACAGTGACATTGTCTCTTTCTTTCCTTCAGTCTGTATTAGACTAAAAGCAGGTTTCTTTATTCTCTGACTAGAGTGGCTGAAAGAATATAGTCTTTCATAGAGCACCTTCTTGTCTTTTTGTATTTCAAAGCTGTAGTAAAGTGTAAGTGTAGCAGGCCTACTGACTCAGAGGCTATTCCTGTTAACTGTCTAGGGGGGGTTGTTTGCTTGTTTTGAGTTCAAAGGGGTGCTGGACAAGAAAGTGGAGGGCAGAGGCATTAAATCCTACTAAGGGAAAGTGGAACAGCTATAGTGCTGCTTTACCTGTTGTCATCCTGGAATGCTGCAGCAGAAGAGGAAGTTCTTTTCCAAGCGTCCCTTCCTGCTTATATTTCACACAAACCTAAATCAATTAATTATGTGTTGCATGGGCATCTCTTATGCACAATGAACAAAAGCAGAAGATTTATCCCATCCTTGTGTGAAAGCAAAGAACTCTATCCAAAACAAACAATACAGAAGGGCAAGAACTTTCCATACAAAGCAGCTTTGGGATCTGCAAGCTGTTCCATAATATGCTGTTGCTGAACAGTGACTTGTCTGTCTGTTAGGTAAATATCATGCTGTCATTCTGATGACATACTATAAAAACAGAAAGCAACAGTTACAACAACATTTACATTTATTTGGGGGAAATAGTGTTCCAGTCTATGTGGCACTGCAATACTTGTTTTCATTTTATGAGAAGACCACTGACAATGAGAAAAATATGATGCTGAAATTTCTGTAATCTAAGTTTGGTCAGTTAATATGAAGCCTTCAAAGCTGAGGGATAACTCAAGTTTACTCTGCTTATGTATGTCAGAATATGTTATTTATTTGATGTAAAAACAAAATCTAAAATTTCAACGCACAAGCAGTTTCCTTACAATCAAGCTGAAAACAGGGCTTTTAAAACTCCTGTGAATAGAAAAATTATTTTCTACTGGCCTGACATATGAAGGAAGTTACAGTTTCTCAGCAGGAGATACAGTTTAGAAGAAGAAACTGTTCCAGGTTCATTTTTTAAGGAAGCCGCTTAAGTTTCTTTATATCCTAGCTTTCCTATACTTATCTGTAGTGTCAATGGCATCACTGTACCCTTATGAGAAGACAATTGAGATACTTAAATACTACAGATTTTGATGCCAGGTTGTGCTATGTACTGTAATAATTGTTTCTTTTTCTTTTGATACCGCCTTCTCAAACAGGATGCCACAAAGTCAGTAACTTTGTCTGTAAGAATCTTAGAAGCAAGACTGTATTTTCCTTACAGTGGTGGAGTGAATTTTGCATGCTTTGTGTTTGAGGAGTAAGAGATAAACAACCCTTTGGGGTACTTTTATACAGTAATTCACAATGGGATTATAACTTTCATGTCATTACAACCCTCATTGGACCACCAGGAGGAAAGAGCACATCCACAGCCTGTTTCAAAGCTTGTGCTTCTACTGAGGAAGAGAGACCCAAGTGTGTTGTCTAAGACTGTCCCAGGATCTTTGAGTTCTTTCAGTGACTGCTAACATGAACCACTGAAGTTTAACACTTAAAATTACAAAGCCAATTTTCCCCAAGATTTTAATTCAAACTGGTGAACAGCTTCAAGGCCATTCATCTTTTCAAGCAAACACAGATTATGTGTTTAACATACACATTACATCAAAAATGCCAACTCACGGTCTGCAAGAGAAATGTACATATATATTTTATTACATACTTATTAAAAAGACATAAGGCCCAAAATAACCAAACATCTTCTAAAAGCAATCTGATAAGTGGTGAGGCATGTTAATGTTTAATGCTGAAATAACCAATAATTATTGTTGTGAATATGAACGCTTGCATTATATTCTGTCTACCTTTTTCTTTCACTGTTTCATTACGGCTATATTTGGTACATAGTCTTACATTGTGTTTCCTATTGCTACATTGGTCAGAAGAAAAACAGTTCTTAAAATATTGTCTTTAACCTTCATTGCCTTAAGCATGTTCAGCAGGTATAGTCAAAGATACAAGCTTCCTGTTCCCATCCTATTTATCTTATCTTTCTTCTAAATTTGGGATGAAATTATAGAGAAAAAGAAATCCAACTACATCCATTAACATCTTAGCAATATAGATATCAGATGTACACTGAAGTACCTAGGGAAACAAGAATGGAATTGTAATATTTATTCTGCACCTTTAACTAGACATTGACTCATCATATCATACTATGTCATACATGTAATAGTTTAACTTTGGCCGTGGATGTTATTAATCTCTTCTTAGTATAAAAAAACCCAAACAACCCACCACACAAAAGTATAGTGACTGCATACTATATTACGTAGCCTGTTCCAGAACTCCATAAAAACCCAATGCACAATAATTAATACAATAAATCTCATAACCAGCTTCCTAGGATAAATAACTCAAGGGTTAAAATTGCCACAGTAGACAAGAAGAAAGTCAGTAACTTGACACTACTTAGATTATTTTAGTCAATTCCTCTTTCTTCAAACTTCAGAGCAGTGACAAGCTCATTCATGAATTAAAAAGAACCCAAACTTGCTCCCTAAACCCTTAGCGCTGGAGGCATTTCTTCTTATACATGGTTACCATGGACCAACGTCTGAAATGAACAAAATGCACAGGTAATGGGAGATGCACGTCCAGAAGAAAATGAAAAACTTACCAACAAGGATATTTAAAAACAAAATAGAAAAAAGGTTTTTTTTTTTCTCACTACAGCAGTGTTTTCAAGGTCAGTTGCACAACACACTACTTAGGCTTGAGAAAACTGGAGACATTCTGGAAAATTCCGTTCAAGTTTCTTAACATAAATTAAGGCAGGTTTTTCTCTCAATCATTTTGAACAAAATAGCCTAGCTAGAAAGCTTCACTCCTAAACCACAATTGTTTTGTAGACAGATGGAATCTCTCCTCACAGATTCAGAAATTCTGATAAACCTGAACTCTGGTACTGTGACCACCCGTGTCACAAGGGTAACACAGATGTAACAAGGGGGCCAGCTGTGTAGATATTAAACTCACAAGACATGAAAAAAATATCAATCTCCCTTAAAAGTTCAACCTAAAGCCAATATTTCCAAAATCTTTGGACTTGGCAATGACAGATCCATTCCAAATAGAAACTTTGAAAAGTTAAGAATTCAGGAAAGGATTTTAATCTCTGGAAATGCAGAACACAATAAAGATGTAAATTTTTTTTTAATTATTTTTTTTTTAAGACAGATCTGGATGACAATTAAAAAATTAGGGTTACATCTATATACAAAATAACGTGAATATTGATGGTACATCTAATTGCTGAATCTGACCTCTGCTTTACAAAGAATTCAAAGAGATATTCTGAATCCACTTTATAAAATATCTTTGGAAAATGACATCTTCCCTGAGACAAGACTTGTCATTTCAAGTGAAAAATGATTTTAAGAGAGCCGCTCACCATATTATAAATATGCACAGCACTTGATACCAGGAAATTATATCAGTTTGGCATCATGGTTGAAATTTTGGCTTCATCTTGCCTTTTCTGTGCCCCTGTTCTTCATGTATCAAATGGAGACACCTTCTTTTGTCTGTCTTATCCTGTTAATGACCTTTTCAAAACAGTGGCTGTGTCACATACATCTACAACACCTACAACGAGCTTCTACTCTCTGGATTATCTGTAAATGACCTAACATGATAAAATAAGTAATAATGAGATCCCATCCTGGTTGACATATAATCTCAGAGAACTTAAACTTTCAGGACGCTGCATGCAATGAAGTACAAGAAATGTACTACAAACTCTTACTTCCAAAAGAGTCTTATGTTTGTAATACAGAAAAGCAATTTTTCTTGACTTCCCTTTTCACACTAATTATTTTTAGCCTAACACTGGAAGCCATAAGATTCCCATTTCCTTCAGTGAATTTTAAAAGAGGCTCATTATTTGACTGAATAAAGTCAAAGCGATTGTTCACATCAGGAGAATTACTTGCACGGGTTTTAATCCGCTGTGCCAGGACCTTAATTTACCCTGCTATTTCACACATGTGCTTATATAACCTGAACAAAGCACAACAGAATAGGCACAAAAATTTTACAATTTGTCTTCCACTACTTTTAATTTCCCCATAATTACTATATGACTTGTACTTTGTCTTTCTTTCTACATTTCTTGCAGAGACTTCAAAGAAGAAAAAAAAAGAAAAATATTGTCCATGTTAAAATTTGAAGGTGGAAAACATCAAGAAATTTCCTGCATTCCTTTTTATTTTTCAGCTAGCAACCCTAGAAAGTAGTTGAAGGGTCTAATTATAATTCTTCACACATCAACATGAACTTTCATTCTTTAAAATAACCAGCTCATAATAAAGTTTTGCTATAATTCTGTTTTGCAGAATTACAATATTTTCATGGCTGTATATTAACCAATGTATCTGATTAGTGTTGGGGAATACATGCTTCAATAAAATATGCTGGTACAACGGTTGCAATTTGAAGGCAGCAAAAAGAACTAATTTGAAATTTTGTCGCTGAATATGTGATCATTTACTTATCTGAGAATATAGTCAATTAATGTCAGGAACTTAGCAATCGTGGATTTTTTACATTAAATTATTATTTCCAAAGAATAAGAAAAAATTAATTGGCATTAATAACATTTGGAAAACATGAAGGAACTTCTTTGAATTTTGCCTGAACCACTTATTATCTATCATACTGAATACTTACTGTAATGACCTTCTTTCTTTTTTTTTTTTCTTTTTTTTTTTTTTTAATGCAAACACAGTTGTATTTGACAGAAATGCTAGGAGAAGCTTGGGAAAAAAAAAAAAAGAAAAAGGAGGAAAAAATAAAGATAAAATTACATAATCCTCCTCTATTCTCAATATTCTAAAACATCTTTTGCTCTTACACTTGAAAGTACCAGATGAGGTTTTACCAATGAAACAGTACTGGAAAATCATTATTTTTACACAATTTCTATTACTACTATGTGTTAGCTGTATTTGGCTAACATGTTCGGCTGACTCTCCCATTAAGACTAAGAAAGTTTTATTCTGACAGCTAGGACTATTGGGTCCAGAAAAATTTGAAAAATATACTCAGGTTGTTATACTTCACACCTAAGAAGCACTCAGAGAACAACACATTGTTCAGAAAAATACAAGAATATGTCAGATATTATACTATAATTTCAAGGGAAAGGTCACTCTATCTCAGTGTTAAATTTGATGTATAATTAACTGGGTGACATCACTTTTTCATAACCATTTTCAGGAATAAAACTTATTGTCATGAACTTAATGAAGATGTTATCATCTATTCTATTCCTCTTGCAGTCTTATTAGGCAAGTTAGGCATGTTTATGGTTGTCCATGAGAACTGAGAAATTTCTTGTAGTATAAGTTATCAAAGGTGAATTTGTGTCATAATGGCATATTTTAATTCAGTTATTGAACTTACTGCTAGATAGTTGTTTTATGGCAGAACCAATTGTGATGTCTCATGACAAATACAGACACGATCTTGAAGCATGCTGAAGTTTTGCACCACAGACCAAGGAATCCAGCTATAAATACATTTTTAGCTATTTGTTGAGGAATTGTACAATCAACTGTCTGTTATTCCTCCTTGTGAACCACATCATTGTTTTCTATACTTGCCAATGTGCGGCAAGGTGTGACTGTCACCTTGACATCTTTGATGTGAAAGGAAGCACATACAAGATAATTACTTTGTCCAGTTCTCTTGTGTTGGGCTTGATTAATATTTCCTTTTGTGATACTCAGTCCTATGACTTCTTAATTCACTGATACAATATTTGAGTTTTGACGAGGGGGTAGCATGGTCTTGCTTTGGCTAAGAGCTGATTACAATGCAAAAAAGAACTTAATGTGGTAAGCCATCACCCACATGATGATGCAACTACAACTGACTGTAGTGGGCCTTTATATAGACCATGAATGAGCAACGGAAATTAGAACAACACATGAAATGCCTGGAAAGGTATACAGTGTGCAAACATTTGGCTGTGAAGACTCTTGGCATTACAGATGCAGATTGTGGGGGACATTGTAACACTGAAGTTCAACACCACATAGGAGCAGAACACTCTGCTTAAGATGAAGCCAAGCCACCACCCTAGCGCCTGGCTCTGAAACTCATTAGAGGGAGCATTACCTTCTCCAGGGCTTGATTGTCCTGACTCTTGGGATCAATAACTGGAGTGAACATCAGGTGACAGTAAGTGTGTGTATGCATGTGCGTATGTGTCCTGGTTTCCAGCTGGGATAGAGTTAATTTTCCACAAGAAGTTGGGAGAGGACACAGCCAAGACAGCTAACCCAAACTAGCCAAAGGGGTATTTGATACCATCAGACCTAATGCTCAGTATATAAGGAAGGGAGCTGGCTGGAGAGGAGGGATCGCTGCTGGGGAATGGGCTGGGCATCAGGTTCCAGGCAGCGAGCAAATTGCGTTGTATATCCCCTGCTTTGTATATTCTTTTATTAGTATTGTTGTCATTATTTTCCTCTTCCTTTGGTCTCCTATTAAACTGTCCTTATCCCAGCCCACGAGTTTTACCTTTTTCTTCCGATTCTCCTCCCAGTCCCACCAGGGGCGGGGGGAGGAGTGAGCAAACAGCTGGCTGGGGCTAAAGCACAACAGTATATGGTGGGAAAAACTTTCTTTGGCATCACCTAACCCTCACTGGCTTCACATAATAAATTGAACTTTAGTAGCATAACACTGTTTGATGTACCTTTCCCCACCATGATAAAGCTACATGTGGTTTCTTTTTTAAGGCAAATAACATTTTTTGTGGAACTTTCACAAGAAACTGCAATGCTCACATAACTCAAACAAAACTACCTGAAAGTGATAGTTATGTACTTTACAAGTGACAACCATTTAGAACCTGTCAGTCAGGAAGAAAATTATTGCTCTTTGTGCATAAAATTGCAATTAAATCGTGCTTCTTATGTTTCAGTTAAAAGACAAGCTTCTCTAGACCACAACTTAAAGCATCAGAGAATAGACAGATTACCAGGGATAAATTCTGATTTCAGTTACATCATTGCAAATTCAGAGCAAGTCTATTGAACTGAAAAGCTTTAAAATGAACTTACAATAACAATGAAACCAAAATTTGGTCCATTCCTGCTCATTTCAATCAGCATTTTTTTCATATTTTTCTACTGTTACTGCTTTCCATTAAATAAAATGAAAACTATGTCCAGAAGAAATGTTTTCTTTTGCCATAGATATTTTACTGTCATCTGATATTCAAAATTAAATAGGCTAACTGAATGGACTTTGTAACATACTTTTCCTAACTACACATCTCTCTTTTATATGCACTCCAGAAAACACAAATTAAATAAACTCTGTTTAGATTATAGAAGAGGTGGCTAAAATTATAGCTAAAGAATGTTAAACTGTTTTTTCACAGACTGAGCAATTAGAAAAATTACATTTCATAGCATTCAAATCTCATACACTAACATCAAGTGACAAAATATGAATAAGGAACAAGAGGTCTGCTCTCATGAGATGTTTGAAGAAAGATTAGGGGTTGAACTTTCAAACTGGAATGAGAGAGACATCCTTTGATAATGAGAGCTAATATACTGCACCAACAAACAGCTGTCTAGAAAATGAGGTAAAATGCATCTCTGTATTTTTGTTGCTCTCATATGTTGAAAATGCCAGTATATTGTAGGTTAATAAGGATATTTTGGGTGTCATTCAGGACATATTAGTAAGATATTATATTCAGGACCCTAGAATATATTAAGAAAGCAGTTGCTCTCATCTGAAAATAGAATAGTAAAATTAAATGTTCTAGTATTGCTCATGCATTGCAATACTGCTGACGGGACATGTTTGCTCTTCAATGTGCATTATCATATATCCCTTGTGCAGCCTGATACTTCTCAAATGCCATATTATTTTCAGCTCTACCTTATCAAGCACAGGAGCTCAAAGTAAAGCAGTCCACAGAATATTTTATGAGATAAGTCACTGTCCCCCTAAATATGCCTAAACCTGGACATCTCATCCTCCAAGAAACCATCTCTTACAAACAGTAATGCCTTTTCTTACAGGAACTAAAGACACCAAAAAAGAAAACCATGTAATTTTTTTATATGGAAAAGCCTGCTTTTCTTAAATCTTTCTCCTCCTTGCTCCAGTGCACTGAAGAAGTACCTTTGAAATAAGCTTCTTTTCCATTTCAGGCATTCTTAATTGTATTTTTGAGATATCAGCTTCAAATATTGAAAATTCAATTTATGTTTTATTGTACATACATTTTAATTATTTTGACCAATTTATTTATTTTTTTTTTTACATTTTAATGGAGCATTCTATTTTTTCCATTGACTCTAGAAACCCACACTGACCTTTCTAGTGAGGGAGAAAATTTATACATCCAGTTCTCTTTAGGCCACACCATTACTGATTCTAAGACCAGATATTCTAATTCAAACTTAGAAAAACTCTGTGCCATTGGAATTAGAGTAATTTTGGTACCCAAAGCTAGACCAATGCTATTTTACTTACAGGCTAATATTAGCAGACATTCATAATTAGAAAGACCTCACAGCCAACAGAACAGAGCAGAAGGGAGCCCACCTCAAGCAAAGTTATGAAAATAAGGAAATGCCTACAGGACAGCATTATGGGGAGACCTCTTATACCTTTCCTGGAAAATCAGCATAACTAGGTGCCTCTCTGAAATGCCTGTACACTAATTCTCACACCCTGGGCAACAAACAAGAGGAATTAGAGGTCCATGTGCAGTTCCAGGGCTGTGATCTCATTGGGATTACAGAGATATGGTGGGATAGCTCGGATGACAGAAGTGCTGCAGTAGATGTTCTTGAGGAAGGACAAGCCAGGAAAGTGAGAAGGGAGAGCTGCCCTTAGTATGACAAAGCAGTGGGAATCCACAGAGCTCTGCCTGGGGATGGCTGACGAGCCAGCTGAAAGCTTATGGATAAAGATTTGGCAGGCCAATGTGGATGATGTTGTGAGGGGTGTCTATTATAGGATGCCTGATCATGAAGAAGTCATCAATGAGGCATTCTTCAGACAAGAGGAATAAGCTTCATTTTCACAGGCCATTGTTCTCTTTTGGAACTTTAACTACCCCAATAGCTTCTAAAAGGGAAACACAGCAGGGTACAAGCAAACCATGCAGTTTCCGAAGTGCATTGATGACAACTTCTTGACACAGGTGATGAGCTGATGAGAGAAGGTGCTCTGCTGGACCTCATATTTAAAAACAAGGAAGAACTGGGCAGTCACATGAAGGATGGGAGCAGCTTTGGCTGCAGTGACTATGAGATGGTGGAGCTCAGGATCCTGAGAGGAGGGAACAAGACAAACTGCAGGATCATGACTGTGGGCATCAGGAACAGACTTTGGTCTTTTCAGGGATCTGCTGCAAAAATCCCTTAGAGATGGTCTTGGAGAGAAGAGGGGCCCAGGAGAGCTGGTTGATATTCAGGGATGACCACTTCCAAGCTCAAGAATGTTTCACCCCCATGGATACAGGAAATCAAACAAAGAAAGTCTGCACAGATGAATCATAGAATCATCTAGGTTGGAAAAGACCTTTAAGATCATCAAGTCCAACCGCTAACCTAACCTTGCCATCCCACCACTAAACCATGTCCTTAAGTACCTCATCTATCCTTCTTTTAAATACCTCCAGGGACGGGGACTCAACCACCTCCCTGGGCAGCCCATTCCAGAGCCTGACAACCCTTTCTGTGAAGAAATTTTTCCTAATGTCTAACCTAAACCTGCCCTGGCGCAACTTTAGACCATTCCCCCTGGTCCTATCGCTTGTTACCAGGGAGAAGAGGCCGACCCCCACCTCACTACAACCTCCTTTCAGGTAGTTGTAGAGGGCGATAAGGTCTCCCCTCAGCCTCCTCTTCTCCAGACTAAACAACCCCAGTTCCCTCAGACGCTCCTCACAAGACTTGTGCTCCAGACCCCTCACATGAACACGATGGTTCTGACAAAACAGACATAAAAAGGAAGGATACAGGAGCTGGAACCAGGGTCAGGTCACCCAGGAACAATATAGACACTATTTGAGCATACAGAGATGGGTTAGGAAAGTCAAAGCCCATCTGGAGTTGAATAGTTGAATCTAGTGAAGGATGTGAAGGGCAACAAGGAGAGGTCTACAGACATATCAGCAGCAAAAAGAAGTATAGCAACTGGAGCAGCTCATTAACAGGAACACTTAAAGAAATTTGACATCCGTGGGACCTGATGCAATGCACCAACAAATGCTGAGCGATCTGGCTAATGTCACTGCGAGGTGACTCTCAATAATCTTTCATAGGTCATGGCAATTGGGGTAGGTTCATGAGGACTGGAAGAAATACAATGCCACTCCTATTTTGAGGATGGCAGGAAGAAGGATCTAAAGAACAACAGTCCAGTAAACTTCACCTTGATCCCTGAGAAGATGATAGATTCAGGAGGGATCCTATCAATGCATACCTGATAGGAGGGAGCAAAGAAGATAGAATCAGACTCTTCCCCATGGTGCCCAGTGAAAGAATGAGAGGCAATGAACACAAACTGAAATACAGGAAATTCTATTTAAACATAAGAAAAACC
>VXBL01005125.1:2765207-2867286 GCA_013400195.1 Aramus guarauna
TAATTTTTTTTTTTTTTTTTTTTAAATATGGTTGCCAAAACATTCCTAAGACAATATCTTTCATGGAATTCTGCAGTCCTACAAAATGCTACTTAGTAGTTTAAATCTGTGTCAAAAAGTAGTGAAAAATGTCTGCTTGATACTACCAAAAAAAAGTAACAGAAAAAATTTTATTTTTAATCCACTGCCAAAAATCCATCTGAGAAACACTTGGCCTTTGGCCAGTCACAGTTGAGGCTGACATGAAGATTTGTCAAACTGAATTAACATTACTATTGAATTAGTATATGAATTCTATTCTTTATTTTGGGAGGCTGGCAAGGAGACAGTAAAATTCCTAGTAGAGATGCTAACATTTTGGAGACTAGCAGTAATCTCTTGGATAATACCTTATGGAAATGAAGGAGATGGAGACCAAATACTATGTCAGCAGATAGCCATCTTTACCAAACTAAACAGCAACTATTTAGTGAAAGGCTGAAGCATGTATAGATATTCCTAGACATACATGCACACATACATTCTAAGCAGTGCTGTCTGCCATTAAGTGGCAACAACTAATAATTTTAAGTTAAACATGCATTCTTCAGCCTTCGTTAGATCCCGTTTGCTACGTGATACTTTATACCTTTAGTAACGTGAAATGATAAAACATAACAAACTATGTATTTTCTTACATTTTGCCTGACCTTGACGAATACTACTCTTTTTGCTATATATTATAACAGTAAAATAGAAGATTAAACAGGGTGTTTGGATCTTTGAGTCCAGTGCCTAATCACTGCAGTTAATGTATCAGAAAATCTTTCTGGATGTTTTGGATGTTAGTACTCCTTCTACAAGGTTCTCTCAGAACTTCACTACTTTGATGGTTCCTATAATTTTCAAACTAAATTTATACTTGACCACATCTTAGTCATGCCTAGTAACATTCTTAGAGTGTTGTGACCATAACTTAGAGCTTTTGTTCCTTTTCCTGGTTTCTTCTTCTTGCTCCCTTCTCCTGTACCCCTTTCTTTTGCATTTCCTAATCCAAGGAGCATAAGGTCTTACTAAACTATATAATTGCATCTGTGGTTGTTAAGTGACTGTTATTAATCAGTGGGCAGTGAGTGATCAAATATTTCAAGTTCAAATTATGAGAGAACAGAATATTTGGCAGGACTATTCCCCAACTTGGGAATGCCTGTTTGTCCAGAAAGGACTAGTTTACTTTACACAATCATATGTTCATTTTCCCTTGATTCTGGATATTAAGAATAATTATGACACCATTGCAGTCAGCATCAAGTTCCTTTGGATTTCAAAACAAATAATATGAAAGTCTCAACTCAGCTAGCGGTTTTTTGTTTGTTTGTTTTTGTTTGTTTATTTGCTTTTCCTAGTAAAATTTCAAATACAAGTAAAATGTTTTATTTTACTACCATAAAACTAAGAGGTTTATAATGCCATTGTTTACTGCATTTTGTTAATCTTCATGTATATCAGACACAAAAGATGAGAACAGATTTGAAAAATATACATTTGAGAAGAAAGATAAGGTCTTGATGCTGTAAACTGTTGTATATTGACTTCCTCTACATATAACCAGTCCCAAGGAAGGTGACTGGACTTCTAATACTTAGGCAGAACTACACACAAATGTCAAACCAAAGGGGTTCCGTAGATCAGTGAAGGACATGGTTTGAACTGTGAGCTCATAGTAGAAACAGCTGAGCATTTTTGCATCTGGACACTGGTTGTAGTTATAAATTATATGACTTAGGGAAACTTTTGTTGTGGTTCTTTAATCTTTTCATTTTCAACTGAAACTTGTTTCATTAAAGTGGGGGATGCCTATTCAAGGGCTGCCTTTATAATCTTTGTTACTACTTCAGATGGAGATCTGGTTTATGTGTATGATTTCTGCAGTGAAGGTTTATTGTATTTACTGAACCATATGTTTTTCTACAGCCTGCTTGGAATTTATTATTACATTGTTTTGGTTTAAGTTGACAACTGCAGTATGTTTCAAGTTAGCTGATTTCCACTGAAAATTGCAGTCTAATGAACTGAGATTTTGAAAATTTTAAGGCGATTACATTTTTCAGTTTTGGTGATAAGAGTCCTGTTGCAAGAATTTGTTTGGGCTTTTGGGGCTTTTTTTTTTTTTTTTTCCACCACAAATTGATAGAATTTGTTGAAACGTTTTATTATTGCCTTTTGTGACAAATTCATTATTTTACACAGGATCTAGAAATCAAGACCCCTGTGTCTGAAAAAGCTTATTCCAAAAATACATATTTGGCCCAATTTACAAACACTTGCCAAGCACCCTTTATTGCCTGAATACTCTAAAATTGGAAACATATCACTTCACTATTTCTTGAGTTTGACTAGACTAGCACAGCATTTCCTGAAAAGTAGCACATGCCCATACAACGTGGAACAAGAAGGACTATCCAGATGGGCAGGGCAGAGTGGCTTCTCATTCACTTAACATGATATTTGTTGAAGTCCTTGGATTAGGGGTTTGAACCACTAACTCACCGCAAAAGGAACATCTGCAGTCCATAAGACCCCAATTTCTAATCTTGATTGTGTAGTTGCAGCTCTACAATTTTATTAGATGAATCAGCAGTATTCTATGGCATATACTACTGAAAGGTCTCTTAGATGTAGTCTTTATATTCTCACATTCAGACACAGTCTGTCTCAGATTTGCACAGACATTACAAACTCCGTATTTTTAAGCATGGAGTATTCAAGTATGCATCTTTTGAGAGGCTCTACACTGCTTCTCTCATCACATGCATCTTATACTATGTACTAACTTAGTTGCTTTCTAAACTACAAGCAGTATATAGTAGTTGTGTTTTAAATAAAAGTATTAAATATGCAATTGTCATCGTTCAAATCTAACATTTTACCTCAAATAATAATGTCACAATAAATGCACATTCCACACTACAAAATCCTTTAGAATTTCCAGAATGAACAGGAAAGTTGTTATTAAAAGCCAGTGCATATAGCCTATCCTATCTCATTTCTTGTTGCTTTTCAAGATTGTCATGTTTGTTAGCAGCTAAATATATTATTTACTAAATAAATGGTATTTTCAAATGTATCCTTCTTTTTAATTGGCCATGTGACACATGAATCTCATTAATAAAGAGGGAAAAGAAAATGCATAAGACCTGTTGATAAGCACAATGCTTACTAACCCTCATGCTGGCAAGCTAAGCTTTTTCTCTGATGTAAGGAGCCTAACCTGGTTGGAGCTGCTATAAAAGGGTTCATCATTAGAAGTACTTCACAATGCACAGGTTTTTTTTCATCTTTGTGACTAATATTTGGTCAAGATTAGTATACTGAGTCTGGCTGGGAGGGAGTTAGCTTGACAGCAGTGCTATGGTGCGGTGCTTTAGATTTGTGGCTAAAAAAGTGCTGACAAGGCATCAAGGTTCAGGCATTGCTGAACAGTGTCAGCACTTTCTCTCTTTCTCCCCACCCCCAGTGAGCAGGCTGGGGATGGGCAAGAGATTGGAGGGGACATCGCTGGGATAGCTGACCAAAGGGGTATTCCATACCATATGACATTTTCTCAGTAAAAAAAGCTCAGGGAAAGGAGGAGGAAGGAGGAACATTCGTGGTTACAGCACTTGTTTTCCCAAGCAAACATTATGTATGCTTAGGCCTTGCTTTCCAGGAAGTGGCTAAACATCTGCCTGCCTATGGGTAGCAGTAAATGCATTTCTCTTCTTTTGATTATATGCAAAGCTTTTGCTTTCCCTACTAAACTGTCATTATCTTGATCCATGAGTCTTCACACCTTCCTTCTATTTTATCCCATTGCCATGGGACAGGGGAGTGAGTGAGCAACTGGGTGGGCATTTGGCTGCTAGCCAAGGCTAACCCGCAACAGTTAGAAAATCAGAAATGCTGATATGTATTAATTTATGTTAGTAGTCAAATGGTGCAAGGCAGTTGCCAAATAAAGGTCTAGATTAACTGCAGACTTTTCCTGGAAAATAAGAAAAAGTGCAATCTGAAACAAATTTTTGCTGACGAAGTAGGAGGTTAATAATCTCCGTGCTGAGAAGTCTAGTTCTTTTGCTCCTCTCCAAAACATCATAACTGACTAGGAACAAATGGGAACAGACCATCTGAAATATTTCAAAGTCATTCTCTAAAAAAGAAGCAGGAGACTGAAGGTACACAGTCTGGCTCAAGGATAAGTCCCAGTGGAAGAGTTTTTAAAGAAACAGCTAGTAAAGGAAGTGTTAAGTTTTTGTGCTGGTTTTGGCTGGGATAATTTTCTTCATAGTAGCTAGTATGGGGCTGTGTGTTAGATTTGTGCTGAAAACAGTATTGATAACACAGGGATGGTTTCGTTACTGCTGAGCAGTGCTTACACAGAGTCAAGACCTTTTCTGCTTCTCACCCCACCCCACCAGCCATTTCACCTACTGGTAGTGTGGTAAGAGTTAACATGAACATGTCCTATAGGAGACAACCACCCGTAACCCTGTAATCAATGAAACAATGTCCATATTCTTCCAATCTCAAAGGATTAGGTATTAAACATAAACATCTTTTTCACATAACACACTCCTAATGACTGCAGGTCCCACATTAAAATCCTATGTAACAATATCAAGTCTTACTTTTCTTACTTTCCACACTGTATATCTACACTGCATTATTTCTTTCATTTCTCAGAGATGTGTTTTTGGCATGCTACCTCGTAGTATAAGAAACCAAAGGTTCTTTGGCCTATGACCAGAACTTGACATGATATGATACAGACGACTTGTAAGAGCCACATAAAATGCTTAGAAAATACTTTTGGAAGATGAAGGCATACCAAATCTGGTTATGATTATTTTCCCACAGGAATGTTATATGTCCGTGGCAGGTATGTTGCATAGGAGAGGCATAAATAGAAAAATAATTTTCATTGCTTTTCCTATTGAAAACATACTTAAAATAACTCAGTAGCCAGAAAAATATTGGTAAAATGGTAAGCTGTGTTTAAAATAAGTTCTTCAACAAAAACATACTTAATAGATTTTAACTGATTATTTGTGCTGTTTATTTAAATGATGGGATATTATGAAACACACATGGATGTGCTGCACTGAGTCCACTCAACTCTTTACAAACACATTTAAAACTTTATTGGCTGATAGGGTAAGAGAGATTTCTTTTGATTTTTGTTTCTGCTATTTTCATATGTTGAACATATGGTATATCTCTCTCAGGCACAGTTGACACTACAAATCACTAAAGCCTACCCTCACTTACATCCAAGCATCATTTGTGAATGGCTTTAACTGTAATTTTATTAATTCAATTGCTATGATCAGCTTCTGATCAATAAAGAACAAGTCATGAGAGTCATAAATCCCATCTGTTATAATCCATTATCGGGTAGGGTTAGACAAAACTTCATCTTCTTCCCTACCCACCCACCCCCGGCTTGTGGAATCCATTAAATACAGAGTAACCAGCATAGTTCATAAAGTGACTTAGAACTTTGTTTTTAACTTTTTTTGACCTTTTGCTAGAACGATTTCAGTGCAGCTAGTCATAAACAAACTAGAATTATGCAATCCCATAATGTGTGCATTGATTTAATTTACCAACGTTACCCAATTTTAAAATGGATTTACCTTTCTAATGATGAAGTTAAATTAGCGTAAAACTGAGCATGAGCTTAGTAGCTTTCCAACTTCAGTAAGATGCAATTTTTGCAAGATGATTTAAGTTTACCCTCCCTCTCTTGAATTTTGATATCCTAATCCAACCTTCAGAGCAAATATAGTTACCAGATAATTATTTTCTAATTACATAAAGCTAGTCAGAAGTTAGAGATAAAAAGTCATAGTACAACATTTCTCATAAGGGATGTAAATACTTAGTTTGCATTCCAGCATATATGCTTGCAACTTGACCAGCATTTCTCATGAAATTCTTCTCTGCAACAATACCCTCTATGAAACTGAACATGTTAGATATTATATTTACTGTAACAAGACCATTCTATTCCAAATAGATGGTTTATGTTTTGTCAGGTCTCAGGATTTGGCCTTCTATTTACTATCTGTATTTTCTCTTCATCTGTCTTTAATTCATTTTTGCAGCCATCAAACCCAAGCATACTATACTGCATCACATTTATACTTTGAACTTCATGATGCCTTTATTAAAATCTGACTCCTGTCTCAGTGGCTGTACTTGCCACTTCTCAAGAGTAAATAATTTTCAGCTAAATCTTTTGCAGCTATATATGATTTTGATAATAAAAAATGACTGGGATACCTCCTATTTGACTGAATGATTTTAACACTTCTTTCCCTCCTTATGGAAGTTCAGAATGAAGCTGATTCCTAACATTTTACAAGCAATATCACACAATGGCCCATGCAATGTGTAACTATGTTCCCTTTGCCCACTTAAGCATGCCAGTACCTACTTCACTCATTGAACAATATCCCAACTAAGTTTCCTTACTGGATTTTGTCAGGGTTTTTTGTTGTTGGTTGGTTTGTTTGGGGGTTTTTTTGCTTTGTTTTTCTGTTACAGCTGGGAAGATTATGTAATTGTTTCAAATTTTAGTTCTATTTTAAATTATCAAGATCTAAGTTTAGTCCTAGAAACTGTTCAGTGATTTTTCAACCATTTGGGTAGTACTTAATGCTGATCCAACTCCACTGACTAGGTTCCAACTCAGAACAAGATAACATGGCTAGCACTTTATAGAAGTGCTGATAACATGCAATGTTACCTATAAATATTAATTTTTTAGATCACTTTCTGCTAGAACAATGTTGTGTACTATTAGTCAATAAAATAACAAAGTGAGATTTTATTTCATATTTTACAATCCTCACCAATCCTCTGAAGACACATACATTTAAAAATAATAATTAAAAAAATAAAATAATCACAATACTTTATCATCTCTCATCCAGAAAAGTCTTGGGGAATATTCACATTACTAGCTAACAACAAGTTGCATACATTCAGAACATGAAAGTGATTAAATCGTCAAAGTCAGTGGACTGGCAATCACTATTAAAGGAAGACAGATAACTTACATATTTTCATGCAATCCACGAATATAGAAATGGCCAAGACTCCCTGATAACTCCTCCTCTCACTTTTGAGAATTTTGCTGCACTGGGTAGAACTTAATCACTAAAAAGAAAAATATTCATATATATTATTTTAAATCTTGAGGTTTCACTACTGTCCTTTTTACTTTAATGTAATACAGTTTGGTCTTCTAAGAATTGTCAGGTAGTTTTTACTTGGAAGGATCATTTTCTACTATTACTGAAATCAACAGTGTTAGGCACTTTACGACGACGTTTTATACAGAGCAAAGGATTCTTCTCCACATTCTTTTTTTTGGGTGGGTTTGTTTTGGGTTGTGGTTTGGGGTTTTTTTGTTTGTTTGTTTGTTTTTTTTGAGGGTGGTGGTGGCACATGGGGGATATGGACAGGATGACAACAACACAGAAAAACGTCTTCATCTCTGAATTTTGTTTTATCAGCTTTCTAAATAAAACTTTACAATCTATTACACCATCTTGGATATGATTTCATCTCTAGACTGATATCAGTAAATAGGAAATATGATATCCTAAAAACTGGAGAAAATCCAGAAGCCTCATTTTTTGCACAGCTGATAACAAGACATTTGCAGAACCTGTAAGGGGAAGCCAACCCTTCCTACACAGCTTTGATGAGATTCTGCCATTTCGCTTAATCTGAGAGATGATAGCTGTCCTTTCAGTAGGGCTTTCAGCAAACATAGCGAAACTAGTCTGTGCTTTATCTGAAGCATCACATGAGCAGCTGGTTCATGAGTTGGTTTTGGTTTTGTTTTTTAAATAGATAAACTATATAATTTCTTGTAAAAAATAAAGTATCACATTCAGAAAAGGTACTGCAAATCAAGAATTTAGGTTCCACTTAGATTCTGTTAATGAACTACATCTGACCTGAGGCAAGACATTTAGCCTAGTCTTGTCTCTAGCCCTTTATAGACGCATAGCTCTTAAACAAGAGCACAGTGAGTCTCCCCAGATTTTTCCCTGATGAGAATGATGATTTAAAGACATTATTTATCTGTTTGAGTAAATACTGCACATGAACAAAATCTGACAGTGGGCATAGCTGGTGCATTGCCATCATTCATATGTCTTCTACAGATTTCTAACACACCCAAAATTTTCACTCAAAATTCATCATTCCTCATGTTTCAGCTCTTAGTATAGGCCTACACTGTGGTCCTTTCCCGGAAATGTTGCCTATATAAAGCCTTTCTCCAAACGTTAATGTACTTACGGTGCATGTTAAAAGCATTGTCTCTAATTTTCATTTACACCATTCCCCTTTAACTTAAATCTCATTCTAATTTTTTTTTTTCCAAATACCTCTTCTTTCAGTACAAATCTCTCCCTAGAACATTGCTTTCTGCTAAGATATCTGCCTACAGTTTGCTCAAAAAAGGATAGAAAATGATAATACATAAATTAGGAAACTGTTCCTTGCTACATTTCAAGATTATACCTTTGGTAATATTTTGTGCATTATTTGGTTTTGACTCTAGAGTCAGCAACGGTCATATATGAAACAACTTTTGCCTACAGTTCAGAGCAGTGCTTTTAGATATATGGTGTAAGTTCAGAGCTTTAACAAAAAAAGGACTAAAGATGAAGATCATTTCTAAATCCTAAATCTAAAACAACTCAGAGGATAAAGATTAAGGCTTTGGTGTAGCTTTTAGAGAGCAGTAAAACCTTTAAGATAGGGGCTATATAGCTCATATAGCACACAGGGAAAAGTTGGCATAAGGGCACAAATGCTACTAATTTCAACCTATCATATTAGATTTTAAAAAATTCTGACATTATGTAAAAAACTGTATGAAATGACATTTTGTTCATAGGTCAGCTACTGTGGCCTAAAGTAATTTGTTCCTCTTTCCTAAGTTTATATGCATTGCTAGCTAGTTAATCATGGGGAATATTCTTCTCTTCAATATTTTACTATAACTGCACAGGGGTAAGGGGGCAGGGGAGGAAAGAAAAAAAAAAAAAAAGACTTTGAAATAAAGAACATCTGAACTCCAGAGAAAGGTATTAAGGTATTATTGCAATACATCAAATAGAGGGAAAATCTTTTATTAAGAACTGATCAAATTACAGTCAAATAGTCACAATTAGACAATCCACATGTTTTTTTCCAAAACAAACTAACCTAGAATAAAAAGGAGGTCTTACTATCTGATGTAAAATTATCACTTTGCCACACGTTTTCTTTCACACTTGTCAAAAGAGAAGAAAACTCAAAAACAAATTCCTGCATGACTAGAAACCAACCAAATATTCCATATCTGGAAGAAGGTGTAATGAAAAATAGTTATATAGAATGTATGGTTTATTTTTTAAAGCAATATAGACCATCATAAAATTATTTGAAACCACATCTTTACCTTCATTTTAAAACTGAGGGGAAAAGTTCGACAAAGGATCTCCCCACAGGTCCAGCTACATTATACAGTATGATGAAATCACAGTTTTCACTGTACTGAAAAAATTTCCTGCTTAATATTCAGTCATTCCATTCATATTCCCCAAAAACATAGAATGAATTTGTACTGTGAGAGAAACTCAGCTATGTAAACCACTGAAATCTTCCTTTATCTCGAACATTAGTAGCATGGTAGGAACATGAGCCAAATAGATCCTGAAATGTTATTGTAGTAGGCTGTAAGAAGTTTATAAGTTTATCATCATCGCTATTACACAGTCCAGTGGTCTGGTTTTTTTCCAAGACTGCTCAACATACCATGCTGTTGAGTTACAACTTTGGTAGATTGCTGATTCTGAAAATTCTGTATTTTTGAAGTCATTTCTGGCCCCGCAGATGTGACCCCTTGTCACCTTCAACTCATCAACTGTTCTCTCCTTTGACATCCAAAAAGATAGTTTAGCACTTTGAAAGCACTTATCACAAATGTTGCCTCATGGTAAACCTTTTGTCTTTGCATACCATTATTCAGTTTTCTTTCCAGCTTTCTGAGCAGCTCTATTCAACAGAGTCTAATTCTAAACAAGTGTTGTACATGTGCAGTCCAGCATTCGCCTTCCATTTTCCCACTTAGTTCATCAACTCACGATGTGATGGTCATTTTCAAACTAAAGTTTCCATCCATGACAGCTGCCTTGCATTTAATTTAAAAACCTTTACAGTCAGTTCAGTTGCAAGTTTCTGCTATTTCTCCACTTTTGTGTTGATAAAGGTATTACACTTCTTAAATAGTTTATACGTGATTTTCTTTTAAGTGAAACATACCACTTGGATCTTTAGGAAAGCTTCCAAACTCAAGCCTTCTTTGCATTCTAGTCCAGTAGAATCCCTTTCTCAGCAGTGAAAACTTTCATATACTACATTCTAGTTTCCCAATAACTTTAAGGCAATGGGGCCAAATCCTGAGCTGGTATGAATTACGTAGCCTCTTTGCTGAGGCCAGTGCAGCCTAATAATCTCAGCTGAGAGAATAGTTTAAGTTTTTGGTATCCATCTTGCTTAAATGAAAGTAATCTCTAGGAAGTTATGCAAACCATTATTTAAAGCATGACCACATATGAAAATGTAAATTATAGTCCTCTAACAACCCTTTAATGAATTAAAAAAGAATTACAACCTATACTAATTTTATCAGTCTGATTCTACTTCAGATTTTGACGAGACTTTTACCTGATATGTGCCAGTAACTGGAAAAAAAAAAAAAAAATCTTTTAGGAAACTTAATAAAGAGCCTTTTTCCTCAGGACCAAAAAAAAAAAAAAAAAAAAGAATTAAACAAATCAAAAAATTTGATGCAACATGGATAGCTTTCACACTCCTAATTATAGCTTGCAAGTTTCTTCAAGACAATTTTGTATTGCCATATAAAACGTTATAAAATTCAGAGAAACAGCTAACTGCTACAAGAACAAAGAAGAATTTTATGTGAACATACATTAAAAGAAAAAGCATTTAACAACTTGGTAGACATTTTCAGGTTTCACAAAATGGGTTATTTTAATCAAAATTCATCTGGACATTAATGGCCTGTTTCTCCTTTCACATCACTTTTACACTGGCATAACTCAATTAAGTTCAATGGAGTTATTTCTGATTTGCAATATTGTATCTGAGAAGGATCAGACCCTGAGACTTTAATGTATCTACCATCACAATACAAATAAGCTATACGAGTCCTCTCTGTGAATCAGAAACATTTAAAACAGAATATTGAGCTTAGTCCAGGAACAGCATAATGTTAAGTCTTTGGAGTTCGGGAGAATTTAGTGGTTTTGCTTTTTTTTTTTTTTTTTAATAAATAAAATAAAACAAACAAAAAAACCCCACCCCAAACTTCTGCAATGCTCTACATAATTGTAATAACCTTTCTAGATTACTTCTTGGTATGCAATTTTAATATCCTTCTCTCTTTGACAAGGTCAGGTCTGCTTTCTCTTTTAGGCAGCTCAGAAGACTCAAGTTATAGCTAATTGCTTTGATTATTGGTTCTGTAACCTCTAATTCCCCATGACCTTTTCCAAGCCTATTTTCAATTTAATGAGCCAAACTAGTAAAGCTTATACTGGACTTTTGATAGGAGCTGCCAGAATGCCTTGACAAATTAAGTGTTCCACATACAATGTTGCTTTCAGACCAAATGAAACTTCAGAGGCAATGTTGTTATTTTTCTTTTAAATTATATCATTCATCTATATAGAACAGTTGCTTCTCACTGAAAAAACAACAACAACAAAAACCACCAACCCAAAATCATTTTTCTATCCTACCTTCTGTAACATTGTCAGCCATACTTATTCCATGCAGGCTGGCCTTTCGAAGATTAAAAATAAATAAATAAGTCAATATTTGTATTAATCCAATGTTGTAACTTTCATTGGTTTATTATCCACTTCTGTACTGGATTAAGCTACACTGATTTATTCAGCAACTCTACCAGGATGGATACTGTACCAGAGATGGAAACATACAGAGGACACTAAGAAACTTCCATGGCTGCTTCCAACAAAAATAGGGTTATTATATTGAAAGCATTTTTATTCTAGCTAGTTTGTAGCACTCTAATTGTGCCCACAATTGTCAGGGTTATTTTTTTTCCAGCTCTTTACTGCACTGGCAGCAATGAAGCTTTCTTGAAGGTTAAATGTGACTGGAACTAGGTGGACAGTGCACAAAGCCATACTGCCTTGCCCTTTGGGGTTTTTTTGGGGATGCAGGATCAACATAAAGATTTGCTGTAAACCAAAACTCAGTGGGAGGTAAAGAACAAGGCATTTGCCCTTCATGCTTGTCTTCGACATAGTATTTCATGCTCCCTATTTCTTTAAAGCTAGGCTCACTAGACTTCTGTCCATCATTCATTGCTTCATGGTGATCATGTCCCTATTTATTCTTTTTTAATAAAGATCACAGGAGTAATATTTTGTTTTCCAGTGCATTCAGATGAAGGAAAGGTATTGTCAATATAAATCTAAATATTAATCTACTAGCATTAAGTTTAAAAACTGAAGATGTTTACATGACCAGACATCCCATAATTTTTTATGTACATCCTTGTCTTTTCCATCCACCTTTGAGGGATCAGAAACATTATAATACATCTTAAATATTCATGTGCCACATCTGAAAATTTGACCCTGTAAGGACTTTAAGCACCTAAAAGTTAGCATGTATCTTTCAGATACCTGATCCTTAAAGTAGAATACAGATACGTCCATCTCAAATTCCATCCTTTTCTACACTGTGGCCTCCTGAAAAGTATCTGTCTACTTCAGATCTATATCTGCCCTTCACAAAGTGTCAGCTATATATACATATTTTTAAAGTGGTGTTCATCTTTTAAGTGATGATCTTATTACTGATGTAGTTAGCTGCCTAACTCCCACTAAACTGATGGATGCAATTCCTTTATGAAATGTAAGGGGCTCAAATAGAAACCCTTGGTTTCCCCAAGTGAGTTCACAGACTCTCTGAATGCTGAGCTACTCCAGGCAATCAGCATTCTCCATTTCTCCAGTAGAATGAGGATCCAGAAATAAAGGGAACACGTCAGGAAATTTGATCCTGCAGCCTAATGCCTCAAACAGTTAAGAGGTTCTTTATAAAGAATAGCATTACAAAGAACTAAAACCTTGATAGTTAAGCTTTACATTTGTTGACTAGATAAAAATCAATTTCAGTGAATTAATAGTTAACGGTGGCCATTCCCTTAGAAGTCCTGCTAACTTTGTGTATTAATATTATTTGTTAATGTTGGATTTAATACAGGGATCTTCTTGTAAACATCACCTGTGCAACAACAGGTTATTTTCAATTAAATGTAAATCCTAGTTTACATAAGCAAGTCAACCTAAATAAACCAGGTTTTACTATAAAGCAGTTCTACTAATAAGAAAAAATTACAAATAATGAATAAGTGATCACTACTATAAAACTCTTACACCTATTAACCATAGGCATGATTTGGCTTTAGATTACTCCAGCAAAATTAGTTCGTTATTTTAGTGAACTCCAAATAATGTAAAATCAACTTCAGTGGAAGGATGAGTCTTATACTTAGGCTTCCCTCCCCTAGTCTCATTCGTTATCAAGAGATATTCTTGGATACTGAAGTCACAAGTAAAGAGTTTAATCAAATTAAAAGAAAATCAATTCTACGTAATATAACCTTAAAGTGAACAAAGCTCAAAATGAAAACAGAAGCTTAATGCCTTGGTGAGTATGAGCCAGACTTGTGTATTTCAGGTTAATCCTAGCCATTGAATTTTTAAAAAGTTCTTTTTCTTAAGTGAGATACTGATGCTTTATCTAATCTGTTTTATGGTAGTCATGTATTGTACTGGTCAATTTTTTCTTCTACATTAGAACAATATTTTTCTCATTCCAAGCGATGTTGCAGCACCATCTTAATCAAGATAAGGAAGTATCAGTATATTTCCAGAGCAGTTAAAGACAAAATGTAATTGGAATGAAAGGCAATTTGATATCTGGGATTGTACAATATCAAAGAACAGAGAGGTAGAATAACCTCCCAAATGGTGGCTGCTGGCCCGCTAGAAGGACAGTGACAGAGATATCCTTACCAACCTGTTGCATAGAAAGACAGACACAAGATCATTCCCAGGAAAGTAGGCAAGAGATGGAGATAATAATGTGCAGTCTACCTGGCATCAATTATCACTGTAAGAAATGCTAGCATCAAACTGCAGCTGTGACAAAGTACGCAAGAAAATTTCTTTTAATTCATATTATTTAGTATGTGGTATTATTTATCAAAGAATTCTGAAAATGGTGATGAGATTACCATTTTCCTAGGTGTTTACAGAAAGATATGTGAAGGCAAAGTATAAAAAGCAATATGGAAAACAATTGGCAAACCAGAACAGTGACTACTCTCAGTACACAGCCCTATCCACTGTGCCACTCTGCCTTAGGGAAGGAAAAGAGTGAAGGGACTATCCACAACCATCTCTTCTACTCTTGACGTTATTCAGTCAGCACTAGACAGAGGTAATAAAGTGACTATACAATGTACTGAGGGCTCATCTGGCTCACTGGCAAGGCTGCCAGCATAGTGCTTTTGCCCTGAAGGGGCTGAAAATATTTGACATCAACAACTTGATCTACTGGGATTGTGACAGCAGGTCTGTATCTTTTTAGTGCAGCATGTCAAACTGAAGAAAATAGGGAGAGCAACGTTGGACAAATGTTTTGACCTTACAGTGCTGTGCTGGGGTGATGAGATACTACAAGTGTTATCATTTTCCCTGCTAACACTTGCCAGGAGCAATACCTTCTGCTATATTTATGACTGGTCTTGTTTATGTGCATGTTCTGTTATACTTTGGCAGAGAAAGTCATTAACGTTAACAGTTTGATTCTAAAAATTCCATCTATTCCATTCAGAAATATACAAATCATTTAATAAATAGAAATAACTTTCTCAGATCAGATAAAGGACATGTAAACTTAAAGAATATATATATATATTTTTAAATAGTCAAAAATCATTTTGAAAGAACCTTGAGACATAATTGCCAAGGAAAAAAATAACTCCAGTGTATTGCTCACAAATGAAAATGGCAACAGTTTCCTTAACAATACACAACACAAAACTATCTGATAGTGCATGTCTTCAAGGGTCAGACAGAAGGTTCATATTTTTATGTGATTCTTCTTGTTCTTGTATTGTTAGTAATGATACAGGTCTGCTGTACAGTGAAATAGTTTATGTGAGTATTTTTCCCCTTACCCTGCCATCTCCCCCAAAAATGCCATTTTTATTCCTATTCTTCCAGAACAGAGGAAGCCTAAGTCCTGGATATAGAATTATGATTCTACGTAGTTTGGGTTGGAAGGGACCTTTAAGGGTCATCTAGTCCAACCCCCACTGCAGTGAGCAAGGACATCTCAAACTAGATCAGGCTGTTCAGAGCCCAGTCCAACCTGACTTTGAATGTTTCCAGGGATGGGACACCTACCACCTCTCCAGGCAACCTGTTACGGTGTTTCACCACCCACATTGTAACAAGTTTCTTCCTGATATCTAGTCTATATCTACCTATCATATATCTTTCTATAAACTATCTATCATAACAACCTTCACTGAAATTTCCAGTTCAAAAAATTAAATAAACCAGAAAGAAAAGTTGTATTAGATCTATAAGGCATTAATTAAATCCAGGAGGTATTTTGAAGGAGGTTCCTTCAAACTCTTGCATTGAAAATACTCTGAATAGAATTAAAATCACATTTTTAGTTTATATTGTAATGCCTTTGTTATTGTTGACTTTATCGATATACCTAGACATTAAATAAAGAGATTTTACATATCTCAGTAAGTGTCTAAAAGCTTTTTAACTAGGATTAATATGCAAAGATGTTATAATATCCATAATAGTAATTGGAATACGCAGTTAAAAAACATCCCTAAGCTATTGTAAATAGTTACATATATGTATGGTGTAAATGTTTTAGTGTCACAATTGTACCATAGCATAGATAATCTTAAAAAAAAAATTTAGTAATTTTAGGACAGAATAGTTGTTTTCTTGCACCTCCTGATGAAATATTTTCAAAACTCTTTCTATATCAGATGTTATTCTATTATGTAACTAGATCACCATAATTAATGTGCTAAGTTCAGAAACCTGAATCTGCTAATGGAAGAAGAGTGTGTGATATTTACATATCTTTTGGAGAATGATATTGACAGAGCAGCATTCACAGAAGAGCAGGACTGTTGAATATTAATAAAAATATGGTGCTCAGTTTTCTAGATACATATACTGAGGTGGATCTACTGTTAATTTCAGTGTGAAATAATTTGTTAATCATGAGCATACAGCCAAACACTCAGTACTACCAACAGAGTCTGCAAGTGACAGGAATTTATTTTTAATTTTTGAGTTTTTTTCTGCCTAAATTAATCACGAGAGCACTCAATACATCATTTGTGGTTTTCTTGCTTAAAAGCTGTCATACAGTTTGTCACAGATCAGGAACACAACAACGTAACTTAAGCAATGAGTCACATGTCATCATTAGCATCCAATGCTAAAAACCCACAAAATTAAAATTATTCACTCGCATCATTAAATACGTTCTTTGGAAGTACTAAAGGAAGTTCTTCCTTGGGGAGCAAAGACTTGAAGGCCAAGTTTAGCAGAATCTCTCTCAAATAAGAATCAGGGAATTAGATCCTGTATGTGCAACTAATAATTCAACTTCTTTTAATACAGAGGAATTTGATCCCACTTTCTAACAGTGAAACAAGGCATTTTAGTAATTTTGCTTTCTCACAGCAAATAGTTATATTTCCTGATAATGTGAAATACATTTTTTCTTCCCTAAGAAGAGAGAGCTATTTACCATGTTTTTAGGTTGACATATTTTACTTACACGTTGCTTCTCCCCATCTGAGGTTTCACACTGATGGTCCTTTGAGGAAGTTAAGTACCCCAAAGCACTACCTCTTTCAGTGTTTTGTTGAATTTGAATTAAGATTCCCTGTAGTAAGTTGCAAAATTGTTCAAAATTGACTCTAGGCATCCTAAGAACCCTAAAGCTTCTAAGGGACTTGTTTAAAACTAAAACCCAAATATCTCCTGAAGGAAAACTGCATGTCAGATTTATATTATAATGCGTTATTGTGCTTTTTGTTCTAATTGGGTTTGAAGCCAAAATGCTGTTGTTTTGCAAATGTTCCTGAAGTATTATTCTGTTATTATTATTTCCACATAGAAAACCAACCAAACAAACAGCATAACAAATAATAGCACCAGAACAATAGCAATTGTGGAAAATTTTCCATCCATTATCCATATTATTTAATTATACAGTTTTATGTTGTGTATGAGTAAGAAGCTTTAATATTTATGGTGAAGCATAGTGACAGGTTACATTTTATACAAATGAGGTAAGATTACTTTAACTGTGTGTCTAAGAGGACAATATTTTATTTTGAAAATTTTAGCTTAGCCTCAAGAATTAGATAAGGAATATGAAAAAGTAAATCTTACCTGCCAATAAAGGATATATAATTATCAGTAAATTTGTACCACTACTTTGCACTTCAGCAATACTAAAATACTCTTATTTAACGCTAATCAAAACAGTGAAAGCAGTCAAGATATGAGAACCCTAAATGCACTGTTTCTTTAATCATAGAAATTTCTTGAGAACTGATACTTCCTTTACGGACACTTAAATCTTCAATACAGACTATAGTTGAATTCATTTTCTTCTTCTGTATGGCACCTAAATGTATATTCAATTCAAATATAAGTGTAGAGTTATTCATTCAGGGTTAGATATTTTTGATGTAACCGTATGAGGCTGCTGCATATTCTAAATAGAATCACAATATGAACAATAAAAGTATTGTGTAACAGATTTTTGAAATGATAGAATCTCTTTCATCTTTGAGATTTAATCTTTTCAGACAGAAAGATGACCTAGCAATTACTTTATAACTTTGTTAAAACTTTTTCCTTTAAAAATTATGTCTGGTTACAATTTATCATATACTATGTGCATGTCTATATACGTAAATGAAACTCAGACAGGTAATGGCAACTTCCTCAAACCAAACAAACTCCACCAAACCAACCCACAACAGTCCTCCATCTCTTAAAGTAACGCTATCAATACTTAAAAAGTGTCCGTGGTCTTCTGTGTTGTACTAAAGCAATAGCTTTTCAGAATGTTACGTTAAATATACCTAGCTCAATAGGTTTTCTGGAGATTGGGGGTGGGGGGGGAGGAAGGTGTCTCTGTTCTTGTTTATTTTAATGAAGCAAAGCATCCCAGGATTCCTTCATGTTTTTGTAAGGTCGATTTGGCCCTTAGCTTTGTTTTTAAAATAACCAGTGTGAAGTGATGGATCCACTTTCATCATTAAATTGTTCCTCCACTGATTTAGTTTCGAATCAACCTTTTTTGATTTTTCTAGTGCCCCATTTCACTCCACACTGCTAAATCAAGCGAGTATTTCATACCTGCAGTTGACACTTGATACAATATCAAATATTTCCTCTAAAGTTTGTTTCTTGAGAGTTCAGCATTTAACAAAGCATATTTAAATACAGGAACAACTCCTTTCAGATTGAAGAACTAAGGCAATGCTTATTCAGCTGATGTGATAAACTGAGAGTTAGTGACCTAGGTTCTTAAGATGGTCCAGCCTTCTAGACTATGACAGCTAGCTATGACATGAAGGCTGTATATACACCTGTGAAACAAAATGGTATAAGGAGCTTCAGCTGAATGCTCCTTACTAAGTCCTCCTATTGAGTGAAATATGGTTCACACTACATCCAGCTCCTTCACTCAAATGGTATCTGAGATTTGGGTATCCTCAAAAAGTCTGAAACGGTACCAGTACAGGCATAATGAGACTATGCCATGGTTAATTACTTTGAGATTTATCATAACACTCAGACCTTGAATATACAAACAAGCAGAAAATCTCTGCACTCAAAATTCCAGTGTTGAAACTATTCAGATTCTTGAAACATATATTTAAATTGCAGTTTACTGAACAGATTAAGATTCTGTTCTCTCAATGTCTAAATGTTTCTGCACTACAGGAAACAGATGGCCTTTGACATCAAGCAACCTTTGGAAAGAAAAAGGAAGGGAGTTCAAATATAAGTCAAGTCAATGTGCATTTCAAGTTGCCTGTTTACACATAAATCCTTTACAAGCTTACATCTCAACCCAGTCCACACAGAAGGAATACCTACTCTATATTCACTTGCACTTAATTCTCAGTAGGAAAATAACGGAAAAAGGTCAAGTACCAGTTATACCAAAACAATAATGTACTTCAACTGTACAGAAAAGGCTGTGTTAGAGGAGACCAATTTTAGTGCAGCCAGCCATACCAGTTACTTCACAGTACAGTTAAAGAATCCATGGAACAGGTAATTGAAAACATTTGTAATCTAGTTTATATCTCACAGGAACAACATTTTAACTCATTGCATAGTGGCTACCATAGATCCTGAAGATGCTTATTCTGTGGGCTACCAGTATTTATCACTGAGTTAATATAATTCAGGATGCTCTCATTTTCATTTAAACATCAGACAGACTTCATTAGGTACAGAAAAATGTTTAAACTATAACATTTGTTCATATTACAGTAACTATATACAGTAGTGGGCAGATGTATGACATGAAGGTACCAGTATAAAAGGTCTACAAGTAAGCCAACATGCTTAATCAATTATCAGTGGGTTATATAGTCCATCGATAATTAAATCTGTTATCAACTGACAGAATTTCCACGTTTTCCACGTGTCCGGCTATTTATTTTGAAAATGCAAAATTGCTAACATACATTAGAAAAAGAAGATGGGTTTGAATGCATTTAAATGAGTATGTATTAGTAACAGAAACAGGGTTTAACAAAATTATACATATATGTATGGTGATAAAGACACTTTTGTCTAATTTGGCACCTTCTATAAAATATTTGTTATTTCATTTAATTACCACAGAACTTATCTTTCCTTGTCAGCTTACATGCAGTTAGAATAAAGCATGATTTCTTATGATGTTTCTTTTAATTAAAGTACAAAAGGATTTTTCTCATTTAGAAGCTAAGCACAATAGGAAGAAGGAAGTTTACATGCTTGCAGTTTCAAGCAAGGATCAAGACATTGTTCCTTTGTGTGACTCATAACCAGGAATTCATATCTAGATTCCTGTTAGGTCGCACATCTGACTCACGTCCTCTCACAAGGTGTGGTGCGGAAGCTATTCTGAAAGTTGTAAGACAATAATTTTCAAACATATCAAGGAGACTTATAAAAATGAGCCATTTCAGTCTCCTGGAAATGGCTAATGAGAACTATTTCAACCATTATTTGCAAATATTTACTTTCCAAAGCAGAAGGCCAGACTTACCAAGGTTTTAACAATGGAAATACTGGGTAGGTACACTTTCCAAACATTTTGGCCAAATCCATGTTATGTGGCATAAAGACAAGCCAAGCCACCACTGCAATTTATTAGTATTTAATATATTTTAATGAACTTAAAAATCACTTTGAATTTCTAAGAAGGACCAAACTATTTTTTTCTTTCTATTTAATATTCTTCATTAAGACAAACACAAAACTTATTCTGGAAGGTAGAATAGAAACCAAACTCATACATTAAGGGAACTAAAGTAACTCTCCCTTTATAGCCCGCCTGTGAATACTTTTCATGAGACACAGAGCTTCACAGACATGTCTCCTTTCCATCTCCTGAAGGCTGCATCTACCACTCCTCATGCTCCTTGCCTCTATATGTATGTGTCCTTGTTCAGGACAGGTTGTCCTGGCTTTTCAGTCAAATCCATGCTTGGGAACCCCTTCTCCCCTTTTCCACATGTCATCCATTGTTACCTGTTTCAGGTAAAGCAGGTAATTTTGGTCTCATGGGCTACCTATTTGATATAAACAGTGTTTCTCAAAATGAGAAAGGGGCTTGAAGTCCTACACAGCAATCAGGCTTCCACTGTGCTATGTGCTGTAAACCCCTAGAAATGAAAAAGATACTCCCTGGCCTAATGAGAATAGAGTCTTCTAGCACACAGAAACAGCAAAGACATGGGAAGGAACAAAGTCTAACAGCAATACAAGTGGGAGAGTAGCATGAGGCAGGCTAAACCCTTGGATGGGTGTTTTATCCATGAAAAGATGTGAATTATACTTTCTAGCTACTTTTCATAGTCCTCTGAAAACCTTCCTTTCTCTTCCCTCTATATTAAGTCAATATTTGTTTTGGAGCACCTACCACAAGAAGCAAATCAGGGAATAAACTAAAGAAAGAGCAGTGATTATGTAGGGAACAACAGATCTATATAAAAACTGTGGAAATAGTCCTATTGCTTTGAATTTTGCTATGCTTAGAAGGTTTCATGGGAAAACAAAACACTCATCCCTCATAGCTTCAACCCCATAATTAACACCTGCGCCCCCCCCAGCCACTTCATAATGAAAGTTTAATTCTGTAAATTACAATCTGGTGTACTTTCTTTGCCATAAGTGGCAGTTTCAGTTGATGAGAACTTGCAGAGTGTATTCCAGGCTAAGCAGAAATACTCCCTCCAACACACAACAACAAAAAGTTATTGACTACAGTTAAATAAAACTGTGTTGTAGGAAGTCCACCTACTTTCAACAAAGTTACATAAGATTATGCTTGATTTTCATTACCACAATATAATCTGATAACATTAATTTTTTTCTTATGAAATTTAACCTTTGGTTTCTAAATAGCCAATGACACAAGACATAAATTTCAAATCAAGTCACACCAGAAGAGAAAGTAAAATATTTACAGAAATATTCTAACTCTACTTACAATATGACCAATCATTTTAACCATCCTTTTGCAAATAGGATTTCTTTTCTAAAGATTCCCCAGAGAAACAGCTTTTCCTGATTGGAGGCTAATTTTTATCATCTCTCCCTGCATTCAGGTAAATAGGTATCTGGGCCATGAACTTCTTTGTGCTTTGTGGTAGTTTTCATTCAAAGGTCAAACCAATTGATTAACGTGGCAACTAGCAAGTCCATATAATGTGGTTACAAGGTGGCCCAATAGTCTCCATGTGCACCTCATTAGGTCTAATTGCTTTGAAGTGAACTGTAATTCACTGTTAATCTAAAACAGCTGAGAGGATAGAGTTCTTCACACAAAGTGCAGTCAGGTAAGTAATTTCAAGCATGCTTTGTGTCCTTGCAAATTACAGCAGAGTTAAGAAAAAGCTCACATACTACTGACAAAATGAAAAGGCTAGTAATCAGTAGATCAGGCGAGAGAGACAAAGGCTTAATACCTAAGTGCAATATGTTTTTTCTAGCAAAAATTTCAGGGATGAACTTGCATTAGACATCCACAGATTTGATAGAATACTATTCAACTCATTCCTTATCTGTTCTAGGTCTCACCCCACTCCCCAGTCTTCATATTACTGAAAAAAAAACCAAATATTCCTGCATAGAGAACATGCAGGAATGGTGTGAACCTCTGCTTAAAACTCCCCTGTGTGTTGTACAATAGCAACTTTATTGCCAGCTATCTAGGAAGCTTTATGTTCCTGAAGATAGTTTTCTCCAGATTATGGGAAACAAAAAATAAAAATAAAATCAAATCAAACAAGCAGGCAACTCCTGAAAAACACACTAGAAGAGAAATATAGGGATTTCAAGGCTAAACCCAAAATCTAGTTTTTGTAGCAGCATAAGATTGTTACAGTACTCACATTTTATACGGCTGGCTTGCACGGCAGAATCTATACTTGAAGGGTACAAAGAAAGGTGAAGCACCGCAGGAAAGGATCCACTTTGGCTGACATGGAAGAGACAACTAAAGAGAACACCTCTAAAACTTCACACCCAGACAAAGAAAGGCAGGTGTCAGAAAAAACCATAGATGTTTATTTACTTAAGCTAACATCTGGCTACCCTTACATGTTTCAGATTAGGCCTTGCAAATTAGGTATCTTTATGCCAGGTGAATCTCATAACCTACACTTGTCCTGTTTCTAACCTCTTAAGCCTAACTTTGCATCTCCAACACAAGCAGAACAACTTAAAAAGAGAATGAAGATTGGTTCAAAAATTCAAATGCCATCACATATGCCGATTTTGTGCAAGACTGATATGCTTAACCATCTAAAAATTTTAACCAGTCTAGCTGAATATTCATAACTTAGTTCCTATCTGTATTACTTATTAAAACAGCCTTTATTTAACTGTATTGTGAGACCCCAAATTATGGAGTGGGACTCTGCTGTGCTAGGTAGCAAGAGGACAAAACCTAGTCACTTCCCAGGGACTGCAAACAAAACATCAGGCTGGAGAGAAGACAGAGATGTAAGCAAAGACAGGTGCACAAGAAAACCAGGAAAGTAAGAAAAGCAGCATCCCCAGCCTGATATTTCTTCTCATTTCTTTCATAGGCATTATAACAAGGGAGAGTTTTAAGGACTTGAATTTAATGAGGTCATCTTTTAAACGCTTATGGCAAGTCTCAAGTACAAGGTCAACACAGAAGAAAGCACAAAAGTGCTTGTTTGAAAATCTAACAAGTGGGCAACAAGGGTATAATGGAAGGCAGGAGCTGACAGCTCAACAGAAGGGGAGGACAGACTATAATGTACTCATGTGTGATGTAACAGAGATACAGGCTTTGTTGTAGTATTCGCTTGGACATGATGAACTTGTCAAGGCCAGAAAAAAGACTATTATGGCAATTGAGATACAACATTTTAAGAGCTTGGACAAGAGTTTAAAATGTTTTCTTATCCATCCAAATAGTCATCCAAGAGATGTTACTCAAAAAGAAACTACAAGAATAAGATGAAACTTAGCTAGGAAGAGGTCCAAGGTGATCGTGATGGATCTAGGCCTCCATGAAAGGCAAAGTGGCAGAAAATGGAAGCTAGGAGGAAGGCCTTAGGCAGGGGAAAAATGTCTGATAAAGCATTCTGGTCTAGCTATGTACATCTGGATCAGTCAATTTCATTGATTTAAAGGCAATGGTAATCACAAACAAATACTTTATTATGAAAAGTCAGAAAAAAGTCCACAGGTGACATCTTTGTTTAAATCTGAGACTCAATAGTTTGGAGATGGCAACTGAAAAAGAGTTTATACACAAGATTTTTGTGCTTTTTCAATTAATAATTTTAAAATACATATTACTTAAGAGACAGCCTGCACACTTATTCTTGTGCTGAGGCAGAAGGTGGAGAATAGTTTTTGCATATTTCCTCATTGCCTAGAAGTTTTCCTAAAACAGGGGAGCAAAAGATGATGAAAAAGATGATGCTATGCAAAATATGTCCACCAGCCTGCAACTATATATATGTTAATTATCACACTACAGTGTAAAAATAGAAGCTGACCATATAAAACATCCATGCATTTACTAGTCAGACTGGCAGATAATTAAGTTTGTAAGTGCTTAATCTCAAGACATAGGAACATATTTCAATTTACTATATGACAAAAAAAAATATATATTTTGCGCTTTACTTAATTATTTACGATGAGACTTATGTGGAACTATTGGTAAGATCTTCTTTATCACTTATGGTGGGATATTTGTTGTGAGAAATAGACATGTAAAGCTCTGCATGAAGCTTCACAGACAACAGAATTAGTACTAAAAAAGCACACCTGATGATAACTTTCTCAGCTTCATTCAATTTCAAAACTCTGAAAAAGAGTTAGCTCCCAGACTTCATTTCATCCAGGATGCAACCCTCCTCTAGCCATGTTTCTTTGCTTCATTCACTTCTGTCATAAAATGTCCAAAATGTTTTTCTCATTGCTTGCAATCAAAGTCAGCATAACAGTTTCACCTAATTGCTGATGAGATTGCTTGCCCTGGAGATCATCTGTGATGACCTGTAAAGAGAATAATGAAGAAGCAAATAGAATTAATTTAATTAATAACGAAGAGCTAAATATCAGTGTTACCAAAGCACTAGCCATAATTGTCCAATGGAGGAAAAAGATCCCTCCCTGCAGCCCTTCTAACGTGCTTTGATCCACTCTGCTTCAACTTCACTAATTTTTCACCTAAGAGGAGGCTCTCTCCTTCAGTTCATGTTTGTCAGGGAGAAACAACCAGCTTATACGCTGACACAAGAACTGATCCTGAAGAATGGCAGTTGTTACTGGTGGGAAGTTTAAGTGGTTAGCATTACTTTCTGAACCTACTGCTCCTTTAAATCTTATTTAAATTAGTGTCAATTGTATTACTTCAGGAACAAGCACAGAGAAGAAATTTGGTATCTTGTAGAATATGCACCCAACTGACTAAAATTGCCATCTATCTGTGTAAGCACACCACTACCACTGTTGTTGCATCATACTACAGCTTCTCTATAATTTTCCCTGTTCTGATCTTTTAGGTACAGATGCTTTAGTTGTTAAATGTCCCTGAAGACATTAAGTAGCAAAATAGCTAAATACATAGTTACCTAGGTAGTCCCCAGGAAGGATGTGTTTTGCATTAAGCGCTCTGATTATAAACTCTACATTCATGATTTTGTTTCTTTGTTGCTGATAAGCAAATTACCAATACCCA
This sequence comes from Aramus guarauna, assembly GCA_013400195.1. Taxonomy (NCBI): domain Eukaryota; kingdom Metazoa; phylum Chordata; class Aves; order Gruiformes; family Aramidae; genus Aramus; species Aramus guarauna. The sequence goes on from VXBL01005125.1 coordinate 2,790,891, forward strand.
GTAAGAATGCTTCATTAATAACTTTAATTACATATAGAATAATCACACATTCATATAATGAACATAAGATTATGTTCATATAGGATTAGCTACTCCAGTCAATGTAGAGCATTAAAGCACTAAGACACAGATGGTATGCAAAAATAATAATTTAACTCATTAAATTGTATTCTGGGAGAAGCAGAAACAACTTATGCACAAACTGTGTTGCTGGTTGAACCGTACATGGGAGTGAATTGAAACTATCTTGCTTCCTATTCATTCTCAGGAATTCAAAACCTTTAACTTAGATGATGGTACTGTCCAAGACTTTTCTAAGGTTCTTTTTGACACCCTTTGAAGGTTCACCCATCCACTCTTTAGAATCCTCATCCCTTCACTAGCTTCTCCAATACCTTATTTTTGCTTTAAAGGCTTGCTTTAAAGCAAGGAAACTCTACATGATATTTAATAGTTTGGCTAGTGAAGTTCTGATCAGCCCTTCATGTTTAGACACATCCTATAGTTGAACGCTCTGCACTCGTATGTGCAAAAGACTAGTGCAACACAGAACAAATACCTACATGGAATTAATACTACAAAGACAGTGAGAGTGTTTATATATTAACAGAAAATACTGCAGTGTAACAAATATAAATAAATGCCTGATCAGTTTGTGACATACTTGCAAGTGCCTGCTTTTTATACTCAAAGGTAAATCTATAAATTCATTCCTCTTTCTGGGACAAGTTACAATTTAATATCTTTTATTTCTCCTTTTTTTCCTTAATATTAAAGAAAAAATATCCCTGAAATGTCACTTGATTGATTGTAATGGCCAGCTGTTACAATCTCAACGGAAGTATAAGAACTGCTGCCTAAGGTGCACTGAAGAGTGCCAAGCCCCATAGCAGCTCAGCTCATCCTAAAAAGCACCACAGTTTAGAGTGAAAACTGCGATTTTAAATTCTCCCAGAGACCCATTATTTGCAAACCATTGACACAAACAGCTCCAGTCCTCCCATCAGTGTATACCTGGGGAGCTCTTCATCCACAGAGCCTTGCATGCTCCCTAACTTTACATACTAGAAGGCGTTATGAAATTTTGGCTAAAGAGGTGCCCTTTCTTACATATGTGAAATGTTTTTTCCTTACAATCAAAAAAAAAAATCATTAATGTATTAAAATATACACTCAGTCCATCTTGTTTTAGAAAATTTTCATTATAGAAAACGAGTCTGGTATACAATAAATGTATGAAAAAAAGAGGAAAACCAAGACAACTCTCCCAAAACTTCTAGGTAGTTTTAAAAAGTGGCTTAATATGTTTTTAAATGGTTGTAATTAAGGGGGGGGGGAATGATTCTAGAATTTTGACACTCTTTGAAAATTTAATCCCAATGGATATTTTTTGAGTTACAAATTCTTGTGAAAAGGTACTTACATGTAGACATTATACATTAATATTACTGTACAATGGAACGTGCTACATGATTGCCCTTCATTTATAATAACTTTCTGTAGAACGTAAAAAAACAAAAGCTTTTAAGAAGAGATTGAATCTAATCTGATTAATTGACGATAACTAACATTCGACATAAGCAGCTGATGGTCCTATCAGCAGTGAGCCTAGTGGACATCCAGAATACTGCATTTTCTTGTTTTTTCACCCATTTTTCAATTAAATCTGTAAATGTCTGCCTCTCTAGATTATGTAAAATTAAAAGAAAAAAATAAAAAAAAAATTACTGATATATCGTTGGCTTTAAAATTACAGAAAGACTACAGGATAGAGAAATTGAAGTTGTTTGATACTTTGTAGACCAAAACTGTACTCTTCACAGTTCCACTCAGACAAATGTCTATTGCAATATCTTTCCTAAGCATCCAAAATATAACATCTATTACATCATTTAAAATTATTTTATTATATTTCTCCTTTTTTCAGTTTTATGGGGGTTTGCTGCTCCTTTCTGCTTTATTTTTGGGAAGAAGAGTTTAGCTTCTTTAAAAGGGTAGTTTAGTTTTTATTTTTAACCTGTTTTTTTCTTTTCTAAAAAGAGAATGTGCCGAATGGCAAAACACACTACTGTTATTCAGATTCTGCTGCATAAGAAACTGAAGTATAGGCTTCTTCAGTGTGCCCCAGAGTTCAGCTCTATTCTGTAAATGGACCAGGCAATATTCACACTTCATGGTGCGAAGATTTTGTATGCTATTACATATAGCTTAAGTAATTCACCCATCCCTTGCAATGTTTAGTATTCTTAGTGTATCTATAAATGTTTTTCCTTATATTTATCAAAACCTCTTTTTTGTCTTATCAGTCACAATTTATCTTCTGAATGTTTTTCTAATAGTGGAAATGCTGGAGAAAGAGGAACATAATAGCAAAGAATCAATAGGCTTATTCATATTCACTGACACTCCAATCATTCCTTTCTTTACAGGGAAACTGGCTCTTTTCCCCTACAATTAGAAACTTCTCATACCAGCAGCCAAGGCTGTTCCAAGCAAATCTGAGAATGAGCAGGAAAGGTGGAAATAAACCAAATCCAGGATGGCAAATAACAAACAATAAGAGAAACATAAAACTCATGCAGAGCCAAAACATTGCATCCCAATCCAAACACACAGTGCATATATGGTATTGCACGTGCACACACTGTAGCAGTTGCAGCTGCAGCTGTAGCAAAATACCTACTAAAATCCAACTGTGAACAAGTATTAACAGGCTCATTGCATCAATCCCATGGCAAAAGTGACACTGAGACATGAAGTTGTTGCTAATTATCCACCAGCCATTAATATATCTCCTGCTGCTGAGTCCTATCTCCTAACATTCCATCTGTGATGCTTTTTTACCTTATTTCAAATTCAGCTACTGAAAATTTCATATGTAAGAGATATTTCTTGGTCAAAGCGAAATGCAGCTCTGAGAAGGCTTCAATCCACAGAATCATGTCACAGAATAGGAAGAATCTTCATTGTAATCCTTAGCAAATATCTTCATCAAAGAACTATCAAAAGATTTCAGATGACAGCATGAAGCTGTGCAGTTGCTTTTTCTCTGTCTTTTTTTGTATGACAGAACAAGAGAGATCTTGTAAAATTAGCAACAAAATTAACTTTAACTGGGCAAAACCATTTTAGCTATCACAGAAAGAAATATTTCCATACTATTATCTTTGATATTTTCCTCTAAGGATGAATTTAAAATATTTTTTTTGAATACACACAAACGAGTTATTTTTTGGGGGTAATATATATGAAAAACAATATTTAAAATGGGTAAGTTTATTGTAGCTTAAAGTATTTATTGATACTTAATGGATTCTACACAATATATTTAACATTTTTGCTGTGCTGGGAAAACAGAATAAATATTAATCTCTTCCACCAATTAATTTGCTCAACAGTCAGCTTCTACTAAATGGGCTTTAGCACAGGCTTACAACACCATGTCTAATGAAATGGCACCCTCGGTAACCTGTACAGAGAAAATAAGTGAGTGATGATAACAGGTTTTCTTTGAGGTTTTCTTGGAGTGAATGGAAAAAATATTTATGATACCCCATCTCCAGAGTAGAAAGGGAATGTAAAGGTTTCTGATCTGTAAGGCCAAAATGGACCTGAGGCCAATTTAATGAGTAGGGAGATTAAATCACTGTTCAGAAGAATGAGAAGAACCTAATCAATTTTATTTTCAGAACTCCAAATATGCTACAACTAGAGGCCTGATACATGAAGAAAAGTCTGAATAGATGATATTAGTGGAAGACATATGTAGTCTTTTTAAAGCCAACACATATCCTATTTTATCAGTACTTTCCACACCTCTAGATTCCACTTAAAACCATTGGCGGAGATCATTCACCTTCCCTACCATTTCCACTCATACTTCCCAAATCTCCTCTAGTTAGTCATCTCGTTTCATGGTAAACTCTCCTTATCTTTCTCCAAGTTTCTACTCTTCCACCTGTCTTGTCTTACATATTATATCTTTCAAAGGTCTTTTCTTATAATGTGCATAATTTTGCCTTTTTAACATTAAAAGTTGTGGAATGTCCCATAAATATATTAAATAGCACTAATCCATTTCTTTCACTTTGTCTTGAGCTTGTATGTATTTTTTTTTCTAGATTATAAAGCTCTTTGCAGCTTTATAACATCCAAGCATGGCAATAATGCTGACAATGCATGAAAAAAGCAGACAGACATTAAAAAGCATTTTTATATTTGGGACTGTACCTTGAAAGTATCGAATTGGTCAGAAAAATACATTCCATTGACAAGAGCAATCAATTCTAAACCAGGTAATTTTCCCAGTTGGAGAATGAAGGAGTCCGAATATTATTCAGGTACAATATGCTAGATCTCATATAAAAGATCGGCACTTACAAATATTATAAAAAAAAGAATATATTGAACATTATCAGTAAGGCTACCTAGATACTATGATCATGATTTCACAGAATTTTTATGACTCTCCATCAGTAAAAAGTCTATCCTCATAAGCCACAGGTAGGGAAACTTCTATTTCACAGATGCATAAAAATATTATAGGCATCAAGGACGCCTATGCTGGAGCCAAGAAATAAAACCAGAATTCCTGAGTCTTTGCCTCTTGTCCAAATTACAAGTAAGACTGGTATAAATCAGTCTGCTACTGTAGCAGCTTTCATCAGAAGAGCACAGAAGACCAAATAAAGAACAGTATAGATATATTTTTCATGAGGTACATATATAAAAGACTAAAACCCAAGTTGTCCATAAGGTTAAAAATAAAATTTTACATTATACATTTTTGATAGACTTCTGATATTTTGATGAACTACTGAGCTGGTGTGTTCTGCACTCAAGTATTCTAACTGGCATTCTTCCGTTATGATCTCTTGGCTATGCTTTGATTTTAAAATATTTTTAAAAAAGGCATTCTTGATACTAATTGATACAGTATAAAAATTTGGAGTGCTATTCAGAATGGAAGCAGGACACTAAACATTCTCCACTTTTTTTAGTAAATCCCTTCCCTAAAATTAACTTCACCTCTGCCTCTCTTATTTCTGAGCTACAAATGGTTCTTTAGACAAATGCTCTCATGTTTGGTCAAGAGAGGAAAACAGAAAACAAGATCAAAAATATTTCTGTTTTGTCAGAATAAGGAAGTCAATGCCACTGTTCAAACAACCTGGAAGCTAGAAGCACAAGAACTAATGAATGCACTTACAGTACATTAGCAGATCTACAGCTGCAGAGAGACTGTTCAAACAAAGAGAGGTATTCATACGATTTCATACACCTAAGTACAGTTTCCTTTAGAAAAAAAATCTTAGGGTTTTTTTTTTTTATGTCAAGAAACACTGATGCTGTGACAACCTTCTGCTGCCACTGATCATTGTTTTTACTGGGTTTGACAAACAAGGAGACAAAGATCAGATCTTTGTGAAGTATTTTGCTAGAATCCTTCATATCTGTTTCTGTTACCCCTGGTACCTTCGTATTTGGTTTTAAAAACTTGTTCATATAGAAACAGGAAAAGTATTTTGGATAGAATGAGGTGGCAGGATTTTTTTGTAGCTTTGCACAATACCTACCCTAACTTAATAAACTCATAATAAATTTTATAAAATCTGAAAAGCAAACAAAGAAATGATACATTGTGTGGCTATGGGATGAGATGAATTTCACTGCCTGTGTCTAAACTGGACAAACCAATTCTGTGAAGTTACTCAAGTGCTGGTCATCAGATGCACAGTGAGCTGAATGTGTAATGAGGCATCCTTGTACCCACACCCTTGTACACTCTCTTTTCCTCTGGAAGGGAACCTGGCCTCCTCTGGTATGGACAATCAGAGCACCAGGACAGCACTGACTCTTCTGGAGCACATTTGCCTCAAAATGTGGAAACAACCCAAGAAATAATTCGATACCTATTTTAGCACAGCCAAATGGCTTCTATTCCTTAACACAACTGCTGTGTATAATGTATGTTGCATCACAATGATTGCAATATCACAATCCAATTGAAATAGATTGTTTCTAGTGTTAAAGCAATGTACTAAATTCAACCTTTTAAGATTTTGGTATATAATATCTTAACCAGGGAAAAATGTTCTGTTGAAAAGGAGGTTTTACAGGATGTGCTGTTCTTTCTGTAATTTTTTTAAGAATCCTTGAAATCAATGAAATTGATAATTACTTGTATCTAATGCAATAGTACACATGCACAAGGATGTGAAATAGGAATCGTTAGCCTGTAGTTTAGATGGTGGACTAATTATACATAAATTCATCTAAAAAAACCCAAACACCTCTTTCATAGAATCAGTCACCGTACGTACAACCAGTTGGAAAGAAGAAAGCATACTGTAGGCTGGACTTCTTTCCCTCTCTTCCCAACTGCTTTACATCATTTGGGAGGGTTTTTTTAAATTAGCAGTGGCCAAATTTTTCAATTACACTCTCCAACTTTCTCCTTCCTGAGTACAAACTTGGTGTGCACACACAAACCTGAACCTAGGATGAAACCTTTTTAACAATTTGCCCTCTGGTGTTTAAACACAGTTAGATACTGAAACTTCACTTTGTCACTAAATACAAGAAAAAACTGAAGGGCATGACTTCAAACATTAGAAACTATATACCCACCATTTTCTTTTCCTCAATAGTTCCAATTACCTCATTAATATTTGTTTTCATGCTACAGAGAATATATTTTGGAACATCTGTTTGTTGAACTGGGTATCACTGAATCACAATTGTCTGCTAATAGCTGCAACAAAGAAAATTATGGGAAGATTGTTTCTAAAGCACAAATGTTTGCAGTTGCTGTTTTCCAGCAGCGAATATGCTTTTGGAAAAAAGAAATAAACATTAAGAAGGGAAGCACTGTGGTCTCCCCGCTGTCAGTATCACATATTCCGTGAATGGGAGCATCATTTTGTTACTATGTAGCTAAACAACTGCTTAAGTGATCGATAAAGACCATTATCTTAAATCATAGCATGAATTCCCAATATCATACATAAAATCAATAAAACACACAAAGAAAAGGACTAAAAATTTCCACTAAAACATAGCCTGCTGCTTTGGAAAATAATATTTAGTAGGTTGGGTTTTTTTGTTTTACTAATTATGAGCTCAGTGGCAGTTTATTCTGCAGTAAATCTGCTGGTGTGAGATTAAACCTGTTATTGAACAGAGTTTTGAATCTACTGCAAGGCACTCATCACTGCTGGAGAGTGAACATTGCTGTTATCTCATTTAAAAGTTGGCCAGCAAAGCAGCCCATTTGTTTAAAATGCAATTAAGCTGGTGTCTTGAAGAGAAATTAGCAAGGAGTACTTCATTCTAGAGGCATAAGAGGTCTGTTCATAGACACATTAATCCTGTGATTTGGGACATCATTATGATTTGGGACTGTGTTCCGAAAGGATGTGCAGTACACACAAGCACAAAAGAGAAAAGCTGTTCATTGAGATGGGTCAGTGCTGTTTCCTGAGCTCCCAAGATCTCCACTAGTTCATGTATGTTGCACGATGCATGTGCTTGCGGGGCGGGGGGTGTGGTGTGTGTGAAATGAAAAATAGTATTGCTGAATTAAAATTATTGGACATTTAGCAGTTTACAGATCACTAGGTTAGGTTAAAGAGAAAGTTGAAATCTATTTTTCAGAAACATACAGTAGGATTATTTCAGTCTTATGGAAAATATTCCACTGTTATTATATTCCACAGCATTTCTAAGATGCTGGTCAATATTACAGGTAAAAAAGCTAATTCATTATCTCAAGTAGAAAGACAAGTAGAAATAAAAAAAAAATTAACTCAGAAAAGTTTTATTGAACTACAGTTCTTCAGGAAGCAAACCGAGACTCATGGACTCAGTATACTCTTTTGAAATAACAAATCTTTTAGAAGTCTGCAAAGTGGAATAGCAAAGGACATGTTCTTCCCTGATGTAACTTGACCAAAGTCAAATGCCAAGTTCAGTCTTTACAGAAGTCAGCAGAGTTACAGCAAAGCAGCTTTTTTCCTACTGACCTATGTAACATGGGAGGACAGTCCCACTTTGAAGTACAAGTAAACAACGGCAGGCACATTTTCAAATACGTGTGGGTCTAAATGTACACGCATTTTTTTGCACAGAAAGGATTTAGAGGTATCCACTTCTGGGTTCACACTACAGGGTCTGTCTGTACATACTTGGATCTTTGTGTGCAATTTATAGAAAATATATACTAATCTAGATAAATGGTGAACTCTGTTTTGTTCTCTGCTTTGCTCCATAAGGTTAATGAGATACCAGGACCTGAGTCTGGTTGAATGGTTATTTTTATATTGCTGTGGTCTTACAATCTCCCACCAAAACTTCTTTTAGCATTTTCAGTGAGGTAAAAGCAGTGGGATGCTGGTAACAGAATCCAGTTAACATATGCTGCTACTGTGGACAGAAATTACTTTTTTTAAATTGCCAGTTCAAAATAAACTCAGTGATCTATTATTAGTTTCTGATACGTCCATGTTCTGGTTTTGGGAAAAGTTGATGAGACTTGGATGAATAGGTTTTTGTTGATCACCATTCACTCTCTCATGGTCATAGAGCTTAAATTTGAGTATGGCAACATCTAAAGTACAGCAGATCCTTACAACATATGCAAACTGTCCTGAGCAGCGCTTTTCTAGTAAGTTCTGATTGTCAAATACCCAACAACAAAGAAGCAGTGTGCTATTGGGATTTAAGCAATCTTTCAGCAAAATTAAATTTCTGAAAGAAATTAATATCAAAACATAGACTGTAGCTGTCTTGTGATTTTTGTCCTGCTGTCTCTGAACTAAATGAGACTGAGGATCAAGCTCTGAGTCAGAAGAAGTAGCAACACACTTGGAAAGGACTCCACTGTACTTCTACTTACTTCTGTCCATCATTACCAACTAACACTGGACTGTAAGCTGACTGAATTTTTTTAAACTCCAGATTTTCTCATACTGAGAAGAGCTCCTGTGGGGATACTTCAAAGTTTTCAAAAGGTAGGAGAATCTGTGGAGAAGGCTATACCGTTTCTGTGCAGCCTACAAGGATGCCACTCAGCACAGGTAGATCTATGGTTTTAAACACTAGACTTAAATTCTACTTACAGGCAAAAATTAGTCTGTAAGAAATAGTCAGAATCAAAGCCTAGCCTCTGAAAACAACTGTTTTTTCTCTGCCAAGGGCGCTTTCAGCCCCAGCTGCATTTAGTTCAAAGACAAAAGAGTCCACAGCTGGGGCTCAAATCAAAAATGCTACTTTCAAATGACACTGGAGGCTTTAGGTCCCCAGGGTTTTTTATTCATTTAAATGAATAAATAAATAATAACAAAACAGAAAAGAAAAATATTTTACTTTTTTTTCTGCTAGTCTTTCATTCGACATAATGATTCAGCTAGTCTGAAATAGCAAACAAGTTCCAGCAACATCCGTACAGGCTGGAACCTTCATTAGTTAATCAGATCATTCCCTTTTTTGTATTCCATAATACAGTGCTTCTACTGATTTCTTTAACCTTTCATTTTGGACACAATTAATGTAATCACACTTCTAACAATTTGGAGATGATTTCTTGCTAGCAAACTGCTACATACAGTGATGTGCTTCCTATTTCTGGCTTGACTCTCAAACAGCCAACAGAAATGGGAGTTTGAAGTTAAGTTAATTTCTTTTTAATTATCTTTCCTTTCTTTCTAATTATCTTTTGATCACAGATAAGAGGAACAAATTACAAGAGTTTTTTCATTATCCACAAAAGCTGATGATGTCTGCACGTCTAGTATAACATATTGGTAATACTTATTGTTTCCACAAGATGCCTTGACAACATTTTGGAAGGAAAGTATGTATGTTACCCCAGTACAAATAACTTCTAAAAAATCATATAACTACCCAGATCATGAAGCAAACTATATCCATGAAATAACTGATTGATTTTTTGATTAGAGACAAGTCAGACAAAAATTATCTTCAGTCAACATTGATTCTCTAATCTTTCCTTGATGCCCCATACAAACAAGCATAGCATGAAAGCTACAGTTAAATATTCTAAAGTTACTCTCAAGAAAGCAGTGACATTCTTATCTAATTCCCCTAATTCCATGTTTATAACAGAGTAAGTCACCACCTCACTAGAGCAGCACATCTCTATGGTACATTTTCCAGCTTTCGTCCAGCCTCTCTAACATGCCAAGCAATTTGGCATCTACTTCTGCCTTTGGGAGACTATTCCACAATCTAATAGATCTCACTGTCAGGAAATTTTTCTGCACTGCCAAGTTGTTCCCAAGAGTGCCACTTTTATTTAAGGGAGGGGAACTGATTCTGGCAATAGTGTAGTTGCTCCTCTGATATTTTCAGTTAGTGGGTGCAAGTAGCCAAACACCATCTGGTACCCAGCTGGTACAGTATATTTAGAGGCACCTAAAATCTTTCCAACCCTCCCTGGCTCATCTTTGCTTTTGGAATCAGCTTCTTAATCATTTTTAATCATTGTATTGTTTTGCTATCTGGAAAATTCCTTTGTATGTATACAATTATTGGAAGGAAGAATTTAATTATAGTTCAGAGACTATTATTATGAACAAAGCAGTGAGGCAGGTTTTTTTCCCTCCACTTCAGTTTAATTATCTTTAACAAGTTTTAATTGTGTATCTTTTTTCAGCTTACAGGATGCAAACTGTCTCACGAGATGAACAAATCTATGAAAGTGGGGCAAGGTTAGTGGCCACACTTGTACATAAACATGAGCAACAGTAGATCTTTTATGATATGTGCAATAAAAACATGAAAAAGGGAATCTATATGGCAGCTTTAGCAGTTAAAATACTTTTAAGTATTCAGAAGGCATGTTTCAAAGACATGTACACAGTAAATTATTTTTGCTATAATTAGACGTAAGAAAAAGGTAGTCAAGTTAGAGTGATATCTTTTAAATGAATGAGGTGGTTAATGACTGCCCTATTATAGGTCCAAATGTAGTCCCTCCTAGAGCACAACCCCTATTTAATATTTTTCTCAAGACTCACTAGAGTGAAAAATGTGTTCAGTCTGTGGCACACTCCTGCAACATAAAAATGCTACCTGTTCTTCATGGCCTGATTCCCAAGCCCACTGAAGTCAATGGGAGTCTTTGCACTGACATGAGTAGGTTTGGATTAGACCCCGATGCATAGCTAATTATTTTACAGTATCAGAGTAAAAATTGCAGTAGGAGACAGGGTAGAGCAGGGATCTGATGCAAATCTTCAGTAAAGTCATTGGAGTGATATATCATGTAATAGTAAATGTGTGCTCTGTGCATTTGCTATTTAAGTCACTGGGAGTTTTGCCTCAGAATTAGATAAAGGATATGGGGCGTCCTCAGTCTGCTTCAGCAGTGCAGGCAGAAAGGTAAAATCTTTCATAACAAAAATAAATTACTTGTCTGTTCCAGAGAATACAGGAAAGTAAATGTGGTCTCCATCATCTTCAAGATGCAAAATGAATATGCAAAACCAAGATCAGCCACTAGTGAGAAAACAGCTTACTTCCCCATGTGAAACCATTTAAAAAAAGAAATGGAACTACCCAAGGAAAACAAAATATTGTCTTTCTTAGCACATCTTCCTCTGAAGAAAGTAAGTTCCAGTAACTAGGAGTAAACAAATACATTTCTCCACAAAATTATCTCTATTAAGGACATTTGAGGCAAATATTTTGATCACATCTGTAAGATTAGCAGAGTCTTCAGTTGAAGTCCTTTTTCTGAAATGGTACCTATGCTGCCATACACACAAAGTGCACAATCGCAACAGCTGCGCCGGGACCTACAGCACCCACATGAACTGAGATCCCAGAACCCACTTGGCCCAGTTTTGGAGGCTTGAAGAGATTGGTTTCTTTCAGTCCAAGATCAATCAAAGATACTGCTATGAGCAAAATCTGAATATGTATTTTCTTTGCCAGGGAACTGTGGCATGTATGCATGAACAGAAGATTTTCTGCAGACATTTTGCAATGAAAAACACTGACCGCAAATTCAGTACTCAAATTCAGAACTTCATTCATCTTATTCCTTTTCTGTATCAAAATGCAAAGATGTTCTAAAAGGTGAAGAAACTTGAAAAATTAAACACTCCCTTAAAATTGGAAAAAACCCCACTATCAGAGTTACTTGCGTGACCTTCACCCTCCTCATTCTTGGGTTGTGACTATTCTCAGCAGGGGGAACAGAACATTTGAGGTGCAGTCTCTATGGATGATCTTTAAGATGATAAGCACCCACAATCTAGAGAAAATAGTGAATTAACAACTAAATTCCTGAAAATTCACTATATAACATATATGAACTGAATTTTTTTTTCAGAGACTAGTTTGAATGAATACTAATAGTGAGGATGAAGAAAGTGCTCCTTGGAACAAAGGTAGTCATAGTTTTGCATGTTTTCTCTGAAGTATGGTGATACCATACCTTCCCAATTGAATTTTAGGAGCAGTTAAAAAGACCTCTTCCCCTAACACTGCTGCTGAGCTTGTGTTAGCTGCAGCTTTCAGTCACTAGCACTCTGAGACAGAGACCTCTGCGAAACATTTCTGCCTGAACTCTTAAATGTTAGCAAATTTCACAGAATCACACAGAATCACAGAATGGTTTCCGTTGGAAGGGACCTTAAAGATCATCTAGTTCCAACCCCCCTGCCATGGGCAGGGACACCCTCTACTAGACAAGGCTGCCCAAAGCCCCATCCAACCTGGCCTTGAACATTTCCAGTGATGGGGCATCCACAACCTCTCTGGGCAACCTGTTCCAGTGCCTCACCACTCTAACAGTAAAGAATTTCTTTCTAACACCTAATCTAAATTGACCCTCCTTCAGCTTAAACCCATTACCCCTTGTCCTATCACTACACTCCCTGATAAACAGTCCCTTTACATGCATTTGAAAACCAAATCTTGTAACAGAAACTACTAGGCAATCTTAACTATGGACAATGATACTAGGCCTGCCTATAATAAAAATGAAAGAAATGGAAACAGAAAAATATGATTAAGAAGAGAATAAAAAGCAGAGCAAATGGGAACACTAACTGCACACTGGCACACAGTAAAAAACTATGAAATTGCTACAGCATTCATCTCAATGGGAGGAGGGAGAGAATCTGTCCCCATCAGAGCAGAACTGCAAATCTTGCAGCAACAACAAGGCCTGCTGGCTGCTGCCAATTTTAGTGCTGTCATGAGACAGCGTTCCTCTCACCTCAGGAGCCCTGTACTTCAAAAAAATTAGTCATATTAGTAAAATGAAGTATAGTTGCCTATTATTCTCATAGGCAGGAAAATAAAGACTACCTGATAGCCTACTAGACGTGTGACAGATGATTGTTCAACTAATTTCATCTCCTCATTCATTCCTATTACAAACTGCAGGTCTTGTAACTGTACCACCTCCTGCCAAGCACTGCATCAGTGAAATGAAGAAAACACTTGTTCATTCTCTTGGCTGGAGAGAAGACATCAAGGTAGTCAGATGCTGTTGTGATGGTCATGTGAATACATGCATTTAGTCAGGGCTCCAAAGGATAGGAGATGCTTGGGAAATGAAATACTTTAAATGCTAACAATGAAGCATCAGGTTCTTGCCTTTTTTGTGTGTCTTGTGTTACAAACTGACAGCCTTTTTATCTTACAATTGATCTCAAAGTAGAATCCTAGATCTCAACACTGTTGAATTTGGGAAAAAATGAAAATGTAGCTCTGAATTTAGTGCAACCTTTTCTCTGACCTCTGCTGGAGGGCTTTCTCCTACAGTCATTGCTTTCAACAGTAGGTCTCCTCAGCTTATTAACTTCCTTTCACTATGCAGGCCCATCTCATGCTTGTGATACCCACCAATGGGAAATAAAGTTCATGTGTGATACTATATTTCATTATTAATGCTTAAAAAACACATTGGTGCTTAATTAAGACACAACTAAGAGACATCAGAAATTCGTGAATTTTTTCACACTGCCCATAGTCTACATACACGTTTAAGTTTCAATACCTTTTGAAGTACCAAAACCAGAACTTTTTTGGCACTGCTTGTCTCTGTGCCTCCTACTGTAGGACATGCACATTTCACTTTATATGGGGACTTTTTTCTCAAGAAACTACAGTCAATTTTTATTTTGCAGCTACTGTATAACCAGACAAATCTGATTAAAAGCTAAATACTATTTTTCTCACTTTAAAACATTCTATTCCATTTTTTTTCTTCTCCTAGATATTTTCAGCAATCAAATCCATTTCATACTCTGAATACATTATAATCTGAAGTTCTTTTTCTGCCCTGGCCACCTAATAATCTAACAAGCAAGCTTTTCCCTTTGGAAGAACTTTCTTTCCAACCACATTTATAACTATATTGTCTGTTATACTAGAAGAAATCTAAAGGATTTGATAAACTTCTTAAATGCAAACAATACTTCAAAGAGTGCAATGGGCATTATCTACTGATGGTCCTTCAGATATTTTGTCTATGGCAGAAGAGTCTTATTCTAAATGACAGTACATATTGCCCTGGCTGCCTAGGGCATCCACTTTACTAATAGTTTCTTTCCTGACCCATTTCTATGAAGCACAGAGACTAGCTGAGGATTTATGCACTTTTTCCTCACTGTTCATTTTGAAACCTCAAATCTATGACTTAATAGGAATGTTTACTGTGTCATCCTTTGTGGTCAAAAATAAAAGATAGAGTTTTAGTTACAGAGCAAGATTTGAAATGATAGGCAATTCAATCTATAATGCTCTATTAGAGTTTCTATTAAAAGCTCCATATTGAAGAATTTATTATTTGGAAGCAAAAATTTGTGGTAGATCAAACATTTCAACCATGCCAATGCCTCAGTCAATCAATTAAGCAATCAATCAATCTAATAAATAAAATTCCTTGTGTCTGTTTCAAAACTGACAGTGGAAAAGGAGTACGGGAGAAAGCAGCATTTGGGAATTAGATTTACCTATGTTTCTAACAGAATTTTTCAGCTGGTACCAATACTTTTGGTTTTGCAAGAAAAAAAAAAAAAACTAAAAAATTCTTCATGTTGTTTAGCAAGTTTTCAAAGATTATAGTCCAACACTGTTCTGCTCTGTGGGTTCCTCTGCAAAGACGAACTGCTACAGGTGTGTTCTGTGGTTCCTAACAGCATATTATCAGTAAATGTTTCTTTACTGTCATAACTTTTAAACTGAACTTATCTAATAAAAGTTTTAGTTAGAAATTGAAAGCAGGAATGAATATAGACACCAAGATAACTTGAATGCTTATAGACTGTTATCTCTCATAAATTGTGACATTTGGTATATCAAAAATAAGCTAAGGAAAGTGAGATTTGATAGGTAGATGATAGCACAGGAATAGAAGTCAACTAAGAAAAGTCGTATTATGGAAGAGGATTATACACAGCTTTTGAGAAGAGGAGAGCGAGGAAAGTCTTGGCTGTGGAAGCACCACTTAAAGAGAAGTTGCTGCAGGAACAGGAATATTGCAAGGCAAGATCCGACTGGGAGGAGAACATAAAACAGAACAATAAAGCAAATCAACTCCTACAGAAATAACCAAGGAGGGTATTACTTCAGTAAGACATTTTCTGTTTATTCATCATAGAGATTATTTGGGTTCGTAGCAGACAGGGCTGTTCTACAAAAAGAGACCATAATGAATATGATTCATCCTTTAATGAATGCTTAATCCTTAGCCTTTAATATGCCATACCACCATCTACATGCTAGACAGATGTTATTTATAATGTCAAGCAGGGACACTGAATATCTGCTTACAGGAAAGCAGTTCATTAAGCTATCAAAGAAGCAAAGTACCATAGAATCATAGCTGTTCTGCTTCTTCATGAGAAGCTATTTCTTTATGTTGAAATTGCGGACTTAAAGATAATATTTAACCTGTGGTTCCAGGTGACACTTAGGCACAAAAGTTGAACTTTCTAATTGTTATCATTACCCCATATCTAATCTTTCAGTGTGTGAAAAAGTTTTTGAGAAGCTAATTCTGGAGTTTTCTTTGCTAATGAAGCACTAAATATGCATATGTTAAAGAACTAACTTCACTGCCCAATGTCTCCCTCTTAGCAATGAAAAAAGGGGATATTACATTTATCTGGAGACTTTAGTACCATCAAAAATAAGGTCTGATTTACTCAACTATAAGTTGGGTGGTTGAGTATTTTAGTTTCTTACTTTCAGAGAGCCCATCAGGGAAACTGCCTATTTATATCACAGGTTTTTTTAAGATTGACTTATCTCTGGTTTTCTTATTCATTCTCTGTATATGAGCTTTTGAATTAATATCAATAGAAGGATACTACCTCAAGTTTCCATTTTGTCAGCAGCATGGCAGCAGTCACTTAAAACAGTAGAAGAGTTTGAGTCTGGAGACAGCACTGTCTGTGTTGATCTTTCAGAAAGTGCATGCTCGGCATGGCTGATATTAACAGCTGAAGTCCACATCTATGTGTGGATCTCGTGGAATTCCAGGAACGGTGACAATTACATTGGCAATTACATGTTTGCAGTTTTATACCAATTTACTCTGATATGAAACTTACACATTTTCTAAAGATATTACGTCTGAATTGTCTATAATGGGATTCCAGCCACAACCAATGATCCATACATAATGCTACTTTCTGAGCCTGATTGATAGACATTACACATTCTCACATAATTGGGAAGACTCATACAGTCAGTAAACATTTTGAACATGAATGTTTTCCAAAGCAACCAACAGTATTTCCCTTTAATCCAAAGTAGTTCTATATTGAAAGACCCCTGTGAACATACTATGTGTGAAAACGGACAACTTGCTTACTTAGCAAATTCTTAAACATAAAACTCTTGGAATATACACCCATGACAGAACAGTAATAGTCTTACGTTCTTTTTCATGTATAATATAGATTAATAACCGCGTATGTTAGAATATAGTATGAACCAGCTACATAAACTTAAGAAACTTAACGCACATCACCTGAAATTCTGTCTATATTTGAAAATTTAGAGCTAGTCTGCAGTTGCAGTTTTTACTGATCTGGTAGATTCTGAGTCAGATGATATACAGAATTTTCCATTTATGTTCACAACCCTTGGTCCAGAAAAATGGATTCAGGATGTACTGATTTCATATTCAGCATCTAACTGATGGGTTTCTACACCATCATTCTTTCACTGTAGCTAATAATAGTGCACTATGCTTCTAAAAAGCATGCAGGAAGGATTTAATCCACGAAAATTATTTAGGCATCATAACTCTAAATATTGTTGGTAACTTGACAAGTAAACATTAAAAATGGACTCAGCATCAAGAAAATATCAGAGAACCTAGAAAGGGCATGACAAACCTCACAAAGACACTTACATGAGATAATAGCAAATATGGAAAAGTGAGTATGGTCCTTCTCAATGAGGGAATGAATACGTGTAGTGACATATAGGTAAGTTGTTACTAACAAAAGTCCTTGTCCAGCTTAGGAAAAGCAGGATTTTGAACATAAGTGTCCTGAAGTCCTGCATGTCACAGATGAAGCTACTACATCTTTCAAAGGATACAGGAGAGGAAGGAAGCAAGCCAATCCTCCAGGAATTTTATGTTCTATGAGCTAATCAGGCCCCAGGGGCAGAACAGGCACAGGAATGCATCCACTCCCAGCAACACCTGGGAGCAAGGGCTAAGCCAATTAGCATGCCAGGACTTGGGGAGTTACGGCCACCAGCAGAAACTCAGGTACCAGGGTGAGCTGCAGCTTTAGGGCAGATGTAGTACTGACCTTCTTGAGAGGTGGGCATGTGCAAGCCTCATGAGCTTCAACAAGGACAAGTGCAAGGTCCTGCATGTGGGTTGGTGCAATCCCAAACACCGCTATAGGCTGGGTGGGGAATGGATTGAGAGCAGCCCTGAGGAAAAGGACTTGGGGGTATTGGTGGATGAAAGGCTCAACATGAGCCGGCAGTGTGCACTTGCAGCCCAGAAAGCCAACTGTGTCCTGGGCTGTATCAAAAGAAGTGTGAGCAGCAGGTCAAGGGAGGTGATTTTGCCCCTCTACTCCGCTCTTGTGGGATCCCACCTGCAGTACTGCATCCAGCTCTGGGGGCCCCTGTACAAGAAAGACATCGAGCTGTTGGAAAGAGGACAGGCCGTTTCTAGCCAACCCCAGCTGGTTCTGGCTGGCTCTGCAACGCACCCACCACAGCACACAGCTGCAAAGCTGGTGGCACCTCTGTGAGAATATATTTAAGAAAGGGCAAAATGCTGCACAGGAGAGTGAGGAAAAAAGTGTGAGAAACAGCCCTGTGAGCACCTGGGTTGGAGGAGAAGGGCAGGGAGGAGCTCCAGGCACCACAGCAGAGACTCCCCTGCAGCCCACGGAGAGACCACAGTGGAGCAGGTATTTCTCTGCAACCCTGGTCACACCAGCATGACCTATGAGCTTTTCCATCTTATTTTCTTCCCCATCCGGTTGAGGAGAGGGAGTGAGAGAGTGGCTGGGTGGGTGGCTGGCAGCCAGTCAAGATCAACCCATCACAGTTTGTAAAGAAGATCTGATTTTTGAAGTTACATCAGCTGCACTTTTCCATGGGATTACATCTATTGATTATGACTTTAGTATTTTTTCTAGCTATGTAATGATATAAAAATGAAATTTCTGACTGCTTCTGCTGATTTTGGTCTCTATATCCAGACTAATCACATTTATTTTTATTTATTCTAAGTATCTTACATCTCTATATGTATTTCTGTCACTGCCTACTTTGTATAAGCTGACTATCATAGCATTCTTTAATGATATTGGCAAGTCGCTGACTCAATGGCAGATTGCAGTTGGTGGGGGGGTGGGTTGGTTTGGGGTTTTTTTTGGTAGACTAAGCCTAATTAAAATGGCAGTTTTCCAATGGCTTCTTTATCAGGAAAAGAAATACAACATCTGTACAAGATAACGATATTGGATTTGGGGCTTTTGATATATCTATTCCCTATTTTTTTTTTTCCAAGATATGCAAAGAATATGTACTATTGGACTTACCTAAACTACAGTCACCTGGATGTCAATTCAATATACTCTTTCCCTCACACAAGCCTGAGCTCACCATTGTTAAGAGTGAATCTTGATTCCAAGAGAACTTGAGAAGTGAATGCATCTCTAAACATCCTAAAGGAAGTATTTGCCACAAGGCAGTGGTGAAGTTTGGCATAAAGGCACAATCAGAAGATAATAAACAAAAAAAAATCATGTGTAAGTTAGTTCAGTTTCTTCTCAGGGAATTTGTAAAGAACTATGAATAATATAAAATAGAAAGTGAAAAATATAATCATGTTTTATTGTGTAGTTGACTGCCAGATATTCCACATTCCAGAGTTTACCCCTGAGAAAAAAGAGTTGCTGGGGGCAAGCTCCTAGTGAGGTAATACTTCATCCTAGGAGCTTCTACTCAAAAGCCAGACTCAGAGCTTGTTTCTCTCCAGGTTACAAGTTTCAACTGTCACAAAACACAAAGTTAACAGTTATAAAAACTTAAGAATGGTACTAAACAGAGTGCTGGGAAGAGAGCCTTTCTACATTGCATACAGTGGTGCCCCAAGCTAGTTAAATGCCAGACTGATATGCAACTAATGAGCATTTCTTTAGCATAGCTATGTTTCTTTTCTTACGGGTGATGTATCCCATCTGGAAGCTGTCCCATAAGGATGAGAAATCTTGTCATTCTTTCTTTCAATACTGAATGAACTATCTTAATGTATCAGTATACTAAAATATCTTTACCTGATATTTTATGTTACCTGATAGCTTTGAATAGTTACTTTAATTAAGAAGCAGCTGACATATTGAACAGTTCAGTTCAAGTCAGTTTCCCACAGATGAAATACTGAATAGTAGTAATGGAAGGGTACAAATGACAATGTCTGTAAATCCTCAGCTTTAGCACCAAGATACAAGCAATCATCTACAAAATGTAGCAGGAGGAAAAAAAGATCACAGCGGGCCTGCCACCAAAGTAAGGGAAATTAGGCAGAAGACCCATGAACCCATGAGTAACAGAAATAAGAATTAAATCCTGTCTCACTGAAATCAGTGGCAAAAGTCTTGGGAGTAGCTAATCAGATCTTACACTAAGTGAACTGAAAAAGTAGAAAAATTAAACTTGTACCAGGATAGGAGAACTCAACAGGAGATAGAATTGCCAGTATTTCTTTGTTATTTACTATTTTTTAACACCAACTTATTACAGAAAATGAAAACATCAAAAAGACAGTCGATGAGGTGCTTTTTAAGGAACCCATCCATTTTACCCAAATGATTACTTTTTCTGTGAATATAAAAAGTAAGTTTCACAATTTTCTGGCAGAATTTGTCATTTCAAGAAAAACACAAATTTCTGTTTGAATTAATGCATTATTATTTCACAGTTTAGTTCACTCCTTTCCCAGTCATCGATACAGATCTGAAAAACTTATTGATTCATTCTGCATGTATCCATTCATTTCATATTCACTTGCTCTGACTTTTAATCACCAGCAGGAAAACTCATCTCTCCTCAGCAAACAAGGCAACATTTTCATCTTCAAAACCCCAGAGAACCTAAATAATTTTTCATAAGATTGAGAAGTAGAGAGAGTTTCTGTCTGGACTGATTCTTTCTCCTATTTTCGCACCTGCATTATCCTCCTGGATTATCCTGCTGTCAGCTGCTTCTGCTCAGAAAACACTATTATATATGCACACCACTGACTGAAGTCTCTTGCTTTTTCAAGCCATGCTCACCCACTTCAAAGTTGATACTGCGCCATCAGCACTATTTTAGTACAAGTTTCAAAAAGCATTTCATTATTTAGGCTTCTGCAACAAGGACATCCTGTATACTGTGGCAAGAGAGGTGTAGGATAGAAGGAAGAAAGAATAAATAGCTGACTAGTGTAGAGGAAGCAGTGACAAACCTTTCTACTTTTTTTGCAGAGAAGTCTACAGCTGAATGAATAACATCAGTGCTCAGAGTCCTCTTGTGGCACCACATTCCTTTTAACATGAGCGAGGAAGAGTCGGCGTCTGTAAACTTTGTTTACCTGGATGCCAGATCAAACTGATGGAATATTTCATCTGTTAGAATTGTTGAGGATTACATGCACTTGCAAGTCCATTTCAGAACACAGAAAGGAGTTTTCTGTAAGTAGTGTATTATTTGGAAATAATGAGAAGGTAGCTGGTGTTTGCAGAGGTCAAAGATATTAGTGAAAGTACCTAAAATTTTAGCAAAATGCTGGGTGTTGCAGAAAGGAGAAATTGTAAAAAAAGAATAACATACTGAAGAAAAAAAAAAAAAAAACTGACATCTTCTGACAGTTTAGCTAAATCCATTGTAATGAGAAAAGAAAGATTCTGTATGAAATCAATTCTGTTTGCAATACTTATCCTTGGATGTTGTGAAGAACTATTTCACATCTCACAGATGACATCCTTTTCTTTAGGGCCTAATCCAAAAACCATTTAAGTTAGTGGACTGAAAATGACTCAGCTGAAACAGGAATGATAGCATCTGCCATAAGATTTGTTTCACATCTTTACAGTTTCAAAAGCATCACAGAGATATCTCCAGGAACTGGAGAGAGAGGTGGGACATGTCCAAATGCCCTCAAATCTTTGTATCTTTGTTTAGCTTTTCCACTGTTTGAAAATTTTTTTTTTTTTTTGGAGTAGTAAAAATGATCCATCCCATCACAAGACACAATGAAAAAGGAAGCACAAATATTGTTTTTGCAATGTGCAGTCTGCATTAGAATAGTTACATTATCATTCTTGTTAATTGAAACATTTGATCTAAAATGTGTAAATAAAACAGAAGATACAATGGAAACACACATAAACATGTCACATTAAAGGGCTTCCTTGAAAACGAATAGACTGGAGAAAAAGGAATCAAATGATGCATATGGAAAGAGATAAAAAGAGCAGAAAGTAAAAACTAAAATACTCAAGCCAAGACTGTTATATAAACAAATATACCGTGATGGAAGAGAATGTGAAGTTTTACATTTAAAGTTTTCTATACCATTTAACTTGTATATTTAAACAATGAGGAAACAGGAAACTTCCTCCACAGAACAATCTGGATGGCAGTTTGCTCCACTGAAGGGTCACTGCCATAGTGACAGTTTTACACACAGTTTTGTTACCAGGTTGAAGTTGAACAAATCAGAGGTGTATTTGTGAAAGATCTTATTAAAAAGATGCCTGGAAGATTAACAAGGAATTCACATACTATTAGTACCAAATGTAGGAAAAGAAATTGTTTCTGGTTTTGAGACTTAAATAAGTAAAATGCAAAAAAACCACCTCCTAAACCCAACACCAAAACACTGTGCTGAAGCTGGTGCTGATTAAACTGTGGGGTCCTTTGCCAAGCAGTATGTCAGATGTCCCATAGCTTAAGATAACTTAGACTGGAAAAAAAAATCTGAGGGAACTGCTGTAGGAAATGGGCTGGAGGATGGCCAAAATGACTAACAGATCTTTACTACTAATAATCCAAGTAAGGAAGGAAAAGAAAGATAAAGGAGAATAAACAGTGCTCTCCCTTCCTTCTCTCACTTGAATGGCCAGCAGTATCCTCCAGCAAAGCTGCGGTCACCACATCTTTCCTCCTCCCTCCTTGTTACGGTACTACGTGAGTGCTCCAGTGACCCCCATGGACAATAGCAAACCTCTCATTTACTTCAGCTGAGTGGGATTCAGTCCTAAGGGAAAAAGCTGAGGAGCAACTCTTATCCCCTATACCTTACTGCACTGGCGTGTCTTTGTTCACTTCAAATATAGCAGAACTCTCTCCAGAATGGTTTGGCTTTTAAACAACTGATGATGTGGGAGAAGCAGGGGAGAAGGTGGGAAAAGGAGGGGAAGGGATCCATGAGAAGAATCCATGGTGCGGGTTGTTTTTTTTTTACATACTCTTGTGTTCCTTGATTAGTTGTTAAAATTCTTTATAAACTCCACAAGGAGAGAAAGGAAATTGGAGATCGAGGTTAAATTCCTTCTTGTGCTTTAGCATAGTCAGGATCACATCTTCTATTTCCATACATAACTGACATACATTATGTCATAGGCTGCTGGATGATGAGACATCAGCAACATCTTTTCTTAAAGCTGCCTCACTGTTTTGGGAAAAGAAACTGAGATTATTTGGGCCGTAGACACAGGACAGAAAGAACAAGATTTTAAATTCAAACAGGTTAGGACAAGTGGTTATATTCAAGTGATGACCCAGAGTCATAATTTCTAGTCCTCATACTTAGGATTTCTTGCTTATTTTACTCAAAAACCATGCAATCACTGAGATAAGAAAAAGAGAATTTAGGGAAATACGAGTCTTATTTAGTGCTATTTTTAGCATTTTTGTTTTCTGTCTTTACTCAGTCACTTGCCAGTTTTCCAGCATCTGTGGTGTTCAGCTTTTGTTGTGCTGACACTGAATTGAAGCATTAGATGAAAAGAGGGGCAGAATGTTTAATATCTACTCCTGGAATGCATTTTCTTGGGTGCCAGTGAAACCACACACAATCCCCATTTCAGGCCAGAAAAACTTCAAAAATCAGCTTTCCCTCCCATCTTTACTTCTGCACTCAGTGAAATGCATACAGCTGATAGGAATAAATACACATACTCTGTTTCCCTTCTGTTCTCACTACCTCTAGTATAAATCATGAACACACCTAGCAAAGTTTGTGAAATGACTGTGCTAAATAATAGTTTGAGGGCAGAATCCATGTTTTGGACTGTTTCTTACATACTCCTCTTTATTACTTTCCTGGTTGACAAAACTCCTCAAGAAAACTCCTTAAGACTAGTTTAAGACACATCAACTTTTTTTTTCCTACTCCATGCTCAAATACAAGATTGGCTTTTTTTGGCTTAAACTGGTTTACATTTCATGTGCATTCATTGTTCTGGAAGTGTATGAAAGTTTCTTCTTAATAACTAATAGTTTTAAAGTAGCTAAAATGCCCAAACATATACAGAGTCTACTCATGAAAATTTGATGTCAATTTTTTCATATTTCCTGCAATCTGTACATATTTTGTCTAATTATTTTTGGAAGTACATCTGCTTGGACACCTGCAGAATTACTGCAAGCTGTCATTTTCATTCTTGAAACATTATTTAAATTTTAAATTTGGCATCTGTCAAAAACAAACAAAAAATACTATGGGATATTATAATGCAGCAGCTAATATTTGCCGGATTTTACCGAATCACACAGAATGATAGGCAATCCCTTCAAACTGGATCTTTATGTCAGCACTATGGAGCAGAAGAAAAATCACTGTGAATTATTATATTTCTAGTAAGATATATTTTATTCTGATTAAGTCCCTGCAAAATTGATTGGACAAGATAACTTGTAAGCACTGACAATATGGTTTTTTTCCCTCAAAGTACTGTCAAAAACTTTCACATTGGTCCCAGTAATATCAGTCTCAGTAACAGGCCCTGTTTGACAGACTAGGACACAGAAAGCTGTCAACCTAAGAGTAGACCGAAGATGATTGTTAAGGGGATTTGGTACTTCGTGTATTTTGCCTAATAGGGGAGACTGTGCTCAGCATTTCCTGAAGCAAAAGAAGACAGATGAAATCTCTGGGCACTTCATTGCTGCTGCCTCTCAAAGATTTCCTGTCAAAACGGGCCTATAAGGGAAGAAAGGTTTTCAATAACATATTTTTTTTTTACCTGGCAGGATTTCCAGTCTTGCTATGAAAGAGTTTGAAGGCACTGTCTTTGTAAAAACACTGCTGCCAAACTACCATATCTAGTTCTGTTTAAAAATAAAAAAGCAATATGACTCACATTACCATAGTGTATACTGTAAAACCAGTTTTGATTGACACTCTATCCATATTTTATATAGTGCTTTTTTTCTTCCGTCAAATGGAGCAAGTGACCTTGATGTTAGTGTGCTTTGCAACTTAAACAGGGAAAGCATATTTGTTGTCAACTTCTTTAGGGATACAATTTTCAACAGGGTACGTAGGGAAAAGGAATACAACTCCCATTATTAATAATAGGAGTTATTCATGTAATTCCCTGTTCACCTCATTGAGACTTCACCCTTTTTATGTCAGCCTTCTTAGAAGGTTGCACCTATGTAAATTTTAGCTGCACAGAATTAAAAGGCACAAAGAAAATGACAATTCTTTTTGGTATCAATTCTAAATAAAATATGTTGTACATGACTGAAAATCTACAACTCTCCATGGAATTTAAGCTTGGGTGCTACACACAAGTGAATCAGCTGCATTAAAAATAGCTACACATACATAGCAACTGCAACTGTAAAAACCAAGTGGTTTTCCCTACCTCATCATTAAAACTAAGCAAACAAAAATCTCATTTTCAAAAATATCTAGGAATCTGGAGACTGTTTTAAGAAAACGAAGAGGACATCCAAAATGGTGAAATCTGATGGAACTTGCAGCTTAAGTATAAAGAATCTGCTGCCTATTTAAGGCAAGTTGCGTGATGTGGCTGTCTATTTAAGGCAAGCTGAGATAGGGGATTTGGCTTGTCCCCTGTTGAACAGCCCTCACCTCTTAGGTTTGGGGTTGCAGTGGTCTGCCTGCTAGTAAAGGGCTACTTATCCTGCTCTCATGTGAGCTTTTCTCCTAGAACTGGAGCAGGAAATTCAGGTTTTGTAAGTTTGAGGTGTTAAATTAACTTGATTTATTACAGAGTATATGGAGGAGGATTTTACTTTGTGGTCTGACAACCCCCTGCTGTCTGAGAAAACTCAAGTGACGCACATTAACTATGTCTAAACAGACTGTGGAAGATAATTTAATTTGCTGTAGAATGGTTTGCTCCAACACAGGCTTCAATGAAGAAAAATAGGGGATATGAGGCTTGCTGTCCATTGTAGGTAAGGACAACTTCTCTGACTGGAAAATGGGTAAAACTTCACTATATTTTTAGAAAAGAGTAAGAGGAAGCATTTGTCAAATGGGAATGATGGATACTTTTCCCAGGAAACAGAATCAGGAGATGTTACAGAGAAACAAGGATGGAGGGGAGGATGCAGCATTAAAAGCAAGGCCTGGAACCAACAAAATTCAGTGAAATTGGGAAGAATAGTCTTCTAAGTCAGTGGCTATCAGAAGGCTAACAAGAAGGTTAACAAGGGCGTATTTGCATGTTCAGACAGCCTGCCCAGCAGAGTCACATAGGTGAATGACATTGAAAGATTAGGGAGGACTCGAGATATGCAGCTACAAATGCATGAGCAAGCCATTCAGCAAACTGAGCATGAAACTTCTAGAGGTAGATGCAGATTATATAGCACAAGCCTGGTAGACAGTCGACCTGTAAAGTATAGCATTACATAGTAATGATTGGGAAAAAATAGGAGTTGAGAAGAGCTGCATAACCCTGAGGCCAAAAAGGAAATCAACATGCCATTACTCCATCAGGAGATGTAGTAAGTTAGATGGAGTAAGGCAGAGATACATTTGAAGGTATTTCTCTTTTCATTTGTGCAGAAGAGGTCTATGAAAGCAGTAAATAAAGAGCCATATTGAAAACAGTAGATAACTTCAGGGGGAAAGAGCCTACATTAAAATATTACAGAAGGTGTTAAAGTACCTAAAGCAAATAGGAAATTCAGAATTAAAGATATCACATGTTTACAAACTCCCTCAACCTTCTCTCTCCACTCCTCCAGGAAAAGTGTCATGCAGGCTTAAATAGGAAAATATTCTAGGACACGGCAAAGAAAGCAGATGCTGTTCTGCAGCCTCACTGAAACATTTAGTACTCATGCAGACTCCTTAGCGTAGTTTACCAATAGCTCAGTGGGCCTGTTACGGCAGCGCTCAATCTTGGCAGGAAATCTGGGATTCATATTCCTCAAAGTAAGACTGTTTTGGAGACTACTGCATGGAATATTTTTAAATGCACTCTCCAAACTCATATGTGAGGATGTAATCTTTTTATATAAGTAATTACTAAAAAATATTTCAATAGCCCATTAAATTTTGGTTGACAGTAGGGCCAGCCCTGAGCCGAGAAGATACCACACAGCTGCAAGAAAGCTGTTGAGCAATAACGTGAATTGCAGTAGTGCAGTGGGAGCTGTTAGTTCTCCCCTTCTTCATTCCCCTCAAATCCACATTTTGACAGATATCCATAAATAGTTCTGGGGCAAAGAGCTCAGCTACAAGCTTTTTTCTTGCAGCAACTTTTCATCAGGTAACCCTCCTATAATTCATCTGCACAGGATCCCAGTCTCATTTAAAAATAAAAGCAGGGGGGGTGGGGGATGACAATAAAAAGGTAGTTCACCAGACTGGAAAGACAGAGAAAAGAAATGTCTTTAGCAGTATGGTTCAGTCTGTAGCAGTCCTTCTGCTTTGAAACTTCAGATAAAGATGTAAAAATCAGGCTTTTTCCTTAACAGACTGCCAGAATTTCACACGATGATACTCTTGAAAGTAAAGAATTGATGCTCTGGATCTAGACAGGCTTCTCTCACTGTGACTTGGCATAGACATGGAGTTAAAACTTGTTTAGGCCAGAAGAGATTAATTCCACTTGTGACATCTTCTTTGTCCAGCTTCGAGTGATGAAATGCTGAACAGTGTCTGATGAGCTACAGAAGTAGCTGTGAGAACAAGTCACGAGGCAGGATAGTTTTTTTTCCTTGCATAACATGATTGGAAGTAAAGCAGAATACTCGAGAAAAAAATCCCCTGTCCCTCTTCTCTGCAGTCCAACTTGTGACTAATCAAAATTAACAGACAGAAAATGTCTTTAAAGCCACAGTTAAGGCTTTGATATACAAATTCTCTAGTATATGCCCTACAAGAAGGTTTGAATTAACAAATACAACCAAGCCCAAACTTGTGTTCATGGCCAAAGGTAACTTGACCTTTATGCCATAGGTGTGAGAAAAAAACCCAGAAAACAAACAAACCAAAACATTGTTTCATCTCATATAATATTTTTTATATATATATACAAAACGTTGTATGGAAATGCAGGCTCTACTGAGATTCACTTTTAAAACACCATTAGATTATTCACTAAAACCAGATGATGCACTCTAATTCATTTCTAAAACTATCTTCTCTAGGAAAGACTGACATAAGCCTTTTGAGGATTCCCTGCCCCCCTTTATCATGGATAGAGACTTGTGAATCACAACAATAAATTCCACCATCCCAGAGAATGACATTTTCCTGTACCGCTCTCACGATTTAATACTTTTCTCATTACCAGGATACTTCTTTCAGCAGCTATTCCTAACTTCCATTATTTTCAATGCAATATAGTCCCACATATAACTCTCCCTTTTCCACACCACCATGCAGTATGGAGCAGCTGACTAAAAACCAATCATATCATTAAGAATTTCCAAGCCAACACCTGCTGAGATCTATACCACTTGCTAGTGCAGGGAATGGAGACATAGGGAAAATACAAAATAGGTTGTTACAAGCAGCCTATGTCTTGTATCATCTGAAACTGTAAGTACATTATTCTTTTCAAGTATTGACACTGCTGAAAATTTTCATGTAGAGTCATAAAATTTGTACCCATTTAGACACTCCATTAAGTTTTCAGACCACTCTTTAGGTTTAAGTTTACCCATCTACAAATTACAAGCAAAACAGCAGCTAGTTGGAATTTTATTTTCTCAATTATAAGAGTACAAGATGCAGCTACAGTAAAAAAAGATGTCTAGTGCCACACATCAGAACAAATACATGAACACTGGACAGGAACTGATCTAACCACTATGATGTAGGAGCATTTTTGTCAGATGTAACCTTCTGATCGGGCCACACTATAGGAGCAAAATACAGGGTAGTACCAGCTAAATGACACCTGCACTTAGCGTTTAAGGATTACATGAAAATCTTAACATAAAGAGTTTTTAACAAGGGCCCTGATGTTTTAAGTTTAGAAAGTCCATAGTCCAAAGAAGCTTTGCAAGCAAAGAAGCTAAAGAAGAGTAAGAGTGTGAATGACAAGGGAAGAGTGATGTTCAAATATGCAGAAATCTGTTCTGCACGCAATGATTGCAAGTTCAGCCCTTGTCCTAGAGAACAATATGCCAGACTATGCAAACATAATACTTTGTCTTTTACATTTTGTAGGCCTTTAAGCACTTTGATGGTCTTCTTATATTGTTTTTACATAATTTCCAAGTATTGTTCTTATTCTGGCTTTGTTTTCCTTTCTTCTTTGTCTTTGCACTAATGTCTCTGAGAACTCAGTTGGTGAATTTGTGGTGCCAAAAACACTGAGGCTACTTTTAGAAGAAAGTCAAACTCAAAACAAATAAGGCAGAATGCAGCATTGGCAGCTTTCTTAACAGAAGTAATGGGCTTTAAAAAAAACAATCAAAGAACCAAACAACCACTCCCCCTTAAACAACAAATGTGGAATTGCAACAGACAGCTGGGTCCAAATACTTATCACACACTCTCACTTTCTTCCATCTTCTGTCTCCATCACATTTTTTTTTCTCCCATCTGAATCTATGTTTGACTGCTGAGTAAAGCCAGGTAGTAAAGCACATTGTTATTAACTGCCCTTCGAAAAAGTCATATACAAGCTGTTTCAGTTTTTACAGCAAATACTGTATCTCGGTTTGGTAAGTATCAGGGACTAGAATAAACTTGATAAATACTTAGTAGTCTTCACTACCAAGTCAAACAGGCATTATCACCAGGTCCTACTGGAACCATCGCCCCACACTCACAGCTCCCCAGTGTGGCCTGTACACAACAATTAGCCAGTATTGGGGATACCAGGGCTCCCTCTGTAGCCTCTAAACCCACCTATTCAATGTAATATTCTCAAAGCACTGCACTCACTTGATTAAAGTCATGTTTGCCTGTGATGTAAACATCACAGCATCACCAAAGTGTCACATCGTCAAACATTAATTTTGGAAGTACTTTAACACAGTCTGACTACATTAACAATTCATCAAGGTATTTGAACTAAAACATCTGTATTAATTTGTGTATATATACTACAAATTAACAAATGAATACACTACAAAAATCTATTGCTCTTTTTTACACCATAAACAGAAACCACACAGCCTTTCTCCCATGAAGGTAAGCCATTAGACTTACATCCACATTCCAACACATTTCTGAAAAACTGAAACATCTCAGCCTGTTACAAAACTAACAACATAGTTTCACTAAGCTTCTCAAGATCATAATGGATCATAAGCACCAAATTTCTCAAAGTTTTACTGTGAACCGCATGGGAAACAAACATTGCCAGACTGATACCTTTGACATCAGAGTACAGAATGATGGGGGTGACAAGGGGGAGCAACCCTTTGAGTGAGCTGGCAGCAGTTACAATCCCATTAGGAACCATAAATCTTCTATTCAACTCCAGTACCTCAGTGGCCATTAAAATAAAAACCATAGAGGGACAATCCCAACTCTGACGTTGCTGCGAGGGGGCCCTACAAAGTCCTGTTAGAGGGAGACAGCCTTTCCTTAGGTCATCACTAGCGGCACACTGGGAAAGACTGTAGCCTTGTTTCATAAGCAAGGCAGGGTAAAGGTGTGCTCCTCTCTTTACATCGTTTTCCTGTCCCCAATAACTTGTCAACCTTTCTTCCTGTTTCATCAAAATCTGATGTAGCTATATAGACACTAAGCTTCTTTAAATGTTATGTGAATAGGCTGCTGTGAACAGAAGAAGTAAAAAAGCAATTAGGGCGTCTGCTCTGGGAAAGACTGCATTATGAGCTCATCTTTCCATAGGCACCAGAGATTCCATGGGACAGAAGGGACATTACATATGTCCCAGATTCAGGGAAATCTTCAGTTTCAGTTGCGCCTTATTAGTCTTCACAGAATCCCATCACTAGGTGCAGAGCTACAGCACACCAGGTTTCATTAGTTCCACTGCTTGCAAACTACTTGTTTATTTTAATAAAACATGAATAACTGAAAACAGAAGCCTGCCTGCCAGGTGGGTTTTTTTGTTTGGTTGGTTTACTTGAAGAGCTTTAGATAAAGCCATAATATTAAGCAGCAATTTTGCCTGTCTTTGAAATCACTTTATCAACAGATGAGAGAGGTAGCTAAAATGAGTGCTGATGCAGAATTGGCTGAGCCTGCCATCCCTACCCAAGCCTGGTGCAGGCTGCTGCCACCCTCATCAAATTCTTCAGGTTATTCTAGATTCTTGTATTCAGTACTGCAAAAGTGAGTTTCCTGGTTAATGCTATAAAGCAACACTGAATAAATACAAATAGTTTAATCTTCCTCTGCAGTCATATCCTCCCACACTGGTAAGTGTAATTAGGAAAATGCTACATTACATGTCCTGAATAGTGAATGTAGCTGATTGTTAATCATTATATTTACATAGTTTATATGAAAAATATTTAAATTCATGAATGCTCCAACTTTTCTTTGCCATAACATTAATACTTGAGCAGCATCTGAATGTATAATAGTGTATTTGTAGCTTACTGATTCTTCTGCAATGTCCTTGTTAGAAAACTGTTGGACAATGAACTTCCGGGTGTAGAGAACATTTGCGATTAAAAAAAGAATATTCTTTGATAAAAGCGACATATGCTTGGAGGAAGAGAGAGGAAAGATACACTGTTCCAAGCTGACATGAAAGTATATTCACATAAACAAAAGATAAACTGTAATATATTAAAAGAGAATTTGAGGAAGTGCCTTTTATAAATCCTGTTTTGCAGAATGAATTGTAAATAATCTTTCATCTGTATTTAACATCCATAAAATAATGATTTCCACAAAAACACAGTGATAAAAAGGTTTATACAAAGCATGGAATTTCATTTTGCCAACAATAACTCTCTTGTATGGGTTTTATGGAGAACAGACAAAACAGAAATGTATCACATATTTTGAAATACAAAAAATCAAAACCTTTTTTTTTAACAAATAACTGTTTAGAAATTTGACTAGGAAGTGATGTATGCTTGCTTGCAATATCTCTGATAGGATTTGTAAAATGATAGAATGAATTCATAGGGTATTATTAAAACATTTTTAAAAACCTGAAGTGGGAAAAAGAGAAACTAGTATTCCATAAAATCTGTTTTATAAAAAAGACCATTATTTTTTAGAAAGTCACCTTAATTTCTGGGTGCCCAGTTTAGGCTACCATGGATTCAATTTTCAGAAAGAGAGTGTTTGTACTTTAAAGAACTAGGTTCATTTAGAAGTCCAAACCAGGAGCTTCTCAACTCAAAATACTAGTCTTTTCACAAAAAAAAAAAAGTGAGATATAATGTTTATACAATTTATTTCTTTTTCTCTCTTTTTCAACTTTTGTTCTTTGTATTCTCTATATTGTCCAACCACGAGGAAACCTTTTCTTTTATAGTAACAAATTAAATCACCATTTATATTATACCATTAAACCTCTCCACATTAAGGTCATATATATACAACACAATGCTCATTTGATTTGGACATTGAAATTTGAACATATTCTAAGCATTCATATATATATACTTGACTATTCAAATACATGCATAAATGAGAGTGACAGTGTCCACTTGTATTAAAACTTTGCCAAACAGTCTTAAGAAATGCTTCATTCAGGAATACTGTAGCTTCTCCTCATGAACAAAATCTTGAAATGACCTTAATGCCTGCCTGTAGGCATAACTATTTGCATTTCTCTGTAGCTCTTAATCTGTATTTCTCACGTATTCCAAGTAGGATTATTCATCAATCTGTGATGTACTTTATACACATTGACTTGCTAAACACATTAAATGCATCCTTTCATGACCAAGGTGTACATGAAGATTTATTTCTTGATAAGAGGTAGAATACTGGGAGTGCTTGGGCAGTGATTAGATTATTAGTAAAGTATTTAAAACTCACAAGCACTGTGAGTGAACTGACACCATGAATGGTTTAAAAGCTAATTTTCAACAGTTTTAGTACTTACACAGTGAGATCACCAGAACTAAAATGCCAGATTTGAAACAATCTCAACATATACATATTTTGTGCCATAATATTTCCTAGAAAGAGTACATGACAATCCAGTGTCTCATGCAAAATCAATTACTTTTTAGTTCAAGATCCTCAGTCACTGAAACAGGATATTATTTTGTGTCCTGAACAATATCTTGTTCCAGTTTCTAAGGAAACCAGCAGCAAAAACTAAGTTTACAATGCTGCATCCTCCAGAAATTGACTACAACGTCAGTCTCCAGGGTATCATTACCAAGTGCTATTTACATTTAAATTTCTATAACCCTTAAGCAACTGGATTGTTTGTTTATATGCATGGTTATGATCTACTAGGTATCTAGGTGTTATTCCTCACCTCCCTATATGGGCTCACAGCCTATTGGCGTTTAACGGCTTCTAAAGCTGGATTTCAAACCGAGGAGACCGTTTGTGAATTTTTATTTTAGAAATTTCTTTTGGCCATACTCGGTGAGACGGCTGTTCAAGCCTCAGTCTCTGCTTCATTAAAGGATGTCACTCACTCAGTTTCACACATGGGAAGAAACAGGCGAAGCCTTGTTGCTGTGTGCTACAAACAGCCAGAGTCTAGAGGAACGGTCTCTCCTTTTGCACAGAAGGTTTTGAGAACCGGCCTAGGGGAAGCAGGTTACGCGTTCCTAGGGGAAGTCAAGGAAAATCCAGATCTTCCTTGACAGACACTTGCCTCTTTTGTCAGAAGAGCTCAACAAATATTCTGATGAGTTACTGATGCTTTTATAGTTGAAAACTCTCCTGACAAACTACTCTGCTGACCAGAGATGACAAGGCCCTGACATCAAGTTTCTGTCTTCAGAATATACAGAATTGTTATAAAATCTGCTCACAGAGGATGCAACAAAAAAGATTCAGGGGCTGTATTTTCCCACTGAAATCAACCTCAATTTGTCATTTAGTAGAAAACCCTCTTCCTTTCTATTGTGTTTTAAGGCTTTATACTTTTAACTTCGTAATTATTTTTCATAGAAAAAAATCTTCCATGAACTTCTACAAGCTCTAAATTTGTTCTGTATTTAGTGATATAGAACTTAGTGAACTTAGGATAAAAAGAGGCTTTTCTAAACAAATCACTTTTATGACTAAGCAATCGCACTATCCAAAGAAACAGACAATGTGAGTGTAAGCAGCAAGATTTCTGTTCTGAATTGTAGACAGATACTTGCAAGTGCAGCCTTCCACAATCAAACAGATTTAATTAAAGAAGTAATGTTTTAACATTGGCAGGTGCAGCCATTGATTTAGATCAGATTTTTCTCCAGAAAATTATTTCAGCAAAGTAATTGTTAGTTGGTGTCTTTTCTTATATCATGTTCCCTTATTCTCTGTTCCCTCCCCTCCTGTGTTAAGAATGTTTAACCTGAAACAAACCCAAATTCCTTTTCTTTTTCATTTTCTCCAAACTTCACTAAAATCTAAAATAAATGTAATAATATGGGACACAAGCACCGTATAGTAGTACAGAAACAAGAAATACACACTTAAAATGAGCTCTGAAGAAGTTCTGGGCTG
This sequence comes from Aramus guarauna, assembly GCA_013400195.1. Classification (NCBI taxonomy): domain Eukaryota; kingdom Metazoa; phylum Chordata; class Aves; order Gruiformes; family Aramidae; genus Aramus; species Aramus guarauna. The sequence goes on from VXBL01005125.1 coordinate 2,825,473, forward strand.
TCCAGAAAAAAATTACTTAATTGTGTGCTTACTACAAGCAACTCATTTACACAGCTTGTTTACTGTGTTTTCAGTAGAACATATATGTATTATTGCTATAAACAGTGGTTTGTTCGATTATTACATTTTAAAATCATTGAAGAATTAAAAAGATACATCTGTTTCCAAGTTATTAGTCTTTAAAATGAAACTGAGATGTTGTGTTCACAGTAGAAACTGAGGTACAACATTATTTAATAAAAATATAATTCATATAATTATAATTTTGAGATTGCCAAACAAATGGTTTTTTGCACTATACAGTCTTTTTACAGTGTGAAGAAATAATAAAAAAAGTAAACTTGTACATTACATTTATAGTCAGTTATACTTTTTCTTGGAAGCTTTGCTGAGTTTTCTGAAATCATAAAAAAAGAAAAAAGTGATGGTACCATGGGGTTTTTAAGTCAAATAAGCAATAAATAAAAAAAGATGTTGAAACCACTAAAAATACTTAAGAGAACATTGGAAAAAAAGAAAAGTAATGCTTCAAGGTGATAAATGCACATTCCCCACTGCTTGGATGGAATACATCTTTAGTTAATTACATAATGCCTTCTGTGATGCATTTTTTTGATGTTATATCTTCTTTTTATTGAAAATAATTAGGGTAGCCTTACTTGCAAGATGGATTACTGTTTCATGAGTGTTGAGTTCATCGGACACTGCTGTTGATTTTATACACTTACTGCACTGGCTTGACACTAAAGTACCATCCCTATTACAGGCTCAGAGTAGCATGAGCACCTCTTAAGACGCAATGAGACCTTACATCAGCCAGTGAGTTAAACGGAACTTGTGGCTTCTTTGCATCTCATAAGACCAGTTTTCAATTAGAAGTGAAAGGCCACATATTGTACTAAATCATTCTTTGACTTTAATGAGCATCTCTCACATTTAAGTCAAAGGTTGTGTATTGAGGATGATGTTTGACTAGTCCATAGTCTGAAAGCAGAGCAAATGATGATTCATTTGCCTATTAAATGAGCAGCAGAGGCAGAAGCAGTACCAAAGACACACCTTGACAATGTTACACCTGTTGGGCACAGATTCCCAAGGCTGCCCCAAGTGCTGAGTCCCAGCTCACAACCAGGCTACCTCTGCAACCCTGCTATTTCAATTATCCACAGTTTTGCCTGTATGTGTTTTAGACATCAACAATGTCTTGCCTCTCCAGTCAACTGAACCAAGATAACTCACTGAGTCCAAAGAAATGAGAAGAAAAACAATCCAGATGAGGAAGTCTAACGGCTGATGAATCTGAATCCCATAAGCTACACAGAGGAAGCCAACAGACGTTAACAGTTGGGAAATACTTGGACATTCTTGAAACACAACATGGCACACTGATGGATGTTTCTGAAGATCACAGTTGAAATGAAGAAGAAGAGAAATACAAAAGTAAAAGAGCGTGAGAATATGTCTTGAAGTCCTCTTAAACTCCTGAATTACCATTTCTTGGATGCAGAAGTAGGATTAAGACACGGTCACAGAAGTTAGGCAAGAAGCAGCTGTTCTAGGGGTGGGAGGGCTGCATGACTGTTCCCCAACCTTGTATCACAATGAAAGCTATTAAGATTGGGAAAGGAAGGGAGAAGGGGTTTGCCTCTTTCAAATACCTCCCTCTGAAGTGTTTTAACTTTCCTTCAGAAATATCACTAAAGCCCTACAGCCACCAAAAGGCCAGCCAAATTCTGATGAGATGTAAAGCTAGGCAAAGTCTTCAGTGCTTTAATAGAAATAGAAATTGTGTTTGAGTATGGCAGTTAGCAGGAGAGTATTACTTAAAACACAATAGAAGGAGGGAGAAACTAAGGGCACAGTGAATGGATGAGTATTTTCAGAAATGAAAATATACTGGGTGTCACAAAGCATGCCTGGAAATTAGAAGTTATGCAAAAGAATAATGAGATCTGGAAAGACAGAAAGTTGATAAAGTAGAAACTCCAGGTAGCAGAAACAGAGAGTGAGCTTTTACACCACTAGAGATAAGATTGCTGGAAAGAAAAATGTGCTACAAGAAGAGGATAACTAGAAAAAAGAAAGGGAAGGTCATGGATAGAGATGGGAACAAGACTACTCAGGATTTAAAAAGTAAGGCTGTCTTAAACAGATGTGAAATGAAACCCCTGAGTATTCAGCACAGCTACCTTATTTCTGTGTCACAGCTGAGCCATCTATAGGAAATATCGTATCACTGGTATTTAAACAAATAAAAAAGAAGGAGAGTCTAATGTAAAAAGAAAGAAGAGGAAATCTTCACAGCAAAATGAAGAGGCTCTTTTTATTTCTCTCTCCTCTTCATTTCTTCCCCTTCTATTTTGGCAGCTGCTGTGGGGTAAGCCCTGCTACCGTGACAGGGATAACACCAAAAAGCAAACCACTCTTCATTTCTGCAGAGTCTCCTGGCGGGGCTCCTTACAAATGCCTGGCTATTTTATATACTCATGTCAGGGCAAAATTCAAGCTCAGAAATAGAAAACAAAATTGTTTAAAAGGTTTTTACGATACTCCCTAAGAATGAGATAATCATTCATGAGAATTGATGCAATCCTTACAAGTAATCAGCTCTTGCCAAAGACTGAATTAAATTAGAGGGACAGTGTTGAAGCCTGCATCCTATTAAGAATATACAAGAGGAAAATGTTTCATACATATTTTGCATACATTTTTCCACTGTCTAATTGGGCTGGAGGAGTGAGATAACTCATAGCCTATTGTTCTGGCAAGCCACAAGTGTAAAGAGGGAAGGGGATTGTTAACAAGCTAATATTAGGCTAGTAACATGACTCGATCATTTCATTTCTATCTGCTGGATGGATGTCACAAACTCTCATGTAGGAAATTTGCTCTCCCTTTTGCCACAAAGATTAGCTACAACCTGTGATACCAGTACTTTGCTGGAAGGAATAGCACAGGAGCTTCACTGCTGTGTTATTATCTGGGATCTATTATGTTTTACATTTTTCAAAAATCTTTAAGCTAAATCTTTGACATTCAACTGCCTATAAAGACATACACCACCTGATGAGAAGCTTTGATGTGCATTTTGAGGATTAAATAATCTAGATGGAAGGCAATGTGTTTCCAGCCAAGAAGAAAACTATGGAGGAAATTTTGCCTCCTGCCGTTTAGCACTGCTGGCAGTCAATACCTTTTAGCCTACCCTCTAAATTTGATTTCATACATATTTACAGACTATTTTTCCTCTTACTACTAATTCTTTTGAGACCAAATTAAGAACAAAGATAGCAGGAACAGACTTCATCAAATAAAAATGTAAATATGCTGCATCTCATTTTTGGATGAAGAAAGTTTATTTAAATATTTTCTCGAACAGAATATCTTTGCAGTATCATTATTGGTTGCAACTGGAAAAGTAATAGCCTTACAAGTCAGAGTAACCCATTGAGGCTTGTGCAAATTTATGCATTTAAATAATGTAGTTTACTTTAAAAAAAAAAAAAAAAACAAAACTAGAATTTTCTGCATTTTCAGACAAGGAAAGAATACTAATAATAAAACAATTATAACAGATACTAAAGAAATATTTCCTATATTAAAGGTACATTGTCAGGTAACTTAATAGTTTTAACTATGAAGGAAACACTGAAGTAATTACAAAACAGCACTTTTTTTTTTTTTTTTTTTACATTTTTGAAAGCAAACTGAAAAATCTAAAGCTAAAACTGAAAATAATGGTGCTTCTACAAAGTGAGATTAATCCATAATGTATTTCCAATTTTCATTTTCTTAAAGGTGGTCTAAAACCCATTAATGTTTTGGGTTTTTTTTAAATTAGCAGCCCACTTTTCTGTCTGATCGACTCCAGAGGTAAATAGGCAACTATGGTAGATACAGGGTACTGTCTTGATGAAGCCAGTGAAGTTACAGCAGTGACTTTGGTGGGGTCAAGAATCTTACCAGACATATTTGATCTCTTTTACTTCCCAATTTAAGTTCAATGAAAAAAATAAATATACCTTGTCTGACTAACTGAATGCTGTGCTATTTTTTCCTCAGTTATTACCCCTACCCACAGCCAAATAAGTATTCTAAAAGGATTCTGAAAAACTGTTAGAAATAATAGTTGGTATAAACAATAAAAGTCTTTACATTCCATCATCTTCATTTTTCAAAAGATAGAAGACATATTTTCATCCATAATGACAGGCTTCAGTAAAGGTCAGTACAAAAAGTAATGTACAAAGCAAGAAAAGAGTAACTAGACATGTTTTCTATATGTTCATCTGGCATGGCATCCATCGTAAGTAATTTTGGCCTCCAGCTTTCTCTTAAGGTTCTTCCATCCCATCCTACCCAAAATCCACATAGAAGCTTCCATACGGGTTTTGTAGGACCAAAGTAGCACAGAAACTTGTGATTCTAGCTTCAAAACACTGTTAAGCATCTTATTGCATCAGCTGCTTCCCTACATTAGCTACATCTGCTAAATAGAGTGAGCTTGGTAAGGTTTTAAACATCACGTGTGCTGTTAAGGGATCTCTGCAGGCCTAATCTAAATCTCCAATTTAGATTAGACACCTAGGGATGTTCTGGTAACCAGGTTTGCCAGATAGGCACACCGTTTCTGAGGAAGGTGGCATCCACACTGCCAGGATGGACGCGTAGGAGAAACAAAAGGTTGCAACGAGAAGCCCACTGGGTTTTCCAGGTTACATCAAACTTTAGCCTCCTCTGCACTCCCCAGCTTCTGAGGAGAGTGTGCAAACCAAACTCACTGAGCTAAGGATGTCAGGATTTACGTGGAAATCCGTATATTATCCTTGCCTGGAGGTATTTCCTTACAGAAGAATATATTAGGGCCTGCTACCTTGAATCATTTTCTTTTGAGAAACTGAATCACAGTTCTACTACTTCTAAAGTGTCATATATTCACAAGCACAATATTAAACTGATATGTGTTTGTTATACAGTATATAGATATCCTTTGTTGATGTCTCATGATATTTCTATATAGGGCAAGATAAAATCTACTTGAAAGAAGAGCAAATATGTTAAATGTTTTTCTCAAGAAAACTCACACAGAGAGGAAGGAGAGATTAATCTTTTTTGTAAGTGCTGGCAACATTTCAGAGACGTATCTACGAAGAATTGTGACAAGTTTAACAGTGACATTATGTAGAATAGTGAGGAGACTAAACACGAACTTAAAAAGCCAAACTTCCCCATTAAGTCTCTGTCTACATCAATCAGTAAACTGTGTGATGTTTAAACACAACCCCCTAAGCTGGTAGGCACGTTCCTTATCTGTAGGCCTATTCCTGCAAGTCTGCAGTAGGAGACCCAAATATTCTTAGTTCAGGTTTGTCACCTATGGTTTTACTTAATTTCTCTGTTTGTTCAGGAAAAAAATCTGCAGCTTGCTCTCTGCAACTGCTGTGCCTACTGCTTGCCCCTACAGGTTGTAGGGCAATGGTGAAATGGGTCCTGGGAACGTGCCCCTGCTTCGGTTTGTTGGCAACTCTCATATAAACAGCTTGACATTTCTTTATCTGCTGAATTCCTGGTACACAAAAATACAAACAGATATAACAAAAATGTTATACACAAATCTTCAGGAAATTTTCAAATTTTACTGTAAACTAGGAACACACGTTTTGAAGATTTGTGGTGTAATAATAATAAGCAAAATCTAGAAAAAGAAAAAAATGTTCTGATAATGAAAAAGAGAGAATAGAAAGATTTAAGATTGACCTTTAAAAGAAAACATTGCTTGCTAAATGTTTTCTTTAAAAGTCTGGCATCTGATTTCTACAGATAAAATGTGTTCATGGCAGTAAGTGTTTTGTTAGAATGTTATCATATAATTTCTGAGAATTAAAAACCCACAAACTTTTTCCCATCTGCAAGATTATATTCAAGAGAGATGTTTAGCAAATTCTCCTGTAAGGACTGTATAAATCAGAATTATACAAATGAATGTTTTCACAATCTCAGAGGCTTCACCACTGTAATTAAAAGGTGAATTTTTCACTTTTATTTTGTTATTCTTGTCTCCTGGGTCTGATTTGTAACTTTTGTTACACAATTATATTCATTTATTTCTTTGTGCCATGTTGTATGTTATTTCAAAAGTAACATCTAGGGTGTCCTTGCTTTAAAATGTAGATTTAGCCTCTCTGGATGAAACTTGGTAGAACATCTGTGTTTGAAAGTATGAAAAATTACCACATTTTCTGAGTGAACCAGGCTGAGTGCTCACATTATACTGTCTCTAAGAGAAAATTAAAGTGCTGCTGATAGCTGAGGGACTGGATGGCTCAAGGGAATCGTAGTGTGACACAGTCTTTCATCTGATGAAAACCAGCATGAATTTAGCCCATGCTGATAATGACCAAAAGTCATTATCATTTGTTCAGTAATTTATTTAAAATGAGTTAGGGGTCCAGCTCATGTCTTGGTGGTAAAGAGTCCAAATTACAACTGGGCAAATAATGAAGAAATGTCCCTGCAAAAATTATTTCATATTTTCAAATTAGTATGCTTAAACTTCTTTGTATTTATTACCTTCTTAATATTTTAACAAAGAAGTCTAGGGAGGATGTTTGTGAATTTAAAAGATGTATCAGCAAATTCTCATGGAAAGCAAATCCTGAATTTATGAAGACAAGTATTTGCACTGGAAAAGAGATCTATTTTTTAGCATTCTGCTTATTCAACTAAATACATTAAAATATGTTCTGTGCAGTCTCTGTGCCTGGTCAAAACTAACAAACAGCTTCTATTTTGTGAATCAGATGCTAACAAATGAAGTGTTCTCAAGAAAGCTACAGAATCACAGCTATTTACAAAAAATACTCAGCAAAGAAAACCATCTCAAGTTAAAGAGAAAAGGAGACTCCATAAAAATACGTGATGTCATATTAACTTAATGTTTGGGATAAACTGAGGCCTGTTGGAAGTGAAAATGGAGAATGTAAGTCTTTGCAGAAGTGGAACAAAGACTGGTGTGTGAAGTCATTCTGGCAATGTGGCCAGGGGATAAAAATCACAGACTAGTGTAAGAGAGACTACAAAATCTAGCAGAAGCATTTACTGGGCTCATGTGCCCAAAAATGATTCTGTGACTCTGTATGAAGAAACAACATCATCTTGCAAAAGTGCCTCCAGTGAAGATATCTGGTGTATGCTAGCAAAATGTGTAAGTGTAGAGTAATATCCTGGTAAAAGGCTGATCTAAATAAATAAATAATCTGCAAAGCTACAAAACTCTCAGCAGGACTATGAGGTCGAGGGACTGTATAATTTCATACTGACATTTAACATATGCCTTTACAATGTCCATGCATCTCCATCATATATGGGTGTCTCTTTGCCTGACTAGGACAGAGGGTTGAAGACTGCACTGCATGTGGGCAATTTATTCTCATGTTGGGATATTTCGTGAAAGTGAAATCTGAATGTATATTGGGATCTGGTAAGCAGGGGTATGGATAAGAGAGTCACAGAATCATTGAGGTTGGCAGGGACATCTGGACATCATCTTGTCCAACTCTGCTGCTCAGAGCAGGCTCAATTCTAGCAGGTTTCTTACAGCCATGCCCATTCAAGTTTTGAATACTTTCAAGGATAGAGACTCCCAAGTCTCTCTGGGCCACCTGCTCCAATGTTTAACCAACTTCATAGTAAAAAAGGTTTTTTCTTACATTTGCATGGAATTTCCTGTATTTCAGTTTGTGGCCATTGCCTCTTGTTTTTTCGCTGGGCACCACTGGGAAGAGCTTGGCTTCATTTTTTTCACTGACTCCCATCGGGTGTTTATACACATTCATAAAACCCCCCAGGCCTTCTCTTCTCCAGGCTGAACAAGTCCAGCTCTCTCAGCCTCTCCTCATATGACACATGTTCCAGATTGTAAGTCAATCTTCCTAGCCCTTTGCTGAGCTCTCTCCAGTATGTCCATATCTCTCTTGTACTGGGGATGCCAGAACTAGACACTGCACTGCAGACGTGTCTCGCCAAGACTGAGTAGAGGGGAAGGATCACCTTCCTCGTCGTGCTGGCAAGGTGCTGCCTAATGAAGCCCAGGAGGCCGCCGACCTTCTTTCCCAGCATGTTGCTGGCTAATAGTCAACTTGGCCTCCACCAGGACCTCCAGGCCTTTGCTACAAAGTTCTTTGCCAGTTGGTCAAACCCAGCCTGTACAGGGGCATGGAGTAATTCCTTCCCAGGTGCAGGACTTTGCATTTACCTTTTTTAATTTCTCGAGGTTTCTGTTGGTCCATTTCTCTGGGCTGCCAAGGTCTCTCTAAATGACAGCACAACCTCCCGGTGTATCAGCTGCTCCTCTCAATTTCATGTTGTCTGCAATGCAATTTTGGATTCTCTGCAACAGATCTCCCAATTTCCCAAAGAATGCAATCAAAACAGGGTGAAACTAGTCACAGAAAAGGGATAATCAGCTTCTGAAAGCTGAGTGACTTTTGCTGCAAGCAGGAAACAAGGGGAACTATGCGTGTATAACTACAGAGCTGAGCTGATGGTCTGTCGTGTAAACACATGAAACAGACTCAAATTCCACTCCTATTTTAATAACAAAGACATTATGGCTTATGGTCTCAGCCTTGAAAGGCAGACAAGAAAGAAGGTTGCAAAGGCAATAAACAACAGTGCTTTGTTTCCCTAATGTTCTATGCTCTTGGCCGGGCTCCTGCTTCCGTAGGAACAAGAGGACACTGCAACACGCTAAATACACTGAACAGTGGCAAAATCGTAGGCAAAGGGGACCACTTCCAGCGATTATATTTCTGTGACTGACGATATGACACAAGCCCTGTAAAGGTCTGGACAGACTGTTGTTTTAGCAGATTCTCCTCACTGAGAAACACCATATTTAACTGGAATAAACAGTATTACTCCTGATTTACGTCAGCAAGTCTGAGAGGAGAAAAACACCTGGAAGAGCTCACCATGAGAGAAGCCATAAGTTTATTTCTATTGTTGCTAAACAGAATGTCAGCAACAACATTTCCAATCTGTAATTTGTACTGTTCGCTATGTTCATCTTCATGCCGTAGGGAAAAGTGATGCTTAAGGCAGAATGATTACACCACACTAGCCTTAAGCTAAAATGACATCATAAATAAACAGTGCAAGAAATAGTAATAACGACAGCAATCAAGACAGATATAAAAAAAAACAAAACCAAAGTAGAACGGTAGCAAAGTAATACATCTTCAAACTTATAAAACAGAACTACCTAGGACATTTAAAGATCCATTTAGAATAATAAAGAGAAAAAATGGCAAACTAAAATCTATTATAATACTTCAAATTGTCCTTTTAACCTCTATTTAAATTAGCAAAAGTTGCATGTTCATACCTGATGGCAAAATATAGTTCTTGTCTAGCAAAACATGGAATTTTGTTATTAATACAGAGTATGTAATATTAAAAAACTCATCTATTATAAAATCTAAGACATGACTATATTGCCAAGTATTGAGCTTAGCAAAGAAATATTAATTCTGCTTAAATTGGTCCAAAACCCAATAAAGCTATCCAATGAAAATTTGGGTGAATTGTCCATTTGCAGACCAGTAGCTACAATAAAGGAGCCAACGTCTTCACTCGTTGAAAGTAATACCCATTTAAGTTCTGAACACAAGCATCCTCTAACAATAAACCAAATGAGCTCTCAATATAAAATATGTCTTCCTTCTCTGAAAATCTGTATAGTGAATACAGCCCGAGGGAACTTTTAACAAAATGTTATAAAACTGAAAACTGACATTAATAGGAAGTACTGATATATCCTTAGTGACAATGAGTTCAATTCTCCTGCCACTGCATAATGGAAACACCAATTGGCTCCAATTTGCTTCGATTGGATTTGCTCCGATCAGTGACAGAAGAACGAGGCCCAGTCCTGCTGAGACATCATTATGAGAGACAGATTTAGCAGAAAGTATTGGCTACAGCTGAAATATGTGACTCTCTAACGTTACTCAGGCTTTGGCTGAAATCCACGGGGGTGGATAGGACATGGTAAACGTGGTCAACGCATTCCTTAGAGTCAATGACTAGTTCACATCATGACCTGCATCGGTGAGGTAAAGCACATGGCATTTCTACCTTCCCACCGCATACACCAATCTCAAGTCTCCCTCTGTGCAAATTTATCCTGGCCCTTTATTCTCAAAAAATCCTCTAGCATCTCCCACCTCCTTAATTATTGTTGTGCCTTTCGCACATCTTTCTGTCTGCCTAAATATACCTCAGTTTCTTTCTCATTCTTGCCTCTTTCTCCCTTCACCAATCTTCATCAGAGCTCCTTTACTCCCTGCACAGCGGAGGGGGGAGAAGTGGGAGGGCTGTCCCAGAACATCTGCCCAAAGCAGTCCCAAGTCCAGACTCTGCCAAAAGAATCTGTTCACTCTATTACTCCATCTTTTCTACAGTATGCCAGAATTTTGAAGGGAATGCAGAAGTACTGAGGTCCACCCTGTGATAGCTAGGAAGGGGAAATGCAATCTGTCCCCTTACCATGACGTTCTGCCCAAGAACAGATACAGTGCACCAAGAAAAGGTGCAAGAAGGAATTTACACTGCGCTAGAAATATGTGACTAATTTTATACTGAATCCAACTTAATGTTTCAATTGATTTTTTTCTTCAACTCAGGATTGAAAGCCTATTATAATACTACTTATCAATAGAGAATGCTAATTCACACTTTGAATTAAGTGGCTAAAATGGGGATTTAATTTAGATTTACTAAGACAGCAATTGCATGTTAATTAAATAGCAATTGATTATTAAAATATTTTTACTGAGGTTTAACAGCTCTACTACATAAGAAGATTTGCTAAATTACTGTCCAAATTGTGCCTTTAGAAGTACTGCAGTGAATTCAGTGAGGTTGCACAGATGCAAATGAAAACAAAATTTGACTAAATAATTGTTTTCTCTTGAGTTAGTCTTTATTTAACTCACTGAGTCTAAATGAAGTGCTACAGATATTTAGGACAGTTAAAGTGTTAAGAAATATTACTGATTATGTCATATGTTTCAAAGCTGTAAAACATGATAGTAAATGTCTAACAGCATTTATTAATTGCTAAAATAATCTTTAGTTCGGAAAGATATCAAAGACTGTTGATATCTCTGCACATAAGCCTGGCACCAGACATAGAAGGTATAAAATAACGTGATATATAGCAATCCAGGCTATTATGGCCATAATACACTTAGATTAACAACAACCTGGGAATCTGAACTGGAAAGCGAGGGCTGAACTGGACTCAGTTACGCATCAGCAAACTGTGGAGAGGTAAGAACTCTCTCATGCTGTTGCGGGGTGTCCGGGCACACAACACTAAGCAGGTGCTGTGATCAACCTTTTTCCCACTTGATCCTGAAATCTGGGCCCAGAATGTGCATGAGCATAGCCTGGGTTCTCCCTTTGTAGGTGAGGCAGCCCAAAGGGGGATGCCATAATTTGCTTGCAGAATATTCACTACCATTTAACATAATCAATGGAGATCTTTGCCAAATTAGAAGGGCAGGATAAAACACTACAGTTGCTTTAGTAGCGCCCTGTCAGAATCTAAGCCTGTACAGGTAGATGTTTGTCTGCATTTTTTTTTCATCATTTTTTAAGAGGTTTGCATCTTCAAGAAGGGGAAAAAGAAACTTTTTAAAGCCTTACCTAGCCACACAGTAAGAGCATACCTGTGATATTTTTTATCGCTTTTATCCAGTCTTAGATTCTCACCCAGTTTTTCCCTCTTAAGACAGCTCTTCTCTTGAAAGAACAACAAAATGTACTGATTTTTCCAGTATGCATGTAGGTAAAATTCCCCTTTCTCATTATGATTCCTTGTACTTTTTCTTTTAAATGTTATTCTAACGAGTCACATTCAGCTTTTTCTTCCTGATTTCAATGTTTTTATCACCCCTGCTTACTCCCTGTTTTATCTGCTGCTTTTCAGCAGCTCCAGCTCTTCCTGATCTATAGTCCACCAGCACATATTTCAGCAACACTGCTCATTGCCATTTTTGCCTTCCATCCTTCATGAACCAGAAATATTCTTCCAGAGTGTATTCCCCCAATCCTCAGACCTATCCAAAGTCCTGTGAAATCAGATAAATCACTATTTTCTTTGGTGCAAGGACTTCTATTTCTTATTTTGTATGAAAATGCAGCTATCACAAAAAGATCTTTGGCCGTTAGATCCACTATTTTTTCTCCCCTGCACACTCACATAAACATAAGGTTATGGATAGCAGAGTCACAGACTAATCCTCTGGATGTCACCTCCCCTTCCCAGCTCACCTAGTACAAACCCCCATTATAGAGGGGAAAAGAAAAAAAAGCTAAATCACACTGTCATACCCAAGACAAAGATGACTTTTAAGTCAATACCCTTTTTTCATCAAACACTGTATCGGTGTCAGACAGACAGACATACCTTTATCCTTCCCCTTTCATGGCAAAGTGCCCATGTCCAAGGAACTCAAAACCTTCCTGTCAGCATCAGCCTCTGCCTATATTTCTATTCACAGCTGAGTTGACTGACAAAAAAATCCCCTGGTGCCCCCCAGAGCCTGAGGACTTGCTCAGGGTCACACCAAACACTGCCGCCAGGCATGCCCAGGCTCTGGTAACGGTGGGGGGTTTGTTCGTGGTTTCCTGAGTTACCAGATCCAGCTCATATTCCTCCTCTTTTTGATGCCATTCCAAAGCATGTCCTGCCTGAAGCACAACCGGCTCCCTTCTCTTTCAATCCTCCAACTAAATTTGTCAGTGAAACTCTCCTGCAATGCAAGTTCATAATTTTAGAACAAATGCTATTTTGTAGCCAGTAGCTAATCTTCCAAAAGAAAAGATGCAAAATTTAGCCATTTAGTTTCTTAAAGTGAAATATTCTGGAACTAAATTAATCAAAAACATCTACTTTGGTGCTTCTTCTGAACTTCTTGTGCTATTATAAACCAGACACAAGGGATTAAATTACTCACTCTCCATACAAATGCTTAATTTACCTTTTTGGGGAGGGGGTAGGGGAAAGCTCAAGTGCAGCTGTACAATGTTATGTCGTGATTTTCATTACTACTCCTACCTACTGCACACAGGCTACTCAGTCTCCCTAGGAAACACAGACATTCAAAATATAAAATAAATAAAAGTTGATGTTACTTTTATCTCTATTTCTCGTTCCTCTGCATTCACACTTGTGTGACTGATTTGTGTGTGAAATGGTTTCCAAGTTTTCAAGCAAAAAGCAGTTAAGAAACAAAATATTTATACTCTTCTAACTTGTGCTTCCTGCCTAGCTAGATCCAATACAGATGCAAAGTCACTGGTCTGCAAGAACCTTCCACAGATCTATAATAAAATAATTAAATTAGGGAGTTGTGTTTAGATCAGAGATTCTTGGCTGCCAGCTCCTAAGAACTCAGGGAATTCAGAACCGCAGAAGGATCATTTGGAGTCCATTTGGCAGAAACGTCAGAAACTTGCTGCTCCTGGGAACATCCTTTTCCAATAACATTTATAGCTCTAGATGGAAGTGAAAAGCACCATATGTTAAGAGTTTCCTGCAAAGCTTCCTGGTAAGAGAGGAAATAAATTCAACTTGTCACATCTGCTCGTGGGCCAGTCAAGTAGGATTTTATCACAGCTTTAAGTGGTTTACAAAACTGTCCTGTTATCGACTGAAGGGAGCTTTACTTCTCAAGGTTTTTTTTTTTTCAATATGCATGTTTATATAATCTCAATCATTAAATGATTTATTTGCCAGTGGAATTCAGTAACATGTATTATTATTTATCTCTAAACAACAAAGATTACTCAGTTATTCAGCTAACAGTAACAATTCAGTTGGGAGCCAATTTGCATGGTTCAGCTGAATAAAACTAAGCAGTCCCATTCTGCCCTTCGTTTTTTTGACCCCAGCCCTGTATATTGTATCAAATTCTCCATTACAAAGTACATTTAATTAGACAAAAGTCAAGCTTCTACCATATTCACAAATCCTAGGTCCTAAGCACTGTAAATGCAATGCAAACAGCTGGCTTCAAATTCCCAGGGAGTCACGGATCCCAAAGAAAATATTATGAACCAATACATATTGTCTCTGCAGTTGCTCAAGAAATCATTACTCCCTCTGCAGAAAGCAGAAATTTGTTACGTGAGGTGCAAAGACAGCACAAAACAAGGCAACAGTATTCTGTGGCAGGAATTTTTGCAAAATTCACAGCGCTGTGAAATTAGGCATAGCCAAACTCCACAAGCTACACACACGTTTTTTGGCATCTTGTCCTGTTCTCATTGAAGTCAGTGGGAATTTTGCCACTGACTAAACAAAGAGGAGGATTGGGCCCCAACCATGCAGCTATTTGCCAAAATAATCAAGTTAAAGGAAATTGCTCCTCAAAAGGTAGACGTGTTTCAAAATTCCAGATGCCTACATGGAGCTGATCTAATTTACACACTCTGGGCCATACACTGTTCTCTGCCTCTGCGCAGCGCTTGCTTTGATGTTAATGGGAATCTGATGCTGCTTCAGGGCAGTCCAGGAGCCCGTTCACTCCACTCTGTAAGTACAGAGTGAGCTCAAGAGAGAGTGGAAGTAACACGTCACATTACACCCGATATTCATGCAATTATTGAAGAACATTATGTATTACATTTGCAAACTGTCCATAATAATTTAATTTTCTCTCCTCAATTTATAATATGTTAATTAGGCATGAAATTAAATGCTTTTTAACATACAACTGATTACGCTATAATGTATCCAACAAAGATTGATTACTGAATAATAAATCAACATTTGCATAAATATTTATATAATTTATTTTAAGAAATTCCACACTGTATAAACAGATAACATGGGAAAATGACACGTACTAGGACAGAAACTGTACTTTGCCTTTTAGAAATCTTTTTTCTTGAGACTCATCAAGACTTTGCAACACATTAGGGAAACAAACTGCACTCCATACAATAAGGAGCACTGCAGTCCTTCTTTAAATGTTATCAGAACTTCGTAATAACTTGGCATGTTATTCTTAGCATGCACCAAGAAACAGAAAACTTGCCAGAAAAGAAGAAAGTTGCGCTTTAATTACAATACAATGTATATTACCTTTACCCAATGCGGACCTTTCATTAAAAGCTGATGGTTTGTTTGGGATCCATCCTTGCTCTTGCTCATATCAATGGCAAAATCTCTTCTTTCTGACCTTGTACTTATCATTATCATACCTGACCCTCACAAAAATTCTAATGCAGTTATTTCAACCTAGGTTTCTCTGTGACAAAATGACAGTTGTACTTATTACATTAACAGGGGGTTCAGAGTGTATAGTTTGTATTTACAAGACACCAAGGAATACTTTCAAATATGAGCAGAAATCCACAGAAACACCATTAACAAAGGCTGCTGAGAACTTGTTCAGCACATTTCCCAGCAATTCTGGCCACACTCTGATAGCAAAACTCCATTTTTATGGACTACTTGTCCTTGTGAGGCTTTCTACCAACAACAGCTCAGATACATTCCCCCTCCTCCATAGAGTGCCTGAAGTAAATGGAAAGACTCCCCAAAACCTCATGAGCTTTGGATCAGCTTCACATTTTTCAGCATGTTCTCATAAACGAAAGATCATTTTACCGGTTAGTCCCAACGTTGGAATCTGTCCTGCCCACACTGAATGGGAAGGGAGACTCAAATTTGAGTTCAGCAGGGAAGAAAAGACAAACTGCATGTAACTGGATAAATGACTCTACCTTGGCTAATTTTGTTTACGCTTCTTGTTGGCCTACTTAGAAGTGTCAAAGATATTTAAAAATAACATGCTTATTCAAAAACTGCAGCCAAAACAATGAAAAAAGTTTTTTTGGAAATACTAACTTGCTGCTTACAAGCCAGGAGCAAGAAAGAGTTTGGGAGAAATCACATTGGCTAGAACATTGGCTTGTAAAAAGAAAACTGAATTTAATGCCTCATTTAAGATGACCAATTAAAACCAAATTTCAGTGATGAAAAGAGGAAAAAGTTTAATGAGAAAGCTATTATGAAAAAAGAAAACGGCCACTGTTTTTTTCCATATCTGCTTAAAAGTCACCAGCTCGCCAGCAGCAGGTGCCAAGGAGACGTATTCCACACAGGGAACAAGACTGAAATAGAGTCCAGCCTTGGTTCACTGCTGCAAGCTGCTGTGCACCTCTTGAGAAACACTCGGCTCTACACAGAAACCAGTGGGAGTTTTACTGACTCAGACCGTTACGGCATCAGATTTGTGGATATTAATGTGGATTATGTTTAAACAGTCTGTTTTCTTGCCCAGAAATCCTGTGATGAATTTGAACTTCAGTAAGTTTTCAGGAAGTACTTGTCATTAGTGGAAGGACATGGTATAATATCAGCTTTTATGAAAAGTTTTGAGATGATACTTCCCCTGGCTGCGGCAACCGTACATCTGAGAAAGGAGATGGGAGTCCCTGCACAGCTGAGAGCTCGGGGGAGAGGGGAGCCTGACTGGCTGCCTGAGAGCTCCTCCTGGGCTCCTCCCAAGGACCACACAGAAAATGCCACAAAGATGAGTCTTTCAGGCAGCTGCTGCAGAAGTATTTTTTTCTTCCTATCTTCTCCTTCTTCCTACTTCTCTTTCTCAATTACTTTCTCCTTTTTTGTTTTCAAGGTACCGTGCAAGAGGAATTTGTTTTTAAGAAGCAATGCTCTCTTTGTGACTATTCCATCACAAGTGGAGAACACCAGACCGTCTACGTCTGCTAAACCACAC
This sequence comes from Aramus guarauna, assembly GCA_013400195.1. Classification (NCBI taxonomy): domain Eukaryota; kingdom Metazoa; phylum Chordata; class Aves; order Gruiformes; family Aramidae; genus Aramus; species Aramus guarauna. The sequence goes on from VXBL01005125.1 coordinate 2,842,290, forward strand.
TCCACCTCTTATTATTGTTGTCCTGTGTTTGGCACCAGCTTCAAACCCCATTTCCTAACATGCACAGAACTCTGCAAGCTGCAATCCCTCAGCTACTAACTGCTACTCAATGCACTGAATTCTTAGAGCTTTTTTTCTGTGGTCTCAAAATGCTTAGAAGTATCTCTATTTCTTCTGCTCACAGAAAGCCTGGGGCACAAGTACATGAAATTAGAGTATACACCCAGTCAGTGACAAAGCTATACATGGTCACCCAGCTGGCAATCCACTGGATCATCTGACATCCCTGAAGTAATCAGATCAATCTTTCCTTCATGACAAAATTTGACTGATCACCTCTTTATTTCTGGTTCAGTTTAAAATTGCTGTATCACTTCCTTTTTAAAGATTTTTTTGCAGCTACTGGAAACTCTTCCTAAGCCATTCCCCTCCTCCACCCCACCATTTGGTCTAGTGGTCCCTCAGCCAGGTATAAGAAGGGCAGAGTGCTGCCCTCCATGCCTCGACTGCCATGTCCCACACTTCTAGCAGTTGTGCGCTTCTACATCCACTTTTTAGTACCATATTTCTTATACGCAGCACACTGTGGAAGTGCTACAGGATGTTACATGAGGTGTACTGAAATGCTTTATTATTAAATATTTTAAATTAATCATGTGTGATAGTTAATTATTCATTCAAACAAACCATGAAAAATAGGGACTGCAGCAATTTCCTCTCTCCAGTATCAGATTGCTACTAAATGTATGGCACAATAAAACACTCAAATTAAAACTTCCTGATGTGACACCAAATTACTAAATATCCAAACTGCTGAAAAATTAGAAGTATAACCCTTGCACAATGTACTTATTATATTCATGTCCTACTTAAAACTGCATCTTATTTGAAGAAAAGATTATTCATGATCTCTCTTCTACAGATTGGAAAGGAAGTTTCTTGATTTGCCTGAAACTTTTGAACAGCACAGAAGCCAACCTTAAGGAAGGCACCTCATGTGCAAGCAGTTGGTGGTGCATGGTGAAATTAAATAATTACATAGCAGAGTGTAACATCTTGAAGCCAGTCCTTCCCACCTGAACAATTTCATGTTTATTATTCCTAATTATTTAGAATGCCCTTCACCAACAGTGAATAAGAGCAAAAGTTGACTGCCCCAAAGAATTTGAAAATGAAAATCTTTTTACATCCTCCTCGAGATAAGATCAGTGTCGGTGGAACTAGTCCTTGTAATAAGCAACATGCAAGATAGGAAGAATTTGCAGGAAAGAAGCCTGGAATAACAAAGGCAAAATGAGACACATAAGAAAGAAGGCTCTAAAAGAGATGAAGGGTAAGTTGCAAGGAAAAGTTCAGCTAAATCGAGATATGGTACATACCCTGTTAACTCTCCAATGCTATCTTACATTTACACCCTCACACCTCTCAGGCTCAGATTGAGTAGCCCATCTCCCGCCTCTCCCCAACAACAACCAAAGCCATAAAAAATGCGAGAACGATAAAAACAGGATAGAAAAGATGAAAGAATTGCAATCTTATTTTTATTTATGATTTTGTTGTAACTTTGTCATAAGTACTCTGCTGTATAAGTTTACCTCCTATACTATTCCCAAACCCTTCACAATATGTAAACATAAGACTTTTGACTGAACTTAATGATTCTATTTTGAACTGCCTGAGTTCTGGCAGAGATATCATTATAGTATATATTCCTGAAGACTCAGTGTAACGATCAAAGCACTCTCAAAGCACAGTGATCAATGAAGAGCTGTTTGTCTGTCAATCCTTCAAGAGAAGCAGGAGTGCCCGGCTCAGCAGAACAGCAGGAGAGCACACTGCTGTCTGAGGGAATCACGGCTTGGTCATGGTCTCTCCAAGGTAATAATATTTTGTCAGTATTATTTCTTTTCTTACCATAAAAAGAGATCTGTCTTCTGCGAACCCATTTGTTAGATTGCAATTTACAGGTTTAACCTTTCATTAGTCTCTATCCACTTTCATTAAAGCCACTAATTTGACAAGTGAATGACTTCTTTTTGAGAGGTTTGTCCTTTCCTTTCCAAAGAGATTTTTTTCACCTCCCCTATCAGCGTGGCCCAGGCGCTGGGTGTCATTACTGCCTTCTCTGCTGACAGAAAAAGGTTGGAACAGGAGAGTGCCTAGGCAAAGGTTTGCAGAGGTGCAGAGATTACAAGCACAGATGAATTTTAATATTGGTCATCTTTTAACCACACTCATCCATCCTCTGTTCTTCCTTACTCCCTCTCCCCTCCAGTAAAAGCCCATGCTCACTCCTCTCCATGTTACTGAGATATTCCCAACAGCACCTTTGAATCTTTTCCCCTTGCGTGTCCTTCTTCTGTACTTTCTCCTGCTTTGATTCTCCTTTGCTTTCTTTTGTTTCATCTTCTTTCTAGTCAGGTCTCCTATTATTTGTTTCATCTTTTGTTGCTCTTTTCCCTCTATACAGGTGCTTTTTTTGTGTGCTGCTGACTTAACTTACTTTCTTTTCCCAAATCTTGAAACCATTCTTGGAAAATTCTTCTCCCTTTTCTTTTTTCCTTTGGCCCCTAAGCAGTTTTTCCAATCTTTCTCTAAACCACAGCAACACAAGCAAATTACATCATTCTGTTAATTTAATCTAGCACCTCCTTGGTGTTCTTTTCTTGACCATCCTGCTCCCTCCTGTTTTTCTTCAAGCAAGGATTGACATCTTTTGCTGGTCAAGGTCAGAGAGAGAGGAAAAGATCATAAGCACACTCTTCTGCAGCTCTTATGATACTTGCAAGAGCCATTTGCTAATTTTTATACTATTATCTATTCACTTGTTGCTGCCATTACAAGAGCCTTCTCCGTTCAGCTTCCAAATGAGTCAGATTACAGCCTTTCACTGTTTTTTATCGTTTTATGGCTCTCCTGTCTTTTTATAGCAATAATCTGGAAATACATTCTTCCCAGTATTATTTGTAAACTTCTCTCTCCCCATAGAATCATAGAATGGTTTGGTTTGGAAGGGACCTCAAAGATCATCTAGTTCCAACCCCCCTGCCACGGGCAGGGATACCCTCTACTAGACCAGGTAGCCCAAAGCCCCATCCAACCTGGCCTTAAACACTTCCAGGGATGGGGCATCCACAATCTCTCTGGGCAACCTGTTCCAGTGCCTCACCACCCTCACAAGAAAGAATTTCTTTCTAACATCTAATCTAAATCGACCCTCCTTCAGTTTAAGCCCATTACCCCTTGTCCTGTCACTACAGTCCTTGATAAACAGTCCCTCTCCAGCTTTCCTGTAGGCCCCTTCAGGTACCGGAAAGCCGCAATTAGATCTCCCCAGAGTCTCCTCTTCTCAAGGCTGAACAATCCCAACTCTCTCAGCCTTTCTTCATAGGAGAGGTGCTCCAGCCCTCTGATCATCTTCGTGGCCTCCTCTGGACTCTTCCCAACAGCTCAATGTCTTTCTTGTACTGGGGCCCCCAGAGCTGGATGCAGTACTCCAGGTAGGGTCTCACAAGAACAGAGAGGGAGAATCACCTCCCTCGACCTGCTGCTCACACTTCTTTTGATGCAGCCCAGGACACAGTTGGCTTTCTGGGCTGCAAACACACACTGCCAGCTCATGTTGAGCTTCTCATCCACCAACACCCCCGAGTCCTTTTCCTCAGGGCTGCTCTCAATCCATTNTGCTGTAACGCCATCACAGAAGGCCACCAAACTTGTCAGGCACGATTTGCCCTTAATGAAGCCATGTTGGCTGTCACCAATCACCTCCTTATTTTCCATGTGCCTGAGCATAGTCTCCAGCAGGATCTGCTCCATGATCTTGCCAGGCACAGAGGTGAGACTGACAAGCCTGTAGTTCCCTGGGTCTTCCTTTTTTCCCTCCTTAAAAATGGGGGTTATGTTTCCCATTTTTCTTTGCCAGACTGCCAGGACTTCTCAAATATGATGGAGAGTAGCCTGGCCACTTCACCTGCCAGTTCCCTCAAGACCCATGGATGCATCTCATCAGGTCCCATGGACTTGTGCACCTTCAGGTTCCTAAGATATTCTCGAACCTGATCTCCTACAGTGGGCAGTTCTGCAGTATCCCAGTCCCTGCCTTTGCCTTCTGTGACCTGGGCAGTGTGGCTCAAGCACTTGCCAGTGAAGATCGAGGCAAAGAAGTTATTGAGTACCTTGGCCTTCTCCATATCCTGGGTAACCAGGTTGCCTGTTTCATTCTGGAGGGGACCCACATTTTCCCTCGTCCTCCTTTTATCACTAACATACCTATAGAAGCTTTTCTTGTTGTCCTTAACATCCCTGGCCAGATTTAATTCTACCAGGGCTTTGGCTTTCCAAACCTGATCCGTGGCTGCTCGGACAGTTTCTCTGTATTCCTCCCAGGCTACCTGCCCTTGCTTTCACCCTCTGTAGGCTTCCTTTTTTCGTTTGACTTTGCCCAGGAGCAACTTGTTCATCCATGGGGGCCTCTTGGTGGTTTTGCCTGACTTCCTCTTTGTTGGGATGCATCACTCATGAGCTTGGAGGAGATGACCCCATTCCCTTCAGGTTTTTAAGTGTTATTTAACTTTTTAACTGTCAAAGCTTGGGACACTGTATTTGAAAAATATTACTCAGCATCTCTACACTGGAAGACTTGTGAGAGAAAAGGAAGTACAGACCCTCCTAAAAGCATTCCAGCTCCCTGATGAGCAGCACATAGAATGTCTGAGAGTCATTAGGTTTCTTCAGCCGTTATGATATGAGTGAAAGTTGGCCAAAACATAAGAACTGTGTGGAAATAGCCAGCGTAAGTGGGGTCAGAGAGAGAATGGGTTCCATTCTGCAGAATACGGTTTGTTCCTATACAGCCTCTGCTTCATACCTGCCAGAATCAATGAGCTGCGACAGGTTGTTTCTTCTCAGGTCAGGTTGTGCCTGCGGGGAGCAGTGCATGAAGAAAAATTGGTAGAGAGTCCTGAGGTTATTATACAGATGAGGCATATGCAATTGGGAAAAGGAATTAAATGCAAACTGCCATGACAAAAGGAAAAAAATAGAAAACATAAAAGAAGAACAACATGCAGAGTACCAGACCAGGCAATCACAAGGGATGGAGAGAAAAAGAGGAGAGGGGTGGGAGGTAAGACGGTTTAGTTCCTATCCACACAGTAAATCTCCTCAGATCACTCATAATATGTGAAATTATACTTAAATCTCCTCAAAGTTGTTGACAGTAAAGCTACTTCTACCCCAACGATGTGGTTTGCTCTTTATAAACATCAGCATGTAGCAATAGTTTTTCTCGATGATTCATAAAAGCATAGTGTAACATATATATGTATACAGCAATCTTACCCAGAAAAACATAAGCACTTCCTAAGAACAAATGCTCCCAGTAAGAGGCAACACTTTTTCTTCTCTAATTACATATGTGGGTTTTTGGAATTGAAAGTGTTAAGCAGCACAGAAAATCAAAAGCAAGCCAGGAACAGAGAGACAAGTGTCCTGCTTTCAAAGCCTGGCTCTGAGCACCATTCACCCTTTTCAAGAAAGGCATATTGTGAAGAAAAGACTCAAGTTGTAGCAGACACTAACACAACTGGACAAGTAGCACCAGAAAAGTCCTGAAATGCAACCGGCATGGGAGACAAGACAAAGAGATAATTCATTGATACTTACTTGAAAATTAGTGGATGTAATTTTTCTCAATACTAAAGGTATAGGCACTTTGAATCTCAACTATGCGGTTCTCTGCCTGGGAAAGTTAAGTTTCCCAAGCAGACAAGGCCTAATTGACAAGCGATCTCAGGTTGTTGAGACACCAGAACAGCAGCCATACTGCTACATACAAAACACTTCACAGATTCCCATGAAGAATTCCAGGAAGTTGCTTCACTTAACATCCAACAACCCCTTTTTCTCACTAGATTTTGTAGATTGGTATTTTAACAATCTGATTTGGAGACTTCAGCTGCAGGCTGATTAGATTCACTTTCTACATGCATAAACAACCCAACAAGTTGAGTATGGTGCTCTGCATTTCAGTAAAAACAAGAATCCTGCCTTGAGCAGATTAAACTTCAGATAATCCTAAATGATTGAATTATCAGTAACTACAATCTCCAACTAAATTACTAAAGGGACTTTATGGTTTACACTGCCATTGCTCTCTTTTCTAAGGAGAATAAGGTTTTATTTTATTTTATTTGTAAATGATCAATTAAGGGAAAGTTGTCTGGTGACAAGAATTCTTCTAATTACTAAGTTTTCACAGTATTAAATACTTTAACTTAAATCAACCAGCATTTAGCAAACTGCTGCTCCCCCTTCTTCCCCCTTCCACATACACACTTTTTTCCTTCTAAAAGCCCTCTACTGAATTAGCTGTTAGGTGCTAATTGCAAATGATTAAGCACTCACCAGTCTTACACTTCTTGCTTTAATATTAATGAGATGTATTAGCATGGAACATGGCTTGTATTAATATTATAAATGGAAGCCTGCATGGATCACTGCCTACTGTTTTGCATTACAAGGAGCATGCAGCTAAAAGAAAAAAGTCCAATTTAGACTAGAAAAAGCCTACTACACCATATATTTCTGTTGGCAACAAAGAAGTAAAAGGACTGAAGAAAATAAAGTTAAATGTTATCTATTTATATAAACAGCATATCATTTTTTCCATAATCATCAGCAGCAAACATATAAAAAGATAAATTTCTCTCATCAGTCTCTGAAATAACTGCAATATATGAAGCTAAAGGTAAATTTAAATTACTCCATTAAGCAGAGCCATGCCACAGAGAAACACCTTTTCTGCCTTGCTCTAAAGAGGTACCTTGAAGTTCTTTTTTCTGTGTATATCAGGTTCAAGGATTGTACTCCATTCAAACATCTTTCTTGTGCTTTCCTATTCATAGGATGCCAAAGTGTACATAGTGGATTTTTTAAGTATGTAAATATGTAATTATTTTTCCTTCCTTCAAGGTAGCTTTCCCATTTCTTCAGCCACCATGGGCATGTAAAGCATAGGTGTTTTAGCGTGTACAACTTAACTAGCTTGCCTTGTATCTGTTATACAAAATAAGTCGTGTGCTGAAATCGAAGCCAATCTGCTAGAAATTAAAAACATTGTTTTCATTTTTCATTGCTTTATGCAACTATAAATGGACATGTTTAGATGATAGGCAAATGCAAGCCCTCCATACACAAACTATGTCAGTTCTAAAGACAAACGCCTTCTACAAAGTTTATGCATTTCTGGGGAGTCTCCTCCAAGATGAAATTTTTAATGTTAGTTATTGAAGAAGCATGGAAAGTATGATGTGCACACTTCAAAATAAATGACTGCATATACATGTGGAAAATACAATACTTCTTTTTTAGCTTTTCTCTTGAAGTTGGTTATGAGAAAGAGCTTGTGGAGGAAGGGAAATTATTTATACAGTATTCTTATAAATAAGTTGGAAGGATCAATACAAATGTGACTTTAGAAAGAGAAAGCCTGAGAGCAGAAATATGAAACCAGAGGCAGAATCCTGGGGTAGTTTTGTCTTTATAATAGTAGCAGAAGTGTGTGGCAAAAATCAAGAAAGGACTGATATCAAGCTCCAGGTTATAATGTCACATATACAAACATTACTGCTGTGACATCAATGAAAGGGATCCACAAACAGCAAAAGGAGAATCTAGTCCAGAGGACACTCTCAGAGAGAGTGAGCAGCTCAGCCACATCACACCACGGAAGTCAGGACAGTACCGCTCATCAACCAACTCCCATGGGCGACTGCTACTCCGCTAGCCCCTACCCATTTAAACACCATCCCCGGATCAAGAAGCATGAACACAGAAAGCACAGTGGAGGCAAAAAAAGCACACGCAGAAGCAGCAGCCACAGGCACAACAGAGCCAAGGAACGATGCAAGAGAAGGTCCCTCGCAGGCAAAGCACCACCACTTTGCTACCTGCTCTGAAACGCCTTCTACTGTTGCTCTTGCAGCCTTCAAATTCAGTACCGATCCCGCAGTAGGGCCCGCTTACGCGTGCCTCAGGCACGTAAGCTGAGTCCCATCAGCTTCAGTGGCCAGCACAGGACGGGGCACAGCCCAGCAGGGAGAGGACGGGCTTAGTACAGAACCGAGAGCTGGCTGCAGCTGCGCAGTGTCGTGTGCTGCCCTAGGTAACTGACACATCGCCAGCTTGTAGCTCCTTACTTTGTTTATTTGAATCTTCTACATCTATTTCTGTTTCCTATTACTTGTTTATTTTGACTTTAAAACATGGTATGTGGGAATGAACAGGTTGGGATCTTGTAGCTGCTGATCTCAGCTACAGGTTGGGTTAACTGGAATTTGATCGCACAGATGTTACAGTAAAAGACACATTTGTGAAACATTGCAATTAGAAAAACATTTCTTTTTCAACAATAAAAAAGTTTGAGTTATTTTTTTAAACATTACTAGATTTTGTAAGGGATTATGAAGATGTGCCCCTAATTAGTCTAATGAATGTTTTGGTTTTATTTTGCTTTCTATTGTATATCTTTACAGAAAAGCAACAACATTGGCACAGTGTGACTTCACCCTTTAATGATTTCTGCTACCATTATCCTAAAGCACCTTTTGCATAGGGAGACTGCTTCCTCAACATTTCTTTTTCCCTAACATCCATCTGACAGAGACAGGAGCTGACTGAATTACCCATCGCCACAGAGTGATGCTGTGGCAGATTCAAGAGTTAACCCAGTTCACTTGAATCCTACTGACTCACTCTTCTGTCACAGAAGTTGACATACATCTAGGAGGATGGAGACATACCTTATACATGTATCAATCATCCAGATTTTTCTGAGACAGAGGTTGATGAGAATTATCCGCCTCCCTGTGAAAAGATGAATAAAAGGTTGTTCAGCTTTAGCTCTTTCATTAGTCCAAAAATGCAATATTAAGAGGGCTAAATTTATGTGTATATATATGTCTATCTATACCTCCAAAGGAGGAAACTTAGGAAAAATAGTCAAAAAGTTCTTTAAAATACTAATCAGATTACATGGATTCTGATACAAGACTGGCGTCAAGTTCAGGTTGTCCTCCAAACCTTGAATTCCAGCTCTTAAATTACTGAATTTACAAACTTAATAATGCCTGAGATTTTCAATGTATGGCTTTGTTTTGACTGCATATACATAGAACCGTCACAGAAATTCAGCATTTGCCCATATTTATCACACACTGTCACAGAAGTTTCTCAGCCTTCTGTTCTTAGAATTGGAAATAAAACTATTGCTAAGAATATAATTTTCAATAGAAACTACTTCCTACAGGAATACTAAGACTGATCATTCCTTGGAGTAAACACTGCCATTTCTGCCCTTGAATGAATGAAACTGAGCAGTCATCTCAAGTCAACTCCATATCTGATTATTATTCAACTTGGCTTTAATTTCTAATGCAGGACTGGAAAACACAACAAAACGTTCCCATCTCCAGTGAGGGCTGTCCTCTGGGAATTGTGCGCTTCTCACTAGCAGTGGCTAAATCTTCTTTGCAGCTGCAAGACAACCATTTATTCCCCAATGCCTTGCATTACAAAAGCGATGAGCAGACAACCCAGATGCCATCTTCCTGGGTGCCACAGCTCGCCCATACAAGATTCTGCCACGGCTCTTTCATTTATGTTCTTGAAGTGATTTGGCATAATTGACAGTGGAATGCTGCTAACATGAACTTTGGGATTCAATTGGTTTAGATTTGTGAATGTTCTTATTGCACATTGGTGACTGCCTATGCAAGTACTTATTCTTCAGATATGCTACTGAGGCTTTTTGTCTGAAAATGAGTGTTTGGAAAGAAGACAAAAAAAGGAAAAAATAATAATAAACAGTAAACACAAGAATTCTTGTGGTAGTAAGAGAATCAGAGGAGGCAGTAGATTGGTATTTGGCTACATGCATGACTGAGCTCAAGGATTGTGCTGTTACTCTGCATTAAATTTCAGTTTCTGCTGAACTTTCACAGGAGGTTTCCACTGGTTTTCCTTTTGGAAAGAACGGGTAAAGTAGCTGCTACATGGTAAAGGAGCTGGTATGGTGTATGGCTTTACCAAGTAGGATAACTACAATACGTCTCCACGGTGTATGGCAATTCCCTGAATGCACGTCACAGTATGGCAAAAAATCCTGCTCCTGCCCTTCTAATCCATGGGGTGCCAGTCTCAGCAAATATATCCTTCAATTACTCTACTCTTCCTCTTACACAGCAATGACTTGATGAAGAATTACGATATCATTCTTGTTACGACAGTTCACTTTCAACAGTTAGAGGGGTTTTTTTATCATTTCCTTTGCAATTGTGTATTAATGCTGAAATGCATCTCCTCCTTCTGTATATTTCTTTCCTTTTTCAGGGTAGCAAGCAATATTGAAAGGTCTAAAATCCTCCTTTTGCAGTACCAGCTACCTCACCCAAGTGAGGAGCAAATATTATTTTAGCTAATGAACACCATGGTAGTCAGGGAATTTTCATTCAATGTTGTAAATTGTACAGCTTCACAGATTTCCCACATAAATTAAAATTCTTCAGTTTTCAGTACACAAACCTCATCTTCTGCACTACACAATTGTACAGCAGGACAGTGGGAAAAGAGAGACGTTTGCCTTCACTGCTGTTTGCATTGCAGCGGAATCACCTGTCTTGGCTGCCTTAGCCCTGCTGACTTCTCCAAACAGGTGGAAAAGTGGGAACAGAGTCTCTGCAATGTTTGGTCTCTACAAATATGTAGTGACTTGATCTTACACACATCTCAACTGCCAAGCCCCAGCTCAGGAAAACATTTCAACACTTGTTTAGCTTTAATCCAATAAATTACCTAACTGAAGTCCACTGAATTACTTTAGTGCCTAAAGTTAAGCACAATAAAGCATTTAAGCATGCACTGGAACAAACTGCTCCACACTTTTGAAGCTTGTACTCTTAACCGAATAAGTCTTAACTGATTGTCACACTTAGGACTTGTGGAATGAGAGTCTCACCCGCTTTACTTCCTTTTGTCTTCAGTCCTTAACAACAAGCACGTTATTCAGTCAGCTCTCATTGCACCATCTCAGGTCTGTAAGCACTACAGCTTCAAAGAGGCAAAGTGCTAAAAACAAGGCAGGCTGATCATATGACATCAAAAATATATAAGAATTTGGATAAGGGCCGGGGGGGGGGAAGAAGGAAAAGGGAACAAAAGCATGTGCTTACAATCCGTGGACAAGAATGCTCTCTCAAAGACAATGTACTGTACATATGTTATTTATATGCCACCATCTTAATGGCTCTTCAATGAAAAACATCTTGTTACCATAGTAACTGCCACATTGCATGCTATCTCTGAGACTACTACATCATCATAATACACACACACAACTTTTCACACCGGTAAGTCATGGGCATGTCTGGTATTTTACAAAAGAATGACATATACATATTTTCTCTACCTTAACCCATTATTTTGCATACACACCATTGATGTGAATTTCTCAACATGAAAAAGGAAAATTGCATTCTTGTTATTTCTCTTATTGTTTTTGCAGATAGCAACATGTGCTCATAATGGCAGCTCACAATAGCATGAAAAAAATTATTTTCCATTATTATTCTACCTCTCCAAGCATCCACGAGTTGAAGAAGAATTTGTTGAATTGTTTCATCTCAATTTAAAAATGCCTACTTAATCCCTTTTGGCACTTCTGCAACACCGATTTTTCAGGATACTTTGCAGGGAGTTATGCTTGTTTGCAACAGAAATTCCCAGCAAAGACTCTCACTGTGAGGTGCAGGTAGAGGTCTGTTTCCATCCTTCCCCATTCATATATTGTAAGATATTGTACGTCTTACCTAAGGCATTGGACAAGTAATGCTTGTTGCCCCGATTGCTTCCATATTCCTATCCAATGGTATATTCTTTGTCAGTCATAACTACCTTAATGATTTAAAACTACACAAAAAGTGGACTGAATTTTCCCTGTGGGTACGGGCAAAATAAAAATGCTTTGCCATGAGGAAATGTTGGGTGTCTGTACGCAGTCTCCACAGGTAGAAATCCAGCGTAAAATATGCAAGAGTGTCTGCACACTGCATACAATAACAGCTCTGAAACCTGTGAACTAACACACATTTAGTGGTATAGCTGAAGAAAGCACAGGTAAACAGTCTGCTGTTTCTAATTTGATCAGTATAACATCTTCAGACATTGCATTCACTTTAAACAGGCAAGTTTATTCATTTTGAATGCATTATCACATAATAACTTTTTTAAATCAAAGAAGAATTAACCCCATAGCCTACCTGTGGCAAATAGAATATCACTATTGTTGGCTATATTTATGATACAACTAGCAGAAACACCAAGCTGTTAAAATTACATCATTACAATGTTGTTAAACATAGTAGCAGATACCACAGCAGGACATTGCTTCAAGATTTCTTGAGATGGGGAGGAAGAGTAGGAACCATCATTGCCAGACTCAAGGCTCCTGCTCTGCTGTGCAACATATGGGTGATAAAAAGATACGACTATTTTTCACTGCAAAAATACCTCCCTCACAAGATAACAAGGATGCCAAAATTCAAGCCAGCTTCTTGCCATGCCTCAACGTTAAAAGCCTCGAAAGGCTCCTAATCTGAGAGTAGATGAAAGTCAGGTGAGTTTACTATATACTCCAGGAAATGACCTAGAAGACATTTATACAGAGGACTGAGAAGTTCCATCACTGGAGGACTGCTGCGAGGTCAGCACCACATCCTTCCTATGGCTCTGCCTCATAACACAGGCTCAGCAAGAAAAATACATTTTTGATCGTGTGACTTACAACCACACTAGTAACCAGCATATTTCCCAAAATTAGAGAAAACATACCTAATTAATATATTAAAAATGTAATATCTGGAGAAATATTTTTTTCTTGGAATATCCTGCATGGTCACTGATCTGGACAGAACTTGCTCAACTTAAAACTTTTTAATTGACTAGGAAGTCTGGAAGCCCTGAGGCCACATATGCACGTTGCACAACCGACTGTTTCTGCTTTCCCACTAAGAATCATGAGCAGCCTTGCAGTATTTTCCACTTACTCATGCAACTGGAACTGAAAAAACAATGAATTTCTCACACTGTACGGAAATGAGCTCAGCTCCAAGACAGATACTGGGAGCTTTAAACCCTCACACCAGAAGTTATTTCAGACCTGACAAAACATACTTGTTTGTAATATTAAGCACAGGCTCTAATGGCAGGAGTCAGCATGTCTGCACATTCTAGGCCATGCTGCTGTGCAAAAAAAGTGGGGGGGTTTGTTGGGGTTGTTTTTTGGGGGGGGTTCTGTCTTTATTAGAAGAAAACTTTTGTATTAATTGTATCAGAAAGTAACTTGATGGTCTGATATTCAATCAAAAGAGGCCACAAAAGAAGAGCTTAACATTACGAAGTGAACATGCCCATATAACCTATTACCAATTTTCAGACACAGAAGCAAGCCATGTAAAAGCGTGTATGTGACTGCAAATTCTACCAGTTTTGGAAAAGGACAGGAGGAAATAGTGTTAATGATTATAAGTGTCTCAAATCTTCCTTTGGACATAGAAGTCAAGAAGAATAAAACCAAAATCTTTAACATTTAAAAAGATGTAGATACAACATTAGTAGAATTTTAAGTTTTAGAGTCCCCTGACCTCTCCAAGTTGGGCTGATTATTTCAAGCTTTTGCTTAATGTCATTATTTCTCGCTTGGCTCTGTGCTCCTCAAATTCTTAAATATCCTTACACTTTGGTCCCCCTTGTAGCTTTTTTCACTAACCTCCTACTTCCCATACTACTGAGACAACTTTAAAAAGGTTATTGTACATCTAATTGCACAAGGACCAATGATATGTTTCTTTGCTGTTTAATATCTTTAAATTCTATACTTTAGACCACAAAAACCAAGCCAACTCAGCTTGCTCAGAAATCATTATCTGCACTGTTATTGACACCGGCAATAAGGGACCAGACTGCAACAGCAGAACACAGAATTTGTGGCAGAGATGGAAGAAAGTGAAACAACTGGACATCACTTTGGATTTGGTTTCTTTACAGTTTCAAATTGTTCTGCGTTGTGCAGGAGCAACATGGCTTAAAAAATAATAAGAAAAGACAAGTAAGAGACCACTATTTCCTGTAGTTTGGTCAATTCAGTACATAGAGTTCTTCCTACCTATAACTCACCAGTGGCGTATGGGAAGAATAAAGCGAGTGTGGGAAAGAGATGGGAAAGGGAAATGTACATTGGTTATTTTAAAAGGCTCTTAATAGCTGCTAGCAAACTATCTGGAAAAAAAAAGTGAACCAGTTCCAAATCTTCATATGTTCTAAAGCCAACTTGTAATAGAAATAGAAGGTTTCCAGTTCTGGAGAGAACTAGTCACTCATTTAGGCATCCAAGATCCATACAAGCAAGACCTAAGTGTGAATTCTGTTACCCATCCTCAGCTACCCATGTTTCTGAAGTGTTTTCCACAGCTCATTGCAGCAAAGAAAGAAAAGTGTAGTTAGGATTTCAAAATTTGCTGAAACAGCACTTATTAAATCATGCACTCAGGACTTATTTGTGTTTGAAATCTGTCATTTCCTAAATTTTAATCCCACCTTTCCAGGCATCACTCATTATCACCTGAAATTCAGGACTGCAAGCAAGGAAGACTGTCTGAACACATGGTTACAAAAGAGTGATTTTCCTAGCAAAGACAGACATGTGAAAGCTTTCAGAACTTCTTTTCCAACTCTTGTGAGTTTTTAATGATTTGGATAGCGTGGGTAGTGGAAACAGATGCTATCGTCTCTACATTCTTGGCAGAGGATAAAGCAGCAAAGGCTAACATATTCATGCTGTTTGCAAACTGATGTATACCACAGATCATCTTTCCAAAATACATTTGGGCAGGACAGAAAATTTCCAGCTCTTGATGATATAAAATTATACCATTAATGTCTAAATATACCATTACTTTTTAAAAGAAAATACCGCCCCCCCACAATGCATAATCTTTCCTGTTCTCAGATGGATAAAAGATACATATCTGAGTAGCCGTTTAGATTCTTTCCCCTCCCACAGAAGAAAATCGGGCTTGCCAAGCACTTTAGGATCTTCAGATGGCAGACACTTTGTATGAGTGAATTCCATTATTTATTGCTACCATGCAGCATTCACTATATCCATAAGGCTTCCTGCAGCCTGAAGACTATATTATAAAGACCTAGTGCAAGCAGATGTAACTCCACTGACATCAGCAGAGCTGCACTTACTTACATCAGGCCTCAACATGGTCTAAACGCTGCTGCCTATGGTTTACACATTGTCTATTCTTACCAGAGAAACCTTTGTAATTTAATAATACTGCTCTAGATCTGATCCAGCACTCCAGAGACACAAGATACTCAGAACAGATGACTAATGTAAGCAAACGTCCGTCTTTGCTTCACTCTAAGCTTCACCCTGTCCTAAAGCATCTTGGTTTGGAGCCTTAAAAATTTAACCGTCAAAGATCGCAAAGCAATAAAACAGTTAAATATTAAGGCGAGCTGATAAAGGGCTTTAAGCATTCTATCTTTCTGTATAACACTCCACACTACACCACAGCCTCTGCACCACGTGTGTAACCCTGCTCTTTGTATTATCCTCTTTTAACCAGTTTTAGGCTGAGGTGCATCATTCAGCATATTTAATAAATAGCATCTGTCATCCAATAACCTGAAAATACTTCAGTTGCATTCCTGCAAGAGATTAAACTGCATTAAAGTGGTGAATGAAGAGAAAGGCAATTCCAGAATACATGCAACATGCCATCATTTGAGAATCTAATTCTGCAGCTCGTTTTGCACAGGCAGATCACTGTCCAAGTGCGCGTCCTCCTTAGGGTCAGTGGGACTATAAGGGTAAATATGCCCCAAAAAGGCATCTGTTTTCAGGATGAGATTTTCTAAGCATTCCATAGAGCTGAGGCTCAGGAGAGGCACCAATCAAGTAGAAGGCCACTGAGATAGTTTTGACTGATGATTACTTGAAAGTGACAATAAAATGCAGGATATTTGGAGGGTTTCATAGAGAGTTAAAAAAGAAACCTTGACTCAAGATTCACTACGAGACCTTTGATGTGAATTTGACCTGCTACAGGAGAGTACTTTGAAAAGCAAAGGCCCTGTTTCTAGAATCAATGTACTATCATTGACAGCATCATCAGTGATTCTGATAAGTAAATCATACTGCTGTCTTGAACTATATGAAAAACATAGGGGAGGGGGAAAAAGAAAATCAGTATTTTTTCCCCATTGTGGGAAACAGAAGGCCACTGAAAAGAGAATGGTGCCTCTATTAGCCATGTCCAGTTACAGACAACTAGAAGCAAGACATTTGCCATTATCTCTTTTATAGTGTGGTGAAAACATTCCAGTATGTTTTGCATTTTGGTTTTAAAAAGTAACAACAATTTGATTTATTTTTAGCAAAGTAATGACATAAGTTTTTATATAGCATCTTTTGAGAGACAGTGTGTCATGTTTTTTGACAAATACTCCAGACAGTTTAAAACCAGACTTGCTTCATACCACACTAATACTTAAAACAGGTGGTGTTAAAGAGAAAAATCAAGTGGGCAAGAATCAAATCTCAGTTGTATCATTTTTAGTTTTAAAAATACCAGAATTTTCCTCTGTCTCTTAATTCTAATATTATTTCCATATACACTATAGCATAAAAATTATTAGGCTAATCTATCATGAATCTACAATCCTACTCAGTTACAGTAAGAAAGCTGAGATTCAGTTCCATTGAATTTTCCCACTAATTAAAGAGGCTGTATTAACTATACTTAAAATAAAAACATAAACATGTTATCATTTTTTAAAAAATACTTGTGGTGAATTGTCAGATAAAGACAATTATATATTATAGTGAGGTGTTCAACTAAAACAGTCACCTTTCAGAATAAGCATTAAAGCCATATACAAAATTTCCTTGTTTCCCTTCTAATGAGTAACAGCGGTCAACCAGCCTGGAATCATGGTGGAATCTCCGTGCGCTCTGCAAGTCCTGATTACGGCACTTGTTTTGACAAGCAGTTACTTCGGCCTGATGTTGCTGTGTTTTGCTCTTTAGAGAAAACTGTTTTGGTAAGAGAACTGCCTAGAGAAGGTACGGCTGTGATGGAGAAGATGGGGAATATAAGAAGATCATTTTTTCTTAGGATTACTGTGTACCATATCTAATGCTTCTTATTCCATCTGTATGCTTGAGGCAATAAGCCCTACCAGTAAACCTTTCACCTTTCACATTTTCTATTCAAAGACTGTCAAGACAGATGGCAGTAAATGCCATCTTTATTGAATTATGATCCTTAGTACTTTACCAGAAATAAGCAAGTATTAATCAAAGTACAAAGGTTTGAAAAAGGTAGAGCCGTGAGAGCTTTGGGATGAAAACAGCTTGGCAGGCCTGCTCTCATTTTTGACAAAAATTAAAATAAAGAAACATTACAGGAGTTAGAAAAGTTACCTGATACCAAGCAGGGTTGGATGAGGCATCTTTCAGACTCCCTATACATTTTCAGAGTATTCTGTCTTTTGTTCTGTGCCATGTCTATGTGCCTAATATGCCTGTTTTTCTGGGTCAAAGCATAATATTTTAGATTTTAATGTCTTTTGTTTTAATTTTAGGTAGTTCACCAAACCTTTTCAATTACATATGGTTGTCCCTAGGCCCCTTATTGGTTTAGGGGCTGGGGGATTGTGTGTTGTTTTGGTTTGGTTTTGAGGTTTGGGGGTTTTTTAAAGCATTTTGCTTCTTGTGGTCTCGCTGGCTTTTTGTCATCATAACTTCATGCTTCTGCAATTTGTTCTGGCCAAAGGACAAAATCAACACTAGTCTCTCTCAGAGCAGAATCACATTCTTTGCACTTTGGAGATGGGACACCGCAGTAAACCTACACTCACGTGCCCAGTGTAGATCCAGAAACAGCCTGCAGTTTGTCCCCTGCCTAGGAGGACCTGTGAGCCAGCAGGTAATAATCAGGTAACCCAAAAGTACATAAAAGAGTTTGAATCCCTCAGTGCACTCCAGCTCTGGAAATCTGAAGCAATCACTTTAAAAATTATCTTTTTTTTTAATCACCAAAGTACTATTTTCTGTAATATAATAGAAGCTCTGAGACAAACAGATACATGATGGAGTACACCCACATGCAACCTCCGTCTAGCCATGACAACCTGGCACATGCTAGTGGGGCACTACAGCCCTTTCAGCCCCCTCACCACTGCCCGCGAAGCCCAGCGCTGCGTACAGTCCCAGCTATCCCAGTGCTGCGTACAGTCCCAGCTATCCCATAGTACATCTGCTGTTAGAGCCACAGAAGCTAAATGAAAGACGTGCTATAGAGACGTGGGAGGACATGAGCACACATTAGAAGAAATACTTGTGGATGACCTTTTCTCATATTAACTTTCTTTTATGAGTGTGGTTTAAATACTAACCAGCAGGTAATTTGTTCATGCACTTGCATGCTGAATACCTTGAATCCAAGAAATCAGTGAAGTCGTACCAGACTTTGAGGAAGAAACTCAGAGTTAAAAATTCTGTTTGGTTCAAGTTGGAGCCAAAAAGCTGTACACATCTACTGCAGATGAAAGCATTTTCTCTAGTGAAATCCCACTAGGTGTTTTTCCAATAGCAATGCTCATTTAACAAGTGCACTCTGCCATGCAGGTGGGACCTGTTAGGAGCAAGAGCACATTGGAACATAAGCCTTGCGTAATTAATATTTATTGCTTACGAATATTCATTTTATTTACATCTTCATAGCCAGCCCTGTGCTCCACAAACCAGTGTGGTAGTAAAGTAGCAAAAGTTTTCACTAGCTATATGCAGCTACTGCTGTATCAAAACATCTCTAAACACCTAAATACATGCATTTATGATGATTTTTTTAAATAGAACAAAATATCAAGCAATTTATACTTGTCATAAAAGAAAACAAAACCGTGAGTGACTCCAGATCATGAATACAGAAAAATATCAGCATGCGGCAAATTACAGTCTGAACAAGCAGCTCACAGAGCTGATTTGCCCACGTACACGATGTTACTCTCCAGCAAAATGGAGGTGAGCTTGCTTACCTGCTAATGAAAGGGAAGTGAGTTACCCTGCAAATACAGGTGGGCAAAATTATGCGCAGCTTATGCACTGAGGTCAGAGCAGCTGGCAGGCTGCTAATTACTCACAAAGTTACCTCACAGTAACTCAGCAATGTGTTTGCTTTCTGGACTCTGAAGCGTAAGCAGCTCGAGGCACCACAAAGCTTCTCTGGTTATTAACAACAGGCAGTGGCTTGTAACGCAGGGTAGTTACTCACAGTTAAGGCTGGTTCTTTATATAGGGAGCTAGTACAAGACCTGAAGAAAACTTCATTTTATAGGACCCACAATTATGAACATACCTGATTTGACACCCAAATAGCATCTTAACCTTCTTTATAATCTTTCCTACTAAGGGACTAATCTAATTATTATTCTTTTCTTTTCCCATGTAATACTCCATGTTATTTTTCATAAAGAAAAATATTGATTTATCTACCATTCATTGTTTGTTGTTACTGGTAGCTTCCTTCCCCTAACAGCATTTTTTGTGACATTTGTCTGGTAAGTTGGCATTTAAAGAAACTGTGGCTCTACTCTGCAAAGCACTTAACTACTTAAATTTGGTTCTGCTGCAGTTAGTGAAGTACTTGTGTAAATGCTTTGCTGAATGAAATTATAACTAAATATCATGAATTGTAAAACTTTAAATTTCCATTTTGTCTCCAAAAGCACAACAGTTCTCTGAAAGGCCAAAATAAATCTTATGTACATCCTACTCCCGTGGATGACAAATATTTTTACTTTTCCTCATATATATGTAAATAAAAGTATATAAATATATAAATGAATACAGAAAGCTATAGATATTTAAGAATTAACACTGACACAAAAAAAAACCATCTAGTGTTTGTTCTATCACTTGCTCAAGTATTTTTATTTTAATACAATTTTTCAAGGGTATGGGAAAACAACTCTAAAAATTAACACATATATACACTATTAAAAAATTATTTATGAATACTTCTTCTACCTTTTAAGTAGGATGTTTTAAGGACTGTAAATACAATTTAGGTTTCAGAGCAATGTTGGATGCCAAACCACCCCAAGACTTTCTGTATGCTTCTGTGTCAGATGGCAAGTTCTACCAGATTATTACTAGTTTTGAATTGTAAAGAATTTCTATCATCTATCTATATTTCTATTATTATTTCTGGCTGACTTTTGCCAGACTTGTGCTAAATATAGAAATGAAAATTTGCATTATTTTTAAGTCATGCTTCTGCAGTTTTTAAGACAAATATTTCTTTCAGAAATTAGATAACACCATTCTATTAGCAAGATTTGCAAAGCTGTGATATGATACAGTACTACTACACATGTAAATCTGTTCCATAAGGGTTTAGAATCTGTGATCATCCCTGCTTTTTTCCAGGACATTTTTATCTGTTAGAGGACAATGGGTCAAGTAGCAAAAACTAAGCAGTTACTCCAATATAAACTTCTCAGTTATTTGCCATCTGCAGTTATTGCCATCTGCAGTTATTTGCATTCAACAGTAGGAGCATGGAAGACTAGAATCTAGTCCATGGATAACTTGTGAGATAACTTACTTGGGCAATTGCATGTCAGGGCTGCAGCAATGAAAAATGTGGAAAAAAAAAAATCCAACAATAAGAACTTCAACAAAATAGATTGAAATGTCTATTTTTCCCCTTTCTCCTCCTATTTCAATCCCAGTTTTTATTACTAAATACAGAGCGCAAGAAATGTGATGCACAATAATGTAAATTCAACTTTAATGAAGCACTGAAAAATGTCTTATTGTTACCACGATCAGTGTCTTTCTGGATATAAGGGAATTTATAGGATTCTGAAATAAAGCCCTAAATCCATTATACTTTTCCTACAGAAAAGTAAAGGCTGATTGCTAAGGACAACTGTAACAGTATTTTGGTGAACTACAGACCCCACTTGTCATTAGTGGTCAGAAACTGAATTAGATCTCCCAATATATTTTTCTGTATATATTCTAAACAATCTTCTTGCTATTTGACCCATGTAATTTCAGAAAATAGTCTGAACACCGGTAAGTTTGACAAAGCTGCAGTAACACAGACCGCTCTACAGCTCTGTTTCTGATATATGCCTAGATTAAAATAGCTAGTAATTTACATCCAAAGATGTAAAATAAACAACTCATGAGGCATTCAAGTTGGAAGCACAACTCCTTCTGCAAAACTATGAATAACTTATTCACTAGCATCAACAGTAATTTCATCTAGATTGCAGTCTTTACATTGTAGGCACTGAAGGGATATTAAATACAACAGTATTAACTTCTGCCTTTGTTATCAAGCAATACCTCTTACTCTTTGAAATTGAAAACAATAGCACAAAAATAAAAGTAAAGAAAGAACAACATGACCAAAATTAACTCTGCAAATCCAGAGGATATGGGTAAGTGTTTGTGAGTCTATTGAAATGCTTAAATGAAAAGCACTGTAAGCCTTAAAAATACAGCAGATTGTAGCCCTTCTTATAAAGGAAGAATGATATTTCTGATGCAAAATATTAGACCATGCTGAGTGAAATATATTACACACTTGTTCCAGGTGGGAGATCCATAAAGACTGTTTATTCTTTACCTTGTTCAGATACTTTTGAGAACGCAAATTAAAAAGGGGGAAAAAAATTAAAAACAAACATCGAGAAAGAGACAAATATCAAGTATTCAACATTTTACTATCAGCCACTTGGTTTCATTTAGTGTTAATGCATATATGCTTTGGTGCTTACAAAGAGAGTTCCAAGGAACATTGGGTGTTATTAGATTGATAACCAACTCATATCCCCAGCAGGTGGCTCATAAATACTTAAACATATGCAGAATAGTTGGGAGAAGATAGTCTACATTTGTGGTTTTAGGTCATACTAATGTGATTTTCTCTTTCAAACAGAACTAAATATATGTGTCAGAAGGGGTAAAATTCTTAATGGAAGAGAACACAAATAGTTTCTAACCTGCTGGTAAGGTTAGAAATGTCATGGGTTGTTGTCATTACCATGGAACAGAGAGTTCTTCATCATTTCAAATGCATTTTCATATCCACAGGTAGTCAGATAAGTGACCATTACCACATGTAGCAAAAGGACAAACAGATGGGATGCAGCTCATTCATTTTTGCCTCTCCTGTACACTTCTGTTGTTTTCTAAGTTTGCAGTCACCTATTGACTGTATGATGGGAGTGGCTCACTCTTTTCTTCACTTAAAAGACACTTCTATGTGCAGCTAGAAGTATCATGTCTTTTGGAAAGCTACTTTCTCCAAATTTAAACAAACTCCATATTCATTTGGATCTTTGAGACAGTATTTGCCTGCACACTACTGATGTGGGCACAGTTCTGTCAGAAACTGAAGGCAAAATCAAAAAGCTGATTTGAAAAAAACAAAAAACAACCAAACAACCTTTGATGCTTCTCCACGCTAATTTTTTTAAGCAAGACAAAAAAGAGAATGAGGTTAAAATTTAATAAGTGAAACAGTGATATAATCAGCAAATTTTTAACACTGACAGATCATATCAGAGTATCAATCATGAGTCATGATATGATCAAGGCAACTGACCTAATGCATTATTCAAAATATTTTAAAGGAAACCCATCATGTTCAGTAAGTCACAGCTATTAAAAAAAATCCTAGCAAATTAACATTTTCAGCCATTAAATATTATTTTAGTCATTTTTTGCATACAATTTATATAATATGCCTCATATATATATATATGTATATATCGCTTGAACAAGTAAGATGCAGTGACCTTTGTAGTGTCCAGCGTAAGACTGCAAACAATCAATCTCTTTGCACATCTGCTTACAAAATTATAGAGCAGGGAAGTCAGTGGTGTGCACAGTTCATACTTATTGTTGTTGCTGCCTAAGGACAGACAAAACCATCTCTAACTAGACAACTGGGTTCCTTTAGGCACTAGCAGCATGTCTTCATTTAGTTTGATTTCAGTAAGTGAGCTTTCAACAGTGACTGCAGTGCAAGGTTGTAATTACGTCTCAGGAGTGGAAAGACACTGAAGCCCAGATTCTGCAAAGACTTAGACATGTGCTTAGCTTTCTGCGCTGTAAGAAAACCCATTCATCTCCATGAAAACACTGCTCCCTCTGTACACAAATACATGCACAAGTCCTTGCTGGACTGGGGCGCAGGTTGGAATTTTATTTCAGTTATTTAACTGTGCATACTTGCCAATTTTGATCAAATTTTACCAGACCAGCAAAAATGAAAAATTGTTGTCACCCCAGGCTGAGACTAATGATATGAACCCCTCACTGTTCTTGGCCCAGCGATAATTCTAGCCCAGAATGACAGTTTTCATACCACT
Organism: Aramus guarauna; assembly: GCA_013400195.1. NCBI lineage: Eukaryota > Metazoa > Chordata > Aves > Gruiformes > Aramidae > Aramus > Aramus guarauna. The sequence continues at coordinate 2,865,816 of VXBL01005125.1, forward strand.
CAAACGACAGATCAATAGAGTAATATTCACATTGGCGCAGATGGCCAGAGAAAGGCCTAGTGCACTGTATTTGTTGGCATCGAGGGCTGATATGATCAGCTGTTACCAGGAGCTGCCATGAAAGAGTACGTAGTGATGGACACAGAATGACGAATCTGTTAGACCTGCACTGAATGACAGAAGGAGCAGAGAAGTAGGCTGCATAAAGGGACACACAGGTTCGAGTCATACAGGACTCCTCATTCCTAGTCCAATGTGGTGGCTGAGAGTGCTCCACTAACGGGGCAAAACAGTCCATCTTTCAAGCAAAACTGCAGATTTTTAGGATAGGAGGTCATCAGGGCAGCAATTTGGCAATAGTTCTCCTATTTTGTCAGTGCCAGAGCCCTGCAAAACTAGGTTTACTCTGCTGCTGCTGTGCCATTAGGAGAAGCAGTAACATTTGTGAGCCTGAAGTAAGCACAACATCAGCCCTTTCCTGTAGCCATCAGGGGCTATAGCAAAGCCATCTCTTCAGGTTTCCTCCTTTAGCTCAAATGGGTTTTCCATCCCAAATGACCTATTCTCCTTCCTTTTCCTTTAGACAAATGATGCAGTGGCAAGTATCTAGAAGCTTCTCGTGCACGGAGAGCAAGGGGAGAATTTCAGGCCTCAAAAGAGAGAAGTAAGAAACTGCGGGATGTTGCTTATGACTCTAGAGCTTATAACACTTCCACAGACTCAGAAAAGTATTCACATTTCAAATAAAATCAGATCACCCCGCTCATCACTTCGACTCAGCTCACTGCTGAGCTTCTGCCTAGCCCTTTCCTTGCATATGCGATGCACATCCGCACAAGCACCACGCACATCCCCTAGCCTTCCCATGAAGGTAAGTTACTCCATCCTTCCATGAGGAAATGGAGTTGATCCCTAGGGTTTAGGAGCTTTCTTTTATGTCTAAAGAGGAGTGCCCAGTGGCCCGGATTCCTCTATGCCAATACTATGCACTCTGGAGGAAACGGGAAGAAATTCTGGGAAAACTTTCTCCTAAGGAAACCTGAGAGTTTCCCCAAATCAGCAGCTGACTTCTGCCTTCAGCCATAGATGTCTCTTTGTATGTACTGCCCAGGTGTTACACTGGAAACTCTGTTTCATAAGTGAGCCTGCCATTGAAAGAACTCAAATATAACATCATAGTTGCATATAAGAGAATATGCTACTCATCAAACATTTCACTGAAGGTGAACGCACAAGCAGACTGATGTATACAAGACCTGTTTAATTGATTCTTTAGAGGCACCGAACTTTTCAAAAATATGCCAGTTTTGAAATGGAAATTGCCTAGCAGTGGTACTTAAGTTGCAGCTGGGCCACTTATCGTGTCCAATGCCTTGCTGCTATACAGCAATGTAGTAAATTGTAAGCATTATTCTAGCTTTCATGGTAGGCAGCGCTATCATTATGGCCACCTATAGAGTTCCACTTAAAA
>VXBL01005126.1:9469-20686 GCA_013400195.1 Aramus guarauna
GTCCATCTCAAAGCTAGCTAGCGTTGGCTCCATCAGACATGGGGGAAGATTCTAGCAGCTTCTTGCAGAAGCCACCACCCCTGTAGTGCCTGACCCTGCCCTGCTACCAAAACCTTGCCATGCAAACCCAAAACATTTAGTTACTTATGAAAGAGGTTGTAAGTCATGTAAAGAACGCTGATGGAAGGGAATGTGACTCTCAGCCATGCCAGGTTGCCTTGGTGTATTAGCATAAATTCATGCAAGACTAATTTGAAAACATAAGGTATGAGCCTACTTCTGACACCCTGCAGGGAAGGAGATGACCACCTGGGGGAGGGGTGAGACGTTTTTAATGGCTGCAGTTAAGGGTGTGCTTCCAAAAGGCAGGGTTCCCCAATGAAATCACTTGCAGTTGTCTGCCTTGTACTTGCTGTTCAGGTCCTTGGGTGCCTCTAAGCTGTGTGGCTGTGAGGAGCAAAGGGAGAGCAGTTTTAGTGGCAGCAAAGTAGGGTTTGGATTAGTGGCTGGTAGAACAGGAGCATGGAAATGTCAGAACTGGATGCCAAGAGTGACTCAGGTATGCATTTCCTTACCAGTAACCATTAACTCTATGCTAGCCGAACCCAGGACACTTGTCCAAGTCAATAGTGTTACTTGTTCTATTTAAGGGGAAACAAGTGTGTAAGACTTTGCAGAATTGGGGCTTTCAGAAGTATCTACATTTTTTCTTTTTTTCAGAGTGGGTATTTTTAAGCATTATGTAATGTAAAATATAGTAGTTGGTCGCAGCTGCTGAACCGTAGTGCTTTCGTGATGTCCCTGGCTCAGGATTTGATCTTCCACAGGGCAGGGAACGTGCAGGTCACTTAAACACTATTGGGAATTGCAGTGCTTGTAGTCTCAGACCTGAAGCAATAAATGTGATGTCTGGTTCTCAGTCTGTTAAACAGTCCTGTATCTTAATACTAGAAACAACTTACTCTGTATATAAAAAAAAAGTATCTGAATACTTTGTCCATTTCTAGTAAGAACAAAAGGAATGATTCCACAATCACCTGTGCAGACACCAAGAAAGCAAGTATCCTCCTCATTCGCAAGATTTATGTTCTGATGCAAAACCTGAGTCCATTACCAAATGATGTTTGCCTGACTATGAAGCTGTTTTATTATGATGAAGGTAGTGTTTCCATATTACCTTGACTTACCAGGCACTGGAGAATATTTCAAAGAAATATTTTAATGTATAATCTTTATGGTTGCTGGGAGTTGGAGAGAGTCCAGAGGNGTTATTAGATGATGTTGTTTTTCACGTGTTTCTTGCAACAAATTCTAAAATCTAGGGATCTCACTGTATGAATGCAGTCTTGCCACTGACTTCATTGGAGCAAGGATTTCAGTGTGTTTTAACAACAGAGTTTTTCTGAGTGTGTTAGGATGTAACATGTCTGCCAGACTAGTTTTAGTTTAGATGACTAATTAAATGTCTAGCTCTGCTTTCAGAATGTGTTATTGCTTTATAATGAAAATTCAGAGCTTCTAGCTCATCTCTTTGCACATATGAACTGGTTCAAATAGCTTTAATTGGGTTTTGCCTGTTTTGTAGGGAAAAGAACTTCATTTAGTACAAGTTGATTATTCCCCTTACAAATTTTTTGGAGTAGCTCTTTGTCTTTAAAGGCAAAAATAGTCTTTTTGCACAAGTAAAAATGAATTTTGCAAGAATGTGTTTCATTCTAACACATTTAACAAATTCTTTTCTGCAGTTACGCCATCTGATTACCAGCCTCCTGGTTTTAAGGAGGGTGAATGTGAGGGGATGATATTTGAGGGGGAGCCTATGTATTTGAATGTGGGTGAAGTGCCAACACCGTTTCATATGCTGAAAGTTAAAGTTACAACTGAAAAGCAACGAATGGAAAATGTTGATAAAAGCATCTTAAAGCATGGAGAGACTAATGTGCCTCTCCAGGTGCTCAGAGTGGACAGAGATGATCCAGAAAAGGAGAACCAGGACATGAATGTAAGTGTGCAAGTGTTTTGTGTAGCTCGTTGAAATTTTTTGTGATTTATAGTCTAGAAAAGGGTTATTGTTTTACTACATGCCTTACTGTAACTTTAATAAAAAACTTGGTGTTTCCAGATGTATTTAAGCAAGACAGTGTCTTCAGTACACTTTTGCTTTAATTTTACTGCTCCAGTTAGCAATCTGTCATCGTTAAAGCAGTATTGAACAAGTGCATCAGCATAATGCTTGTCAGCCACAGTTTTGTTGGTAGTCATGCCTCTGTGACACCAGAGAGGAGCAGCAAGGTGAGAGGCAGAGGGACACCTGCTGTGGGTACAGGTGCTCCATGTGCAGGACACAGGTGAAACCTCCCTGGAGCTGACCTGTGCCGGTCCCCAGCAAGCTGCTGCAGCCAGACAGTATTGGCTGGCAATAAATTTGTTCTGGGATCCTATTGTACAGTAGTACATGTACAGCTAGCGATGTGACAGCTAGAGTTAAAAGAAACTTGATGCAACGTTGGGATTTTTCCCTGGGGAAATCTGCCTATAAAAAAGCATGAAGCGAAGTTTACGGAAGGTGTGAGTGCGTAACAGACACGTGTGTCCTGCTGCTAACACTAGAGTGCCCAAGATGGCTCTTGGGATGGTGCTTGTGCAGGCTTCAGCAACTGGAGGCATATTTCTGGGGTCCATTGAGGCAGGCAGCAAATGCGTTTAGTCACGTTAGAATGTGCAAATGTGTGCTGATCTATAGTGTCCATAGGTGAGAAGGAGGTGGAGCTTCAGGAGATTTGGCCCCTGCCCCTCAATTACCATTGCTAGGGAGGCCTGTTGGTGATGAGACAGAAATAAGCCACTTGGCCCTCTAAATCTGCATATGTCTCTGAATTGCTGTTTCACAGGCACTAGGAAGATGGTAATTGATGCACTGATAGTATTCTTTCAATGTATGTTGTTACAACTTTAGTATTTTTTTACAGATGTTTTTCTTGGTAGTTGAAGTAAACGTGTGCTTGCATTAATAAGTAATGCTGAGCTAGTCTGTATGTTCCATGTCAGATTCAATTATTTCAATACAGTTTGTTCCACTAAGAATCCATCTAATAAGCTCTGGCCCTAAGCATCTGAGTACAAACCCTCTTCCTTATTTGTCTGCAGTAAGTGATAGACCTTTTCCTTAATCTAGGAATATCCTGTCTTGGATAATAAAGTGGAAGATAGGAATGATATAAATATTTCAGAAGCTCAAGGTAACATTTATGTATATTTTTCAAGTCTCTTCAGTTTGTGCCTCTTTTTCCTGATGTTACTAAAACAAGAACTCAGTTTTCTGACGGAGACCACTATGTTCAAATTTATATTCTGTTTTCTTCACATACATTGCTATGCCTTTATTTTCCATTGTGGCTTTGTTCTGTGAAGCACTTGGTTAGCACATGCAAATTTTCACATTTCTGTTCTAAAATTCTGATCTTCCCTTCTATTTTATCAGATAAACTAAATTTCACAAGTTATATAATTACAAGTAAATTATGTTGTTCGACTTTTCTATTATTGTTATGTTTTTACTAATATATTTAATTTCCACATAAAGCTTGCTCTTGATTTCATTATTGCAGATTTGGGAAACAGAATTCTCTGTACAAAACAAGGTCCTGGTCTGTTTTTGTTTAAATCAAAGGTGTTTGGACTCACAGCTTCAGTCATTAATGTTTACCAGAAATACCACTTTTAGCCTTTTTTTCTTAAGCTCTGACTACAGTCCGTACATGCTTCAGTCTGGTTGTGGAGGAATTGAGACCATCAGGGTTTGTGTACACAGAAGAGTTTTTACGTTGTGGTAGACGGAATGATACCCATGTAAAAATACTGATCTGTATGATGCATGTTCTTCTGTACAAAAAAAAAGTTGTTCATTTTTGTGGTTTGCTATTCCTGATACAAGCAGTAACTTAATCTCAAAATATTTTTTTGTTTTGTGATTGTGTGTTTTATTTTATGTGTGATTATGTCTGTGCTGCTGGCTGTTTTAGTGCCTCTTCTAGCTGCTTGCTTTCACAGCTTACTCTGGACCTGTGCCCTTTTCTCTTACTGCATACATGGAACACTTTGATAATTGCAAGTGAACTTTTTAAACTTTAGTTTTAATAGGTACAAGTTCCAGCAAAGCATCTTTGTTAGTATGAATCTCAGCAAACTGAATTTCCTCAAGTAAAATCCTAACACAGTAAAATCTGTAAATGTAAAATTATGTAAACAGTGTGAGTAGCAGCAAAAAGCAAATTCCAGGTGAAAGCCTGTAAGGCAGCACTTCTCAGGAAGGTACAAAAGACATTTATTTCTGTTTTATTTTTAAAAGTTTCATATAACAACTTCAATAACTAATGGAACTGAGAGTTCTGCAGAGAGTATAAATGAAATCTTATGTTTTGGAAGCACTCTGAGGACTCAACACTGCAAGGCAAATCTGCCTTCTCCATTGTTAGCAAATAAACAATTATAGCCTTCCTACTGTGCAGGACATTAGTCAGTACCTGCTCAGCCTTTCTGATGAAAAACAGTAGCACCTGTCTTGTTTGGATTCTCCTTAACCTTTATAAATAGTTTCTGCACTGTTTGCTTACAATCGTATAAAAGTCCTTCACTGTAAGCTCTGAATGCAGAAGTGCCAGTGAAACAGCTGTCCTGGCTACACCAGCCTGACCACAGCTGCTGCCAGAAAGACACTCTGGAAGCACTCCACAGTTTTTTTAATCACTGCTCCAATATGTAGACCCAGACTGTCTCCAATTTAAAATGAGATGGCAAACTGTCCTCAGGGATCTCTCTAAGCAGAACCTTCCCTTTAAGATTTTAGAGAATCTAGGAGGAAAAGTAGAAGATGATTTATCTTCAGATTCCCCAAGATAGCTCAGGAGCTCAAAACCTGAACTTTGCCACAAAACAAACTAAAGAATGAATTGCTGCTTGTTGATCTGCTCATCTTGGAGAGGCTGTATAGGAAGCATCCAGACAATACCTGTACCCATTTGATGTACATAAGGCATTTCAAACATAGTAAAGATCAAAAAAGGGAGTAAGTGCCCTTTAGGAAGAAGATTAAGTAGGGATGACGTAGATGAGTATGCTCAGCAATGCCCCGATATGCTGATGTAGAATAGGATAGCTAAAGAACACAGTTCTCAGGACTGAAATAATCAAGCTTTATGACCAGATTGGGGAGGGAGGAGAGGATGACTTTATTTGGATGAGAAGCCTCTATAAAATGTTTTCTTTTCCTCTAGCAGAGGTAGAGACTTCTGTGGAGATAATGAATATATGGTACTGCTAGAGGAAATGCCCCTTAGCGCTGCCGCTTGCTCTGTTAACTCTTCCTAATGCATTTCCCTAAAGTAGTATCTGCTTTGAAATATAAGTCTGGTTCTGCAGACTTCAGAAACACCAATTTTCCATAAAAGCTTCTGGACATGTTGCTTTCCACATAACTATAAAAGCAGCAACTGTGTCAGTGCTGAGGCTTTTGGTCCTCCCAAACTGAACAAGACTAGCAGCTTCTTGGGGCTACCATGGTGTCTGAGTGCTTGCAGAGGCAGTTGGACAAAGCGAGTTGAGCCTGGATTTCATCTTTTTTTAAATGGGCTGGAGTGTGCCATTGTCACCGAAATTTGGGAATAAAACAAAACTCCTTAACACCAATTTAGCATTAAGAAGCAGGCATTTCCTTTTATTGCAGTGCTGGGTGTAATGAGGATAGTTCCTCTAATCAGACACCCCTAATGCTGGTTGTCTTGTCATATTTATACATGAATATTACAAAGATTACAAAGTGGTACACTCCCCATTACAATAACTGGTTCATATTTCTTTGCCTAGTATGCAGACTAGAACGCATGCTCAGTTCCTTTCTCCCCCTCTATCTTTTGAGTAGGTGGGATAATTTGGGTAGAGGGCTTATGGGTTTGTGGTTGTGGGGACCCTGGCCCAGATTACCTTTCCCCTAGTTTCTCAGTACTTCAGTGTTGGTAGTTATTCGCTATATGTCTCAGGAAGATAAGGATGCTCCTGGAGGCAATTAGTGTCCTCCCTTTCTGAAAAGTATGTATATAAGGACCTTGAAGTGTCCTGTAGATCCTCCTTTTTATCATGATGTGTAACAGGTGCTCATCCTAAGAATTGTTAACCTTCTACCTAAAGTAACAATGAATAGTTTCTTATCACATATAATACAAGTAGGCCTTTGATACAGGCCTGTCTTTTTGGCTACACCATCATTCAAGCCCAACACTATATAGGCTGCACTGTATATTTAAATAGTGACATTAATGTTGTTTGTTTCAGAAATAAAATGTGCAAATTTGCAAAAACAGCTAACATGTCCATGCTGTTCAAAAATAATCATGGAAATGTATAGGAAATAGCATGCGTAGATCAGCATTCTTTATCTTGACGATGCTGGTAGACTGCAGAACTGAACTAACCACATAAAGCTGTATCTGGTGCTCCTAGAAATTCATAGAAGTTCTAAAACCATGCAAAAATGCAGCAAATTGCTTATCTTCTGGAGTTGGTGTAATGTTTTATTTACAGGAGCTGCAAGACACAGGAAAATGCATTTGCCGCCCTGAAATTCTCAGTTATTTCTACATCTCATCTTTAACCAGTTCATGCTTCTATCTGTGTCCTAGAAAAAACCCAGCATGGATTAGAAACAACAAATCTCCAGAACTCACTGCTCATTGTTTGTGGCCTGTCGATGCAGCTGCAGGCAGTGACAAGGACAACTGTAGCTACAGGAACAGCAGCCAAAGTCACTTGGTTGTGTGTGGTTGGGTTCCAAAATGGGAGCCATCTACTGGCAGTGGGTTCAGAATAGGCAGAAGCTGTGCCAGAGAGGCCCTGCAGCACCGTTGGCCCATTCTGCAGGGCAAAATGGGCTCGTGAGGCTTTGTACTGGGAAGCAAATCCCAACATAGATGAGCCTTTAGCAGTACCGTGTATGCATGAGTTTGGAGATCAAGTCCACTCTTCAGAGATTCTGTGTATAAATCTGTACTGCTTAGCATAAGCATCCCTTGCATGCCTATGACAGGAAATCACCAAATTAACAATGTAAGAGAGTGCAATGTTCAGTGGAGTTAACGACTTGCACATAGAGTTGAACCCTTTTGAAACACCTGCTCCCTGATTTATGAAGTGCACGTGTTCCTTGTGGCAAAACATTAGTGCTAAGAGACTGCTAGTGTGTTAACGGTGTGCTTTAATATTTAACAACTCTTTTAATAGAACCAAATTTAACTTGTGAAGAAGATGAAGTTACAGAGGCTGGAGGGAAGCAGAATCTGTATGTTTCTAATCCTCAGGTATGAAAATTGCACTCTGTTGTCTTAAACTTTTACTAGAGCTTTTGTGAAGTCTTTCTCCTACTTTGATTCATAATTAATCTGCTAAAGATTTATTTACCACAGTATTTTCAGCAATAAAATGCCTTTACATCTTACTTTCTGGTGTTCTACAAAAATGGTTAATATTCTAAAGCAATCAAAAGTAATAACAAAAGGCTGTTCCTCTGTGACAGTTTTCAAACCAAACAGATGTCCCAACTGTTATTAAGAGAAATAGGAACGTAATTTCCGTGTTTATAAACTGTCATAACTAAGCACTCTGCCTAATAGAAATTTCTCTGCTAATTTTGACACACCAAAACTTGTTTAAAGTTTGATTAAAACTTAAAATGCAGGTGTATTGCTCAGCCTTAAAACTCAGGCTATGTTCCCTGCATAGAGCAAAATAATATATTTTAATTGTGGAGGACTTCTTCAAACACAGGTCCTTAATATTTCTTAAAACAGAATAGCCCTAGGTAACTGAGTGATTTGCTGCATAAAAATAACATGCTTTGATCTGTCAGGGTTCTCTGACACATTCAGCTGTAAATAATGCTGTTGACTTCAATGGGTATACTCCCATATTTAAATTTCAGCTCAAGCGCTGTGGTGAGCAGAGCCAGAGCTCTTTGCCACGCTATAGCACTGAACCCTGCTGTAGTCCAATACATATTTTTTTGCTGCTGTTACAAGGCAACATCTATATTCTGATTTTAGGTTGATCACTTGGCAAGACAGACATCTGAACTTAATGTGTCAGAGAGCAGGACAAGAAGTGGAAAGATATTTCAAACCAGCACTGTTAGTACTGCTTTTTCTCTAGTTCTGTTCTTTCTATTCTTTGAGCCTTTTTCTGTTCCAAACAGTGAATAAAACTCCAAGCTTTAATACATTTCATGTTCACAGAATGAAATTCTCATAACTTCTAAAATTGCCATTAAATTCAATACATCTGGATTCTTAGTGTCAAAAAAAAAATTGTGTTGCAGAGAGTTAAAAGCTGGGTGTTGATGTAATGAACACAGGTTGAGAAAGATTAATTAGGGGTTGATTTGCATCTTCTTCAGAATGCATTTAGCCAAATTCCTCGCTGGTTTAATCAGTGGTTGTTAAGAGTATGTACCAGCAGGGATCCCCGGTCCAGTGTACCATGTGCTTGCTAGTGACTTTACTTGGAAAACACGAGGCCAGAATTCTAACCTCAGCTCTACAGCTCATTCATACCAAGAAAAATCTGTTATTTCTTTGCTTAATCACATTGCAGCAGATGAGTCTCATAGTTGGTGCTACTTGTGGGGAGCCAAATTCCTCCAGCCTTGCACCAGTGGAGCAGAAGTTGTCTTCAGGGTGAGATAACAGCCTTTGGAGGTGGCGTTTGGGCCCGTCTGCTGCTGCCTTTACCAGCTGAGCTTGGTAGCCTCAGCTCTGTGAGGGGCTGGGGGGACTTCACATGACCTCAACATTGCTCACTTGTGGATGTTTGGGGTTACTGGTAGGTTCGTCTCAGAAAAAGCTGTGGGGTGAATACTGCCATTCTAGTAAATTAAGTGCTCTTCATTTACAGTCAGGAGGGGAAATTATGTGTCAGGGACACCCTTTCTGTCCCTGCTCACGAAAGCTCTTCATTCATTTTTAGTGCAGTAGTTGTGTAAGGGTTCATAATGTGCAGCTCCATTGTTGCCAGTAGTTTTCCCCTAAACTAAGAGTTGCCTTATTTCTCTAAAGGCTTATGGAAATCGAGCTTGGGAGCATGCAAAATTCATTTCTCAGCGCAATGTTCTAATGAAGTCTAGAGGAAAAATTGGTCTGTATTAAAAATATCTGTGTATGAAAGCTGCATGTGAAAAGGGCTATTGGAGTTTGCAACAAATTCATGAAGCAGAGATTCAGGATATAGAACTAGCAGATTCAGTCTCTGTAAAGTACTGCTTACTGCAGAATAGAATTACTGTACTTCCAACCCCAGGGTCATATACAGTATTTGTGGGGAAAAAGGGAACATTTCTGTATGCTCACTATCACCGCATCTTTCCTTCAAAAACAATGTTTTGTTAATGAACTTAATACTAGGGTTTAAACAAAGCACAGTTGCTTTAAATAATTAAAAGCACAGCGGAGCTAAAGGCTAAATTGTGATCTTTTCACACGTGTGCAAGTCAAATAATTGGATTAAACTGAGTAAGGCGAGCCTGTGTGGTGCTGAGCCCCTCTCCCATGGGTGCTCTGCTGGTGTGCAGAGCCCTGCTGATGCTGCCTGGCTTTGCACTGTCTGCAGTCATGGCCGCTGCGTTGGCTCCCAGCTCATGGACTTGGGGCATGTTGCCTCTGGGGTGGGCGCACACACACACGTTCCGTTCCCTTGAAGCTGTGATACACTGGAGGCCCTGTTGTTACAGCATAAATATGTCCCAGTCCTCCTTGGGTAATTTGGAGGGGGGTCAATTTTGGCAGAAAACAGCATCCCAGATGTTACTCCAGACTTAGCACCTCTGGGCAGGGACCAGGTAACAGCAGGGTCAGGACAGATGCTCAGCGGGTAGCTTGTGATGTCGCAGCTCTCCGGTTTGGGTGGGCTTTTCCCATGTTAACCTTGCCAGTGCTGTGGAGCAGGCCACAGTCTGTGCCATGCGGCAACCTGTAATGCAGTATTTATCTTCTACTGGCAGGTTCATCAGTTTGAACTCTCCTCTAGTCAAGATGTGCTGCCAAAAAGGAGAAAGATCAGCGAACCAAAGGAGCAATTTTAAATACCCATCTCCCTGCTGTTTAGAGTTCTCCACTTCCATTTCATTGTTTAATGTGAGTGTTCATATTTGAATATATTTTAGGGATCTTTTCTGTTCTATTTGTAGTCAAAATGGAGAGTATTTTAAAGAAAGAAAATCTGTCAAGAATCTCAGCTGAAGAACCAGAACTTATTTTTTTATAGGAGGTCATACCCCATCAGGACAGACAAAGGTACCTGTTTTGTTAATGGAACATTTCAGTAACCGAGGGCATTTGGGGGATTTCACTCCCTGCTTAGAACATGTTTAAATCCTGATGGTGGTTGTGTAACATGCGTTGCCCACAACACAAGGTTTCACCGGTAACTTCTGGCTGTGTTTCAAAGCTGAGGAACTCCTCGTCCAGGCGCAAACCCCTCAGTCTTGGGTTAATGTCCCGGATTACGGATGAGGCTCAGGAGGGCTGTGCCATTTACAGCAGTGCTGCATTCTTTGCTTTTACTGCTGAGGCAGTTGGGGAGGCTGGATTCTTTGCTTTTCTTCCAGACTGAAGGCACCAGACTCAAGTAAAAAGCATTCTTCATATCTTCAATTAACATCTTTCATGTCAAAATGCTGGAATTTCTGTACAGCTGTGATGAGACCTATGTAATTACAAACAAAGTGTTAACTGTGGTGCGCATGTATTATAATGGTGTGAGATTACTTGAAGAAGCCTATAAAATGATTAATTGCAGAAGTTGGGCATGGTGCCATTTCTTTTTCTAACAAAAAACATTAATTTTTCCTGTGCTGTATCTGAGTTGGAATGAAGGTGTTCCTGCATGGTGAAGGGCTGCCGCCGTCTTTAGGTGGGCATAGTGGAACGCTTCTTGGTGGTTTTGAGTTCTAAATTAAAAAGGTCTGTTGATCATTCCTCAATTAAAACACCGTTAACAGTTGCCGTGTATTTCTTTACCGCCTGGGTCGGTGTAAGCTCTGCGGGCTGGGCCGCTCGGCCGGGGCTGGCGCGGTGCGGCAGCAGGTCAGGGCACGAGAAACAGACCCCGCAGCGGGGTTGAGCGGATGCGGCCGAGCGGGGCCCAGCGCGCTCCACCGCCTCCCCGCGTTCCACGAGC
>VXBL01005126.1:28949-41341 GCA_013400195.1 Aramus guarauna
GAGCCCCGGCCGCGGGTTGTTGGCTGCCCCGGTGGGGAAGCCGGGCTGGCGTCAGACCGCGGGGCTGGGCCGTGCTTCCAGGCGGCTCGGCCGGCTGCTGCGTCCTCGGGCCTGAGACTGAGCCCTCTCGGGCGGCCGGACCCGCTCCGGGGTGCAGGCAGAGCTGCTGCCGGCCACCTGCAGCCAGCGTGGCCCCGCTCCGACGTTGCAGCGGGAGAAGCTTTTTCCACCCCCCCGGTGTTAGCGTAGCTCGGGGTGGGCGTAAGAAGGAGGCAGATGTGATGCTTTTTGGGCACCAAGAGAAGGAGGCGGGTGCTCTCCCGTGGTGGAAGGACGTGGTGGGATGCACGGCCCCAGCAGCGGCTGGCAGGTGTGAAGGATGCCGGCGCGGTGTTGGCTCTGCCAGGTGCCCCAGAAGAAGTGGTGCCCACGAGGTGGGTGCAGTGCCGCTCTCCAGCACAGGAGAGACGAGGTGACCAGAACCAGCAGCATTTTCAGCTGGGCAGGGAGGAAGGGGACTTGGAGATGAAGAACTGAGGAGAGCAGCTGAGATGGTGGAAGGGCCACAGGGATTGAAGCTTTGGCTCAGAACCCCCCCCCCAGTCTCTCTGATGCTGGGGCTCATGGGGTGCCTGGCTCTGTGGCAGGGCCGAGTGGCACGCACTGGCTGTGGTTCTTATTCCTGGAGCTGTCATGGAGACGGGTAAGAAGAGATGGGCTCCTTTAGGCTGTGTGTGGGCGAAGCCCTGCAACACACAGAAGCTGAACACCATGACGAGACTCTCAGCACCTTCCCTTGCCTTCGCTCCCTGATTTGATCCCCTGGAGACCCCCACAGATGGGGGTGTGAGGAGGAGCCTGCGCAGTTGGGGCTCCGAGTGGGATGCGCCAAGCCTGCACATCACGCGGCTGCTCCCAACTCCAGTTGTCCCAGTTGTGACTGTCAGGAGCTGCTATTAGCTCTGGTTTGCTTTGTCTTTTTGAGACCCAGCCGAGGAGCTGTTTCATGGCGGCCTTTGCACGTGTGCTCTCGCAGGCTCTGTGGGGAGCTGGCCCCAAGGGCCACAGACACGCTGCGAAGAGCTGCTCCCCCCCGGTCAGCACCAGTGGAGGATCGTGTTGGAAACCTCTTGCAGTGGCAGCAATGCTTTCCAGCCTGGGAGCTCAAAGGCTCCAGGTCCACTCTTGGCCACCTGGGAAGGGAAGTCCCAGCAGTCGAGCACACAGGAGCACATCCCCTTAACCGCCACCAGGCTGAGCTTTAGTGCCTCATCCTTGGGGAGCCCAGGACTCCTATCCCAGCTGCCTCCACCCTGTGTGATTGCCAGCTGCATCCTCTCAGCTTGTTGTCCCATCTAATGCTGAGGGCTTTCCTGCCTCACAGATGGGGTGGAGGCTCGTGGTGGTGTTTTGCCATGCTTATTGCATGGACCGAGTCATCTCTGGTGGGCTGGAAGCAGTTCAGGGCTTTGGCACTGGGAAAAGATGCACACAGCATCCCTTGGTTCAGCCTGGCTGGCAGGAGCAGAGCTGCCAAGTCTGTCAGCATCGTCGCTGCTGGAAAGGGAACAGCGATGAAAAACACCCCTTGCCAACATCCTGTGAAACAGTGACTTGTACTCACATGGAGTTTTGGCCCCAGGTGGCCAATAGTGATGTGCTCCCATTGGAGCTGGGCCAGTGACTAGCCAGACCCTGGCCTTGCTGTGGGTGAGGCCTTCCAGGCCCTGCTGGGACCTTTGCCCCTTCCCAACCCAAAGTGAAGCTCCTGTCCCCAGGCCTGCAGCCCTTCCCTGGGGACATGCACACAATGTACCTCCCCGGAGAGAGATTGGTGGTTGGGGAGCAGATCTCACGCCCTGCACTGGGAACCCCCCTTTGGGTGTCATTGCTCAGCTGATGTTTCTTCAGCAGCTGGTTGGGGGGTGTCTCAAAGCCCTTGCAGAAGGGTCAGGTGACATCCAAAGCCTGGCATGTCCTGCTGCAATCGGCTGCAGGGATCCCAGGCTTTGAGCGGCCTGGGAGGCTTCCCGGAACATCTGAAACTCCTGTGGCTGTGAAACAGGTGCTAAAATGCTGCTTTGCTGCCTGTGGGGTTGTCATTCCTGATATATTGGTTTTACAGCAGAAGGGTTTCTTCTATCTCATCTACTGCAGCGGGGTACAGCAAGGCTAAACCCTCCCAGCTCTGCAGTGCACTGCTGCAGCTCGTCTTGCTGACCAGCTCTGGGCTGGTTTGTCGATGCTGGTCTGACCTGTTGCTGGTCAGGGGGAAGATGCTTCTCCAGCAGCAGTTTGTGGAGATCTTTTAAGCCCAGTTTGCAAAGCCAAATGTCAGCATACGTGCCTGCAGAGGCTCTCATATGGGAAGGAGGCAGGGAGAGGGGTCTGCCTGTTTCTGCGTGTACTGGAGGTGAAAGCTGTTTCTGGTTGGGAAGGTGTTTATAATATTGTCTCAGTGCGTCTGGATTTTCCAGAGGACCACAACTTGTCAGCAAGCCAGGTGCCGGGGTTTGGACAGGCTGCTGAATATTGTGTTATGGCATTGCAGGTGTGTGTTTTTCTGTGGGGCTGAAGGGCTTTCCACCGCCCTCTGTTTTTCAGGACACGCAAGAGAAGGAAACTGTCACTCCTGAGAGAGCAGAAGAGGCAAAACTGAAGGCCAAATACCCCAACCTGGGCCAGAAGCCTGGAGGCTCCGACTTCCTCATGAAGAGACTGCAGAAAGGGGTATCTATTTCTTAGCCACAGCTCATCTGCATTCTCTCCTCCCTCCATGGCACAGGCAGCCAAGTGCCAACCAGGCCAGAGGAATGACNGCAGAAAGGGGTATCTATTTCTTAGCCACAGCTCATCTGCATTCTCTCCTCCCTCCATGGCACAGGCAGCCAAGTGCCAACCAGGCCAGAGGAATGACACCAAAATTCCCTAGGCCAAAAAGTCTGTTGAACCCATGGGCCAGGCTCTTTTCAGTGCCTGCGCTGGATGTGGCACCTGGCACGCACAAGCCTGAAGCAGTGAGGGCTGCTGTGGTCAAGCAAGAAGGGATTGTGCCTGCTCAGAATGCAAAAACTGCCATCTGTTGAGTGGTTTTGTTCTGCATGTCTCCCCCAGTGGTGGATCCCACCCTGTCCTCCATACCCTGTCCTGAAACCTGGGGTCTAGAGGTGAAACAAGTGCATAAGATCCTCCCCCCCGTGCCTGCTGCACTTGCAGATGGTTCTGGGCTGGTGCAAAGGGCACAGAGAATGCCAGTGAGTCAGCTGGCTGCATCGCCATTGCTGGCTCTAGTGAAGAAGCCAACCCTCTGACTGTGCTCCCTGGAAATGTAATTAAATCCCTCTCTGAGAGCCATCTGTAGCCTGTTTGGGTTGTCACTGCTGGCTCTCCTCCTTGTGGAGGCTGTGCAGAAAACCTTAATCTCTCCTGAGCTGCTGGCAGCTGATGGCTGCATGCCTTCCCCAGCTCTGAACACACGGTGTCTCTGTGTCACACTGCACCGGATTTGGCTCTGTCCTGCCGCTTCCCTTTCAGTTTGTACTGACAGCTGTTCCCTCTGCCTGAGCAGCCATGTGTGTGCTCGCTCTCACTGTTGATGTGATCGCTGGGACTGTTGTTGTAGGTGCCAGCTCCTAAAGCAAGCACAGACAGGAGGGTTGTTTAATGGCTTGGCACTTCAGCAGGGAAGGGCTTTTTGTCAGGACTGGGCTCACTGGGGCCTGATGGTGCATTGGGGCAGAACTGGGCTCTTCAGAGCTCCTTGTGCCCAGCAAAGCTGTGTCTGTAGCACTCTCACAAGCTTTGCTTTGGTGCTCAGCCTTTCCTATGCTGCTGCAGGGAGTGAAGGAGCACAGAGTCCCATGGTGATTAGTGTGGTAAGGGAGTGAAATGCCTTTTGAATCCCAGGTCGGTGGTGCTGTGCAGCAGGGAGGTGTCCTCTGGCCACNAGGCAGGGAGAGGGGTCTGCCTGTTTCTGCATGTACTGGAGGTGAAAGCTGTTTCTGGTTGGGAAGGTGTTTATAATATTGTCTCAGTGTGTCTGGATTTTCCAGAGGACCACAACTTGTCAGCAAGCCAGGTGCCGGGGTTTGGACAGGCTGCTGAATATTGTGTTATGGTATTGCAAGTGTGTGTCTTTCTGTGGGGCTGAAGGGCTTTCCACCGCCCTCTGTTTTTCAGGACACGCAAGAGAAGGAAACTGTCACTCCTGAGAGAGCAGAAGAGGCAAAACTGAAGGCCAAATACCCCAACCTGGGCCAGAAGCCTGGAGGCTCCGACTTCCTCATGAAGAGACTGCAGAAAGGGGTATCTATTTCTTAGCCACGGCTCATCTGCATTCTCTCCTCCCTCCGTGGCACAGGCAGCCAAGTGCCAACCAGGCCAGAGGAATGACACCAAAATTCCCTAGGCCAAAAAGTCTGTTGAACCCATGGGCCAGGCTCTTTTCAGTGCCTGCGCTGGATGTGGCACCTGGCACGCACAAGCCTGAAGCAGTGAGGGCTGCTNGGTATCTATTTCTTAGCCACAGCTCATCTGCATTCTCTCCTCCCTCCGTGGCACAGGCAGCCAAGTGCCAACCAGGCCAGAGGAATGACACCAAAATTCCCTAGGCCAAAAAGTCTGTTGAACCCATGGGCCAGGCTCTTTTCAGTGCCTGCGCTGGATGTGGCACCTGGCACGCACAAGCCTGAAGCAGTGAGGGCTGCTGTGGTCAAGCAAGAAGGGATTGTGCCTGCTCAGAATGCAAAAACTGCCATCTGTTGAGTGGTTTTGTTCTGCATGTCTCCCCCAGTGGTGGATCCCACCCTGTCCTCCATACCCTGTCCTGAAACCTGGGGTCTAGAGGTGAAACAAGTGCATAAGATCCTCCCCCCCGTGCCTGCTGCACTTGCAGATGGTTCTGGGCTGGTGCAAAGGGCACAGAGAATGCCAGTGAGTCAGCTGGCTGCATCGCCATTGCTGGCTCTAGTGAAGAAGCCAACCCTCTGACTGTGCTCCCTGGAAATGTAATTAAATCCCTCTCTGAGAGCCATCTGTAGCCTGTTTGGGTTGTCACTGCTGGCTCTCCTCCTTGTGGAGGCTGTGCAGAAAACCTTAATCTCTCCTGAGCTGCTGGCAGCTGATGGCTGCATGCCTTCCCCAGCTCTGAACACACGGTGTCTCTGTGTCACACTGCACCGGATTTGGCTCTGTCCTGCCGCTTCCCTTTCAGTTTGTACTGACAGCTGTTCCCTCTGCCTGAGCAGCCATGTGTGTGCTCGCTCTCACTGTTGATGTGATCGCTGGGACTGTTGTTGTAGGTGCCAGCTCCTAAAGCAAGCACAGACAGGAGGGTTGTTTAATGGCTTGGCACTTCAGCAGGGAAGGGCTTTTTGTCAGGACTGGGCTCACTGGGGCCTGATGGTGCATTGGGGCAGAACTGGGCTCTTCAGAGCTCCTTGTGCCCAGCAAAGCTGTGTCTGTAGCACTCTCACAAGCTTTGCTTTGGTGCTCAGCCTTTCCTATGCTGCCGCGGGGAGTGAAGGAGCACAGAGTCCCATGGTGATTAGTGTGGTAAGGGAGTGAAATGCCTTTTGAACCCCAGGTCGGTGGTGCTGTGCAGCAGGGAGGTGTCCTCTGGCCACATCTTCACAGGCATTTCCCTGTGGTGTTTTGGCTGTTGGGAGCCTGTACGGTCCAGTGAAGGCCTTGGCACCGGCTAGGCTGTGCTCCCTGGGGAGAAACTCCTGCCTCTGTCACACCGGCTCATCTGCTCACCAAACCAGAATAAACTGTATCATCAAACGTCCCCTGGCTCTGCCACTGTGGCTGAGCCTCCACCTGAAGGTGTCTGCTGACGTGGCTGTGTCTGTGTTTGGCTCTCTGGAAGCCTCTGGGCTGGGATTGAATCACTGTCATGCTGAGTGTGGTGCAAGTGCAGAGCAGGACAAACCTGCCCTTTACCCAGCAAGTGCCATACCAAGCAGCAAAAGTTCACAGGCTATAAATGCCTAAAGGTGGGTCAAAGGGAGAAAACACACCTGGTGTCTTGAGTCAGGCAGCTGCTGTGGGGCAAAGCTGCTTCCAGCTGGGGCAGGTCTGAGTCACTCTGGGGTTTGTGGGTGAGCCTTTTAAATCGGGCCAGGCTCCCTTGTTTGGATTTTCCCCTTGTGTGATGTTTTTATGACCGTTTTGAGAAACCCCAGCAGCTCCTTAAAGGATCATATTTGATCTGTACAGGTGTCTGTATCTGTGATGTCCTCATGGTCCTGCAAATCAAAGTAACCCAAACTCCTCTCCCTCTTCTAGCAAAAATACTTTGATTCTGGTGACTACAACATGGCCAAGGCAAAGATGAAGAACAAGCAGCTGCCAAGTGCAGGGCCAGACAAGAACCTGGTGACAGGAGACCACATCCCCACGCCGCAAGACCTCCCACAGAGAAAATCCTCGCTTGTAACCAGCAAGCTGGCAGGGTAGCCTGCACTCACAGGCTGGGTTTTTCCTATTTTCTTTTTTTCTTTTGGCTAAATGGATTGAACTTCACTGTACCATAGGGATGGGAGCACCAGAATCCACATAGTTATTTGAGTATTTACAGCAAACACACACCAAAACCGAGAAGGCAAGCAAGAGGTGTCTGGTGTGCCCCAGATGCACAGGCAGATTTGATTGGCCTGTTCCTTTTAGTGAGTCGGTTTGCTGCCTTAATTTTCATGCTGTTTGAAACCATCCTCACTTGCAGAGCCACTGAAGTGCTGCCTCCTTGCTGGGAGAGTCAAGCAGCCTGGGAGAAGCAGGGAAGCGCTCAGAGTTGCTAGCTGTTCGCTTGGCACTGGGTAGGAGGGGAGAGCTCAGAGCTGTGGCATGTGAATGTTTTTCAGGCATTGGGTGTATGTGGAGGAAGAGCTGGCTGGGCCAAAGGTGTGATACGTGATCTGGAGGTTTAGTTAAGTGTGTGTGTTAGAGCTTCTAAATGAAGAAATTAGCTGATACGCAAAAAAATTACATGGCTGTGTTGCTGGGCTGAGCTACCTGGCATCTGTCCCCTGCTTGCACAAAGCAGCTCACAGGAGCGAACAACATGTCTGTCAGCTGCGGGAGAGCGGCTGGGCAGCACTTGCAACGGTCCTCATGGCTTGGAGCTGCAATGAGGTGCTTGTTGTTTTGGGAGTAGAGTCCCACCACAGCTACATCTGAGTGTGGCTGTGACGGAGGGGCATGGCGTGAGGCTCGCAGCTGTCCCAGAGGACTTGGGGGCAGTTTCTTTGTCCCTGGTCAGTTCTGGCCAGTGAGTTCCTCTCCCAGCTGCTGAGCAGGCAGCAAAAGGCAGTGAGCTGAATCCCACCAGCAGCGCGCTTGGGAGTGCGGCCCAGCAGGCAGGCAGAGCCTCGTCTGGCTGCATGCAGCCCTTGCCTGATCTCAGACGTTGGCAATGACAAAGTGGGGGCCAGTAGCAGCTGGTGAGACTGATGTGAGCTGTTGGAGCTGATCGCTGGATGGAGAGAGGCAGGACGGGGAATAACCACCGTGGAAGGGAGAAAAGCACCAAAGACAGAGAGCACAGAGATTATGAAGAAAGGAGCATAGAGGCAAACCTGTGTTGACAGTGTCAGGCTTGGATTTCTTTCTTTTTCGCTCCCTTTCCTTGTTTTTGCCTTTTCTTTGTTCCAGACCTGAAAAACAAGTTGGTGTGATGGCTGCAGCCTGCAGAACAACATGCATGCTCGGTGCATGTACTGTCCGCTCCTTGTGCAGCGGAGATGAAGCAGCCTCCCATCCCGTGCCGTGGAAGGTCTTGACGTGCCTGTGCCAGGGCAGCGCTAAACCTGCCTGGTTTAGGCCTGGTTTTGAAGGGATGTGGGCAAAAGGAGGTCGAGTTTGTTTTTTCTTTGGTTTTGTTTTGGGGATTTTTTATTTGTTTTTCTTTTAGGGATTCCCATCAGGTCAGGAGAAACCGAGTCAGGGAGGCAACGGATGATGCTCTGCACGGGCACAGCTTTCCTTACGTGTGTTCTTGGCTGGCTGACTCAGGCTTTCCTGAGAACCTGTTTCACTCATAGTGCGTTCCTGCTGCTGGCTGGAGCGAGGAGCACGGTGGTGCTTCCCAGGAGAGTGTTTGCCAAGGGTGTGCTCAAATGCTTGCCTCTGCCTTTGGGTGGCTTGGAGCAAGCCAGCTGCAGTTGTCAGGGCACCATGAGCAAAGGGCTCCATTGCCCCATGGCCACAGTAGACAGTTTTCTCTTTGTGGAGTGGGCAAGGAGCGTAGCGGGATCGGGGGCTGCCCACTTGTAACCACAGGTCCGTGCTTCGGTCTCTGTTGCCTTCCCAGACCCTGTGTGAGCTAGCCGGGGCGGCGCTTGCAGTGGCTGTGCAACCTCCTTGGATGTTCTGCTGTCTGTCCCAGCCATGTTGTAAATAGATATGAATCATATATATANCAGTGAAGAATGCAAAGGGGTGTTGCAGCTTGGGGGCTGTCCCTGTGCTGAGGGGGGGCAGGGGGAGGGGACAGCTCTTGAACCATATCTTTCTCCGGTTTTCCAGAAATGCCAGGGGTGCTTGCACAGGAGGGGGAAGTGATTGTGACAACACAGGATGAGAACTAGCAAGAATAATTCCATACAAGGGTAGTAGCTGTGGAGCAGGGTTATTTTCATTCTGCCCCCAGAGTCGGGGAGGCAGTGAGGGGCTGAGGATGCTGTCCGCCCCACTGCCCACCTCTTATGGGAAGGGGTGCAGTGGGAACCGCCCTGGATCTTGGAGGCATTCATGTCCTCTGTGCCTTATTAAATATTACCACAAGGATGAGGCTGGTAGCAGTGGGCGGCTTGATGCCCCCAGGGCTGTTGGGGTGAGCCAGCAGGAGGAGACATGTTCAGCACCAACTATCGGGGTGTCTGAGGGGCTTGTGCAGTTTGAGCAAAGCCATCAAAGTGCAGCTGTGGGGTTGGATGGGGCACAGAGGGAGGGCTTGAGCCCGTGTGGGGTTTTGTTGTGGTGGGCAAGGCAGGTATGGCCATGCTCCTGCTCCCCAGGGATGAGCGCCGGGTGGGGGAGGGTGTGTGGAGAGACTGACAGGCCTCAGCAAAATTGCTCCAAGTCCCTATCCTTTGTTCCTCCTCCTCTTTCAGGGTTTCAGCTACCGCTGTGCAACATGTCCCCCTCTCCAGATATGTGAGCAGTGTGGTACACCCTCTGCTGTGGGCTGTGCAGGGGCTATGGAGTGTGTGTGGGGCTGTCCACCAGCAGTATGTATGTGGGGTTCATCCCCAGCTATAAGCTGTAAGGAGAGCTGACCCCCAGCAATGGGGTTGCTGGGTTTGTGTGAGGCTGTCTCCCTGCAACAGGGCTATGGGCTGTGCAGAACCCCTGGCCGTGGGGTGTTCACAGGGCTGTCCCCTGGTGATGGGGCCTGTGGGATGTGTGTGGGGCTATCCCCCAGCAACGGGGCCTGTGGGGTGTATTGGATGTGTGTGGGCGGGGGGACACACGGGGTCCATCCTGTTGTGCAGCCACAGGGGCTGAGTGGGGCCAGCAGCCCCCTCGGCTGAGAGACTTCAGCGGGGGAGCACGGGGGGAGGTGTTTTTTATCCTCCTGCCTTCAAAACAAGCCCCTACTCCCCTCCATGCTGCGGGGCAGGCGCTCCTGGTGCCCTCCCTCGGGGTCAGGGCTGCCCTATAACTTCATCCTCTCACACTGCCCCACTGGGCCGCCCTCTGTCCCCACCGGCAGTCATCCTGGAGGCTTTAACTCTGGAGTTTTCAGCCTTGACGTCACACCTTTCTAGAGTTTTACAGCCCAATCGATGGTGTCACTGGGGTGGGCCGCTGTTCAAACAAACCCACTGACGCTCCCTGGGCTGCCTGAAGCCTCTGCGCTGCGTCTCCCCTGCCCTCCCAATGGCCATTTTGCAGCCTCTCAAGCCCACCCGGCAGAGGGGGCCAGGGCTGGGTGCTTGCACAGGGACGCTCTGTTCCAGCCTGGTGCCAAGTATGTGCCAGTGTTTGTTTGTGCTTTAAAGCTTGGCACTGCTGAGGAAATATGTGCTGGGCGCTGCCCCAAGCTGCTGGAGCAAGCTGAGCACGCCTGTGTTATTGCTCCTGCTGCCAAGAATTCGCTTCCCGACAAGGACGCGTTCCTTGGGGCCATGGGAAGGATTTTGAGGGCGCTGGGTTTTGTCTTGCTGGACCCCAGTGCACTCGGTCGTGCTCTCACCCTGGTTTGTGGGGGTGGCAGCTGGGGAAGGAGCTCGTGAGGGGGTGAAGGGGTGCCTTGGGTGGATGCCCGTTGCTGTTTCTTGCAAGATCTGGGGCAGGAGGACTTTGGGGCACTCAGGATGGGGCTGTGCCCTGTGCTGACCACGGCTTCCTCCTTCGCTGTTCCCGATGGTACACAGTGATACTCAGGATGGTAACAGAGGCTTGGGTTTGTGGTTTCTGTCCCCAAAAATGCTGACCGGAGAGGGCCTTCGCAGTGTCAGCTCCCCGTGTCCGCCGTGCCATCGGGGCCTGCAGGGAAACCTTTTCCTGCCTCAGAGGGGATAACCAGGGGGTGTGATTTCAGGGGGCCCCAAACCCCAGTTTTCACCGTCTTGGGTCTGGTTAGGCAGAATAAGAGCCCGCAGCCAGAGCAGGTTGAGCTGCACTGGTGCTTGGCTCTGCAGATGGACAGCAGCTGCCTTTGCCCCAGCACCTCTCTATCCCACCCTTTCCCAGAGGCAGGATGGAGTAGGCTGCAGTCCCCCGGACACAACCCTGGCACAGCATCCTGCAAAGGGGTGCTTGGGAGACCTCCTTTCATTCCTCACTATTCCAGACCAAAGCCATGGTGTTTGCCTCACTGGGGAGTGTCTGATCTACCTGCATTGGTACAGATACCTGTGGCTTGTTCCCCAGACATCCTTTGCCCAAACCAGGGCAGATTGGTCTGGCCTCCTGGGGCACCCACCAGCCCTTTCACAAGCCACCTCTGGCCAGATCCTGCCTGCAGCCCCAAGGACACAGGGTGCTGCCCAGATTTGCAACAACACACCCCTCACGGAGCCAGTGGATGTGAGGTGGCTTCGAGTAACGAGAGAGATGTGAGGCAACCCACTGATGACTGGAAGAAATGGAGCAGTTCCCCATGAATGTCCAGCTAAGCCAGCCAAAGTCTGAGAGGGCTTTAACCAGACAGATCCAGGTACAATGCTGAGTGGGTGGGAAGCAACATAGAATCACAGAATAGTTTGGGTTGTAAGGGACCTTTAAAGGTATCATCTAGTCCATCCCCCCTGCCATGGGCAGGGACATCAACTAGACCAGGTTGCGCAGAGCCCCATCCAGCCTGACCTTTAATGTTGCCAGGGATGAGGCATCTACCACATCTCTGGGCAACCTGTGCCAGTGCCTCACCACCTTCAGTGTAAAGCATTTCTTCCTTATAGCTAGCCTGAATCTCCCCTCTTCTAGTTTGAAACCATTCCTCCTTGTCCTGCCACTCCATGCCCTTGTCAACAGTCCCTCTCCAGCTTTCCTGTAGCCCCTTTAGGTACTGTAGGGCTGCTCTAAGGACTCCCTGGAGCCTTCTCCAGGTTGAACAACCCCAACTCTCTCCACCCATCTTCTTAGCAGAGGTGCTCCAGCCCCTTATGATCTTCGTGGCCTCCTCTGGACTCGCTCCAACAGCTCCATGCCCTTCTTGTACTGGGCACCCCAGAACTGGATGCAGTACACCAGGTGGGGTCTCACCAGAGCACATCACACTCCCCACTTCCTAGCAGTCCTTTCAGTGTACACCAGCAAGGGCATCCTGGCTCCCTGTGTGTGCCAGGGCTTCGGTCCTGCTGGCCGCATGCTCACAGCCCTGCGGGGGGATGCTTTGCGTTGCAAAAACTAGAAAGAAAACAGGGGCTGAGGCAAGCGAGGGACACGCGGCCCCTTGGTGCAGGCTGTGAGGACTGTGACCCGTGCTGGGGGGTGCATGGTGGGGCCCAGCTTTGCCAGGGGGACTTGGGGCACTGCAGCACCCCGTGGTGCTGGGCGAGGCAGGAGGGGGACCAGCACGGAGGTACCCTGCACTGCTGAGGGGCTGTTGCAGAGGACCGAGAAGGGGCACTGCAGCACCGGGGGCGTGGGCGGAGGACCCGGTGTGGGGCCTGGTAGGGCNAAGCGGAGCCGGAAGCGGAACCGGAAGCGGAACCGGCGCGGCCTGCCCCGCCCTCGCGTCCCGGCCATATAAGCGGCAGAAAGGTTTACGCCCGCGCAGCTCGTCGCCGGGTCGCGTTGGCCGCCATGTTCGCCCTGAAGCGGAACGCCGTCATCGGCTTCAACCTGTACTGCAGCGGCGATCCGGCCCTGGTACCTGCCGCGCCAGGGGGGAGCCCGGCGCCGCCGCCGCCCGCCGCAACCCCCGGGGCGGCGGCGGCCGC
>VXBL01005126.1:41353-57433 GCA_013400195.1 Aramus guarauna
CGCCGCTGAGGTAACCCAGGCCCTGATTGGCTCCGCGGGGGTCTGGGCCGCCGGCGGTCGCCCTGAGGCCCCCCGCGCGCTGATTGGCTGTGGCGCGGCCCCCCGTGCGACGCTGCCCCCCACGGCGCGACCGGGCGCGCTGTGGAGCCCCGAGGAGGAGCTGGACGGCTGCGAGCCCGAGGCCGAGCGCGGCCCGGCGGGGGACTCGCTGCCTGGCACGCCGCCCGGGCCGCCGGAGCTGCCCGATGGCCTGCGGCAGGACTCGCTGGAGCTCATTAGCCGCTACCTGCGGGAGGCGGCGGGCGAGGCCGAGCCCGGAGTGAAGAAGCTATTCCCGGGGCTGCTGGGTGGGCCCGGCCGGCCCGGCGGATCGGGCGATGCTGTGATGGAGAAGGCGCTGGAGACTCTACGGAGGCTCGGCGGTGGCGTCATGCAGAAACACGAACTCGCCTTCCAGGGTGGGTGGCGGCCGGGCTCCTCCCCGGCGGGTGCGGGGAGCGGGCGGTGTGTGGGGTGGGGGCGCCTCGGGCCTTGCTGTGGGCCCGCCGGGCAGGAGGGTGTGAGGCCACGGGGGGTGCCTGGGACCCGCTTCCCCTCCTTTGGGGGCGAGTTATAGGCACCGGTACTGTCCCTTCCCAGTATGGGGTCCTGGGAGGTTCTGGGGGCTTGGCTCTCGAAGAGGGGGGGGGCTCAGGGATGTGCATGTCTGCTCCCTCTGCCGTGTGTGTGGGCCCTCAAGGTGGGTGGGCTGCAGGCTGCTGCATGGCAGGGACTGGGAGAGGCCTGGGCTGGAGCAAGGCCTCTGGGCTCTGGCCACACACACCCCCAGCAGTGGTGGGACGGGCGCCTGAGCTCTGGACCCGGTCATTTACTGGATGGGATAGGGCCCTGGTTTCAGGAGAGTTAAGCGTCTGAGAAGTGATTAAAAACGAAACTGAACTTTGTTCGATTGGGAGGTGGAAAAACCGCTGGTAATGTGTGCAGAGGAGATAATCTAGTTACAGATTAGCTGCAGTTCCTCCTTGTATCTTGCTTTGCTCAGCATGACTATACACAAACAGTCCCAAGTGTCCAGAGATTAGTTAGCTCAGGAGTTTAAAATCCTTGCACCCCTAGCTCGGGTGGAATGGGGTTTCAGGGGGAGAAATTCTCCCAGACAATGTGCTCAGGTTATAGCTATTTTAATGTGT
Organism: Aramus guarauna; assembly: GCA_013400195.1. Lineage (NCBI taxonomy): Eukaryota > Metazoa > Chordata > Aves > Gruiformes > Aramidae > Aramus > Aramus guarauna. Next base: position 42,544 of record VXBL01005126.1, read on the forward strand.
TTTGCCCACTTCTGATGAGTCCTGGAATAGCTATAGAGACTTGCACTCCACTGCCTGGGCTTTGATGAGCAGGTGCTTTTGCTGCAGAGTGTCCTGGGAATGAACTGGAAGTGAGAACCGACCATTTTGACCTGGTTTCATATAACTCAGGAACGAGCTGGTTTGGGGCTAGCCTGAGCTGTGGGGGTGGTGGGGCTCATGCTGGGATTGCTTTTAGCATGCCACACCGTGTCTGATTCCAGATCAGGATGGTGCCTGGCACAGAAGGGTAGTGTCTGTATTTCTTCCTGAGATGGTGTGTGGCCTTCCTTCTTGCAGGAGTATGTCCCAGTTTTTTGTTTTTTAACACAAAGGGCTACAGATTCTTCATGTCCTTAGCTGTGCTGATGCAAAAGACTGTGGGTTCAGTTACCCTGGCCAAATTCACGGATGTGCTTGTTGAAGGAGCCACGCTTGGGAGGAATGTTCAGATCAACATGAGCTGGCGTTGGTATCTGAGGCTTCTGTAGGGACGGTTACCTTCATGTGTGCGCAGAAAAGGACCTGGCTTCGGGAAGGCTTCCTGTTAGTCTGAGCAACAAGCAGCAATTCTTTTCAGTTTCGTAAGGGCTTGTCTTGTTTGCTTATTCATGAGGGAGCACTGCAGGTCAAACTGGGGAATTCTGTTGTTCCAGTCACTGAAAAACACATTAACAAAACGGCAGTGCATCTGCTTGGCTGTAGGTGACTGTCCTTCATTTTGACTGAAGGGGCAGAGCTCACATAAGGCTGCAACTGACTTCTGTGCTCTGGTTCTGACACGGTGGGGCTTTAAAGCCCTTGTGAGACAGGGGAGTGTGCCGGGCGTGGAGACAGCAGCTGTGCCTGAGGTGGGGAGGGAGGAACTAGAAATGGGTTATGGGCTGTTTTTTCCTCTGGCCTGGGCAAATGTTAGCAGCAGAGCCCTCTGCAGAAGCAGGCAGGTACTTTCTCTCTATCACTGACACTTGGCAGTGACCCTTAGAGCTTTTGGACCTAGTGTGGGGGCTGCATCTTCTCACTGGTGGCCTTGTGGGGTATTCGTTGTTGTGTGCATGCCTGCCTCTAAACCAGCATCTCTTGCAGGAATGCTTCGGAAGCTGGAAATCCAGAAAGAGGAAGATCTGCAGTCGGTGTGTGAAGTGGCTGCCAACATGTTCAGTGATGGAGTAACAAACTGGGGTCGAGTGGTGACACTCATCTCGTTTGGTGCCTTTGTTGCGAAACACCTGAAAAGCATAAACCAGGAGAAGTGTATCAGCTCGTTGGCAGGGATCATCACAGATGCGCTCGTCTCATCTAAGCGCGAGTGGCTAATGAGCCAGGGAGGCTGGGTGAGTCACTGCCTATCCCGAACACTGCGAGCTTTTCAGAACAATCCAGTATTTTCCTATTTCTGTGACCTGCTCACTGACAACCATGTGTGTCAGCAAAGCACAGAGATGACTCACCGCTCCAGTTAAAACCACAGTCTGAAACATCTAGCTGGAGTTCTGCTGTTTCAGAGGAGCTCCTTACAAGCTGCCTGAAGCAGTCTTGACCTAAAAATATGCCTCTGCCCAGCATGGAGAGGGCAGTGTTCCCAAAGCAGAGTCAATCCTGAGTGTGCTGAGCTTGCTTGAATCTGGTCCACTGCTGCTTTGGTGCTGTCTCCTGATTGCCACCTTTGCAGGGTGGGCTGTGGTTGTAATGAGTCTGGGGTGTGCATGCAGTGGATGTGCTGGGCAGGCTCTACCCCAGCCTGCTCTGCCAGGGGAAAAGGCTGCCCATGCCTCCCTGCCAAAGAAGGGTGTCTGGTGGGGAAATGACTTTCACTTCTTTCTCCTAGGAGGGCTTTGTTGACTTCTTTCGAGTTGAGGACCTAGAAGGCAGCATCAGAAACATACTGATGGCGTTTGCAGGCATGGCTGGTCTGGGAGCGAGCTTGGCCTACATGATCCGGTGAGCCAGGGTATGCTGCAGAGGGACAAAACTCTGGGTAGACCAGCTCTGGGGCTGGCGAGCTGATCCCTTCCTCCTGTGAGTACTTATGAAGCTGGACTTGAGTGACCCAAGGAGGATATCTAGGCATCCCCTGAGCAAGCCTTTCCTAAGAAGGAAGGGGTGATCTGGTCAGATTGTGGGTACCAATGAGGATCTATTGCTTTGGGAACAAAAAGTGGAAGAATTGATATTCTGCTTCCTTCAAGAGGATGATGACAGAAGGCTCAAGTGGACTGCTTCAGTTTTATCCCGGAGGGAACCGATCTGCTTAGCAGCAAGCCAGTGAGCACCAGCAGCTCTTGTCTGGACTGAAGCCTCCTGGGCTTGGCGCGGCAGCTGTGTGTGGAGCAGATGTTTCAGGGCTGTGGGTTTCTGGAAATAGCGTCTTCTGCTGCTGGTGTCCTGCCTAAACTTGCAGCTTTTCTGTTGGAGCAGAAGCATTGAATGCTGGGTGTTGTGCGAGCCTGGGCCTCCCCCAGGTGTGCTGGTGAGCAGGTCTTCAGCTGTTGCCAGGTCTGCGTGCATCTGCCCTCCCGAAGCAGTAGAGCCATGCCAGCAGTAAAGACGTGTGATCCGCTGCCAGAACGTGGGGTGCTGGACTCCTGCATGGCCCTTTCCCTCCCAGCAGGGCTTCAGCCAGGTCACTAAGCAGGCAGAGCAGCCTTGGGGTCTGGGGGGTGAGGCGGGGCTCGGGGCGGCAACCGCAGACAGCTGTGGCCACGTTGGCCTGTCTGGCTGATCTCAGCTACACCGATGCGACTCACCACACACAGGCAGTTTAAAAATAGGGAGTGCATTTGTAAAACCCCACATGGGGTGGGGAGGCTGTAGAGAAGCTGTAAATACAAACCTGTAGAATATGTACATTTTTACAGAGCTAATGATACAAAAAGGAGGAATTTTGAATGTGGTAGAGCTGCTTATGGGTGCACTGTACTTCATTCCTCATGTGAAGTAGCATTTTTGTGGTGAAGCCTTCTCCTGCCTTGACTCCAAGTGAGCCTTTCTCTGATGTACTTGAGCGACGTTGCCAGGGAGTGTAACAAGCATCAGTGGCCTGGTGGACTCTCATTGTGCCCACAGCTTGCTGGCAACAGTTGATGTTTCTGTTTATTTTAATCTTTTTGGTTATTCTAGCCCTTCTAGTGGGTGGGGAGCTGTGGAAGTGGGTATCAGTCACTTCCTTGTCTTCCTGTCATTTTGGTCTTCTAAGCCATGAGTTGAACGAAGCTGATGTTTGAATGTAAATGTTCTGGAGCAGAATAAAACTTGTTGGCTCAGATCTGCAGCTTGTGCAAATCCATCGGTGTTGGCCCTGGGTTTGGTCCCTGGTCCCCAGCTGGTAGCGTTGCTTCTTGTTGGACTTGCAGTGCTTGTCTGCCTCGTGCCCTCCAACTGTGGATCGGTTGGTTCTTGAGGAGCTCCACTCTGTGGGACTAGGTCCTGCACAGTGAGGAACATCCTTGTACCTGGTGCTTGACCTGCAGCCTGAGTGATGCCCAATGAAAACTCAAGCGGAGAGCTGAAAGATGGTGCTATTGTCAGGCCTGCTTGTTTGCTGAACAAGCACTTAGTGTTTGTCAATAAATGTCTCTTGTTCTCAGTCTTCTAGTATAAAACTTGCTGTTTCCTGTAAGGAGATGCTGACATGATAAATGTTCCTGCTCTGCTTTGCTGGTGTGGGCCTGTTTGCATGGATGCTGCCTGTGGGGCACCCCACAGCCTCTTGGTTATTAGAAAGCCTCTGCGGGCTGTGGAAAACTGCTCTGGGTGTCTTGTGTCACCCATTGGGGCTCCCCAGAGCTCCTCTGTGCTGAGGTGCACTTCACTGCGTACGTGGGTGGGGAAGGTCCATAAGGTGCCTTGTGCTCAGTGCCTGCATGCTCTGAAATGGCTTTTCTTGCGCTGCCCTGAGGTGTGCTGTGGCTGTCGGGGTGCCTGTGCTTGGCAGCTGGGGCTTGTCACCCTCTGTGTCAGCGAGGCAGGGGCCCGCAGCCCTCTTTCTGGAGCCTGGGGCTGAGCTGTGCTCCTTGCCCTTTCCAAGGGAGCAGATGCACTCTGTGTGTGGCCTCAGTCATTAGCTTTAGTCTTGTCCCTCTGCCTGGGCAGAGCAAGCTGGTGTTGCAGTTGCTGAGGAGCATTCTTTAGGGGACTCTGCTCCCCCAGACAGCTCCCTACCCTGCAACCTCATGAGTTTCAATTCCTGTGTGTCGGGGATGGAGGAAGTGCCTGGCCTGCCTGGGACTGGAGGGTGCAGCCCAGTTATGTGCAGATCTTGCTTGGGCAGTGGTTTGATGAACAGCTTCCTCCTGCCAGGACCAGCTCTGTTGTGGGAACTTTGGCTGGAAAATCCCCCTCCTCGGGGGCAAAGCACTTCCCTACCCTAAAAACTGCTGGTGGCTGTCAAGCCTTACTTGCAGATAGAGTGAAGTGACAGCTTCCTGCGGTTCTGTCGAGGCCCTCACTACTGAAAGCAAGTTGGTGGCTCAGCCCTCCTCTGCAGCTATCACAAAATGGGGTTTTTTGGTGTTTTTTTGTTTTGTTTTTCTTTTCTAAATGCTGGGTCTTTACAGGCTATTTTGGGCCTGTTTGGTCCCCTGGGGTGCGGTGGGGCCCTCATGCAAAGCTGGGCCTTTGCCATGGAAATATGCAAAGGCGCTGGTGGGCTCGGAGGGGGCTGGGGCTGCTGGCGCTTCCTGGAAGCCGCAGAGCTCTGATAACGCCTGGCTTGCTGCCGATAAACCAGGGGCTTCCTCTTCCGTTCCAGCGAGGGCTTTTCGCAGAAGTGGTTTCAACTTCTCCGAACCGTTTGTGTAAATAAGAGTGGGGGGAGGAAGGGGGAATTAAAGTGGCTGCTGTGTCTGATGGTGCATGGGGAGAGACTGCAGATTAGGGGCATCTTTAGCACCCAGCTGGGCTGATGTGGGGTCCCCCTTCGCCTGGGACCCCTGGGAGAGCGGGCAGGGGGCATTTTTTGCCATCGGGGCACTGCCCTGTGGTGGGAGGGGACATGCTGGAAAAGAAGCACCCTCCCCTCTGCTGCTGCCTCTGCACCAAGCAGAGCTGAACCGGGATCCAGCCCCTCTGCCTCTGGTGGGGAGGGTGTTTGAAAGCTTGCATTGATGCCCCTGGGGGGGTAGGGGGCACATGCAAATGCAGAAGATCCCCTGGCCGGGAAAAAAAAACACCTCAGTTCCCACCCATTTCTGTCTCAGTGGCCCTAATCCTGCGTTAGGGGTTTAGATAATATGTCATGTTATTTCTCACGACAGGAGCCTGGGCTGCTTTTTGCCCCGAATGTGTCACTTCCCAGGGGGTTGGGGGGCTGCTCAGTGGCTGCCCCCCATCTTACTGGCACAGCATTTCCCCTTGTAACTTGCCCTGGGGAGACAGCACAGCTCCCTCCCAGAGCTGGTGTCTTGCAGGGGAGCCAGTGCAGAGCTGGGTCCCTGAGGAGCCCCTGCGAGTTGAGCCAGGGGGACTGGGCAGGGACAGGACCCTCCTGCACCAGGCACAGGCCCTTGAAACCAAGAGGCTCTGGGGGTGTGAGGGGCTTCCTGGAGTAGCACTGATCTCCCAGAGAGATGGCTCTGGAGATATCAGGGTGACCACACGTGGGTGCTGGGGACTGCCCCCCACCCCTGGGATTGTCCCTCTAGGGGGAGGCTTCTGGATGTGGAGGCGGGTGACTCATTTCTGCTGAGATGATGAGTACTTGGTTGTTGGTTTCGGTGGGAGGGATGTGTCACTGCGCTGCTGTAATGATCCTGTCAGGCCTCAGCCTCAGCCCCGCCCCCCCCCCCAGGCCAGCTGGGTGGTCACCTGGGGTCCCATCCTGTCCCCCCAGGGAAGAGATGCTGGCCTCCGGTGGGTCCATGTCCCCTCTGCATGTTGAGCCCTGGGGTCAGGCCCTGCTGCCCCCACCCACTCTGGCCCCTCTTGGGGTGCACCCTTGGGCTCCAGCCCACCCAGTAAAGCTCTGCCCAGCAACAAGGGCCACTAATAGCATATGGGGAAGTCACGTGGGCCTCTTCCAGGAACCCAGGCGTCCGGAGTGGCCCATCCCCCTCCCAGGCCCTGGGGTGACACCGGGGTGGTGGCAGATGTGCCCCTCCTGCCTTCCCTAGCTCACAAGCCTGGCCCTGGGCATTCCCCACGAAGGCCTCCTTGCCTGGACACCTCACTGCCCCCCAGCATAGGGGTTATGAGGGATGTTGGGTGTGTATATTGAGGTACGGGAGTGTAAGCAGTGTGAGTGTGGGATGCAGGGGTGTTTGTGGGGCTTTAGGGAGTACAGGATATGGGGGTTATAAGCTGTATAGGGCAGAGAGGGTGTACGGGTTGTGGGTGGGGCTCTGCAGTTTTAGGGTTTATAAGTTGGGGAGGCATAGGGGTGAGTGGGGATATGGGCATTTACACACATGTATGCAACCTGATGGGGTGAGGTGGCGGGGTTTGAGTGCGTGTGTGTGGGGCTGGGTCAGCTGCAGGGTGTGGGGTGGAGTGGAGGTGGTGTGGGCCTTGCACGGCACCAGTGTGGGGCTGCTGTGGGGCTGTGCCTGCCGACCTGCCCAGGCAAGAGCCAGCAGTGACTCAGACAGGAATGTGCTGGCAGGACACAGTGTTCCGGCAGGACACAGTGTTCTAGCAGCACCCATGCCCACAGCCAGCACCCAGTCCCCAGCTTTGCATCTGGCATGCTGCTGACAGCCCTGTGGCCAGTGCCCCTGAACAGTCCTGTCCCACTTGGCTCAGCCCCAGTCCCACCCCCTGCGGGGGCTGGGTGTGCCCCATGCACCCCAGCACTGATGCACATGTCCTGTGGGGTGCCCAGGAGTGATGCAGAGAACAGGACACTGGGGTGTCCCTGAGCAGGATAGTGCCTGTGGGGACACTGTGGACAGGCCGTGGAGCAGCACAGCCCCTGATGGGGGCATGTGTGATGTGTGGCCTGTCCCCCCAGGTAATTTGTCCCCTGTGGCTGCTGTCCCCCCAGAGGTGTCCTGCAGGCAAGGGGTGGCTGTGAGGTGTTGGGGATGGCAGTGGTGGGTGGTGGGCACAGCTGGTGCAGCAGACACAAAGCCAGGCCTGGATCACCACCGCACAGTTGGGATAAGTGTTCCTGCGACTCTTGTCTGCTGGTGGGGGGAAACTGGGGGATGGGGCGGTGGGGACCCTGGTGTTCTGGCACCCCAGTCCCCCTCCTGCCCTGCCCCAGCTCCTTACCAGGGGTCTGGGGTACAGGGGTGGGTGTTGCAGGAGTGCTTGGTGCTGGTTTTGAGATGAGGGGCACAGAGGGTGCTGGGGGGTGCACTGTGTGTCCCATGCCTGGGTGCCCTTTGGCATGCTTGGGAGCACTGTAGGGACTGCACTGAGGATGGGGCAGGGTGAGGGGGCATGGGGCACCCCATGGCCAGGGAACAGTGGGGCTGGGAACGTGGCGGGGACCCAGTGGTTTGAGATGTCTGGGGATGGGGGACACAGAGGGGGCTCAAGGCCAGGGATCTGTGCTGATGGAGGACACAGGGCAGTCCATGGCCAGGTGCAGGGACTTGGGGAGGGTCCAGGTGGTGATGAATCATAGAATCATCTAGGTTGGAAAAGACCTTTAAGATCATCAAGTCCAACTGCTAACCTAACCTTGCCATCCCACCACTAAACCATGTCCTTAAGCACCTCATCTATCCTTCTTTTAAATACTTCCAGGGATGGGGACTCAACCACCTCCCTGGGCAGCCCATTCCAGAGCCTGACAACCCTTTCTGTGAAGAAACTGATGAACCAGCAGGAGAGGGGGGGCAGGGCTGCAGGGCTGGGGTTGCTTGTGACAGCTGCATTCATCTGCTCTGGTGTCCCCACCAGTGTCCACCTGGCATCCTCAGCCAGGCACACCACTGCACTGTGCTGTACCCCTGGCCTGCATGCAGCTGAGCACTGCAGGGCACTGTGACAGCTAAGCCCCTGTGCCCACCTGCAATGCCTACAGCCACCCTACACCCACCCAGCACTGCCCCCCAGCACTCCCCCTGCACCCACTTGCACCCAGCACCTTACTCAGTTCAGCACCAACTCACACCCAGCCCCAAATTTGGCCTCCAGCCCCCTGCACCTAGCCCAGCCTTCAGCCTCAAGCTTCACACTCTGCCCCCAGCCATGCCCCCCCCCCCAAGCATCCCACACCCAGCCCAGATGTTGGCAAAGCCCAGCAAAAGCCCAATGGACCTCGTGAAGGCAGCAGGGACCCTTGGGAACCCTGGCAAAGACCAGCGAAAGCCCTGGGGCACTCTGGAGGGAAGCAGGGTCCCTTTGCAGGTGTGGGGAAAGCCTGGGAAAAGCTGTTGAGACACTCTGGAAGGCAGAAGAGCCCCACACGGACCTCAGGAAAACGTGGCAAAAGCCATCAGAGACTCTGGAAGGCAGCATGGCCTGTTGTGGGCTTTCACAAAGCCTGTTGAAAGCCATCACGCACTGGATGAAGCAGAGCTCTGTCTGGACATCAGCAAAGCTGATAAAAGCCCTGGGGCACTCTGGAGAGAAGCAGGGGCCCTCGCAGGCTTTGGCAAAGCCTGGCAAAAGCTGTCAGAAACTCTGGAAGGCAAAAGAGCCTCATGTGGGCATTGGCAAAGCCTGACCCGAGTTCTTGGAGGCTCTGGAAGGCAGGAGGTCCTCTTGCAGGCTTTGGCAAAGCTCGGCAAAAGCCATAGGGATCTTTCACAATGCCTCCCAAGACCTTCCTTGGGCACCACAGCCCTCTTTCATCTCTGTAGTGCACCTTGGACCCCTTTTGCTCCCTCAGAACCATTCCTAAAGCCTTTGGGGCCCAGAACATGCATTTTGTCCTCTATGCTATCTAGAATTCCTCTGCTCAGTCTCCTCTTTGCCATTTAGAGTACTTTCATTTGGCCCCTGTCCTCCTGACAACATCTGTACATTGTTGAAATCCCCTTCAGAGCTCCTCATTGTTGTCTCTGAGGCTTCTTTGTCTTTCTGTCCCCCTCAAGACTCCTCTGCTCCCTTTGCTGAGCTCTCCTAAGATATCCCCAGAGCCCTATTTTAGCTCAGAGGGGTACTTTGCCCCCTTTTTTCCTCAGAACCCTTCCTGAATCCGTATCTGTTAAACAGGTTGGTCTTTTTTTGTCCTCTCATCTGTTCGGCGTGCCTCTGGTCCCTGGCCCCCTGAGGGCAGCTGTACTTTGTTGAATTCCCTTTTGAGTTCCTCATTGTATCCTCAGGACTTTGGTCTCTCTGGCCTCCTCAGGACCTCGCTAATGCCTGTGATGATGTCTCCTGTTGTGTCAGAACCTTTTCTGAAGCCATCTTTGTGCTCCAGAGCAGTCTTTTCATTTCTATGGCTTATAGTATATTTCTGCTCAGCCCCTGGTACCCCAAAGATATCCGTCAGCTCAGATCTCCTCTTGGGTTTTTCAGAGAAGGTAAGAGCTGTCTTTTGTCTTCATACTCCTCCCACAATATGCATTTCTTGTATTTCCATGCTTTTTGTGGTGTTTTCTATCCTTTGGGCCTTGTCTATTTCTGGTAAGGGAGTTAAGAGTCAGTGACTCGGAGTCATTGGCGATTTACAGTAAATAATTCACTTTGCACCTGGGGGTATGTTTGAGAAAGGATTCATGTGGGATCTAGTTCTGCTTTGTCACTCAGGCCTACCCTGGTAGAAGTTAGGAAATACATCTGTGCTTGCCAGAAATTAAGTGTAACCACATAGTATTTGGTTTCTTCAATAGGAAAATAAAGCACATAATTTCTGCTAATAATGTTGCTATTGCATTTAAAGAACTACTTTCCCACATAGGCTAGTATGATCTTAAGCTACTTTTTATCCGTTTAAATACAAGTTTGTGTTTGTCCCAGTAAATTAACTACCAGCCTGGTCACGTGGCTGGTGTGATAGCCAAAGCTGTAGCAAAACAGCAGGTATCTCAATTTCCAGTAACAGCCCATTTCTTTGCTCAGTACTGTGCACAGGGCAGCAACCCCACCGTCACCACTGCTGCTGCATCCGGGCGCTCGCCCCATTCCCAGGGGATTGTGAATGAGCTGCTGTGAGGTGTGAACCGCTGTGAGCTCAGTCTGCTTCTGGGCTGCCACGGGGTGGGTGTGCTGCTCCTTCAGGCAACTGTAGCTCTGAGGTGGCCGAGCTGTTTGGGCAGCCGCATTCTGATGTGCAGAGGGGCCGAGGTGTCTGATGTAGGAGCTTCAGGGTGAGTCAAGGCTGAGCAGTGTCTATAGGAGAAAGTACATTTATGATGCACAGCTTGTTCTTGGATCAGTGATTGCATATGGGGTGTTCAGGAGTTGCAAGGTGGTTCAACATTCTGCATTTTTTTTTATTATTTTAGGTGCCATTGTGGGTTTTTTTCGACATTTCTGAGCTTACTGTAGCAGGAACCTTGTTTTTTCCCTGGTTCTGTTAGATATTGTTAAAGTTGTTGACGTATCTTTTTCTGCAGGACTGATGGTAAGATCATGTAGCAGGGGTTAGGGTGAGTATCTTGTATCCCTCTGTATCTGGAATTTCACATTCCTCAGGAAAGCAGTAGGTACATTGGGCATAGAGTTTCTCAGGGCATGGGACCTTTCCCGATCGCCCGTGATACCACATTGTCCCTAGAGCTTTTGCAGCCTGCATCAGCCCCTTGCCTGGCTATAAGTGTCTGAAATTCACTGGCTTTGTGGGCCTGAAGCAGAGCCCAGAGCCTGTGGGATGTTGGCGGAGAGGAGGTGCCTGTGGGAGGCAGGGCAGGGCTTGGAAGAGCAGCTCTTGAGGAGCAGCCAATGCAGGGGATTGGGGCTGCAAATAGAGGGCAAGGAGCTGTTGGGAAGGAGTGGGGGTTCTTCCCCAATAGTTCAGAAGAAGAGAAGGAGTTTATAAAGTTTTGGGACTGAGGGATGGTTAGGAAAGGGAGGTGGGTTCATCAGTTGCCCTCAGGTTGGTTTTGCAGTTGGATTCAGCTGCCTGTTCTGTTTGAGTTGCTCTGCAGCTAATATGTGGTATGACAAAGTTATGAGAAATGCAGTGCCAACCATCTGGGCTGACCATGCATGGGGCTCACTGTCACATGGGTATCATCCCCGCAAGAGGCCCCAGGGTATGAGCCCTGTCAATGGTAGAGCTGAAGTGGATGACTGTTTGGAGTTAAGTGGTAATGGAGGGGACAGGGTGGTTTAGGGCTATTTTAGTAGGGACATATCACGGCTCGGGTGTGAGCATAGGAAACTATTAGAACTATGGCTCAGAGACACCAAGGGCCAGAGAGGTAGGAGGATTGGCCGTACAAAGCAAGCCACAGAGGGAGTAGCACCCATTGCTCACTTGGTATGTGAGCAATGTTAAAATATACTGCCCGGAACTCTGAGGTTTCTGATCCCTTGTGCCTTTTAGTCACCACATTCCCTGACTTAATTTTCACATCCATCCCTTCTATCACGTCCAGGGATCTTTACTGCAGTCCCTGGGCACACAAGCCTTCTCTATTATCCCAGTTTTGCTTTTTTTCCTTAACTGTCCAATGAGGCTTATTGAGTATCAGTCATGGCAGTTACGCTCTCTTGTCCTTGTTTATCTATTGTGTTCTTAGCATCAGTTTCTGTAGCCATAACATGTCCATTTTAGATCTTCAGATTGCCATCATGGTTTTTCCCATTGGCCGTCTGCCTCTAATTGCATAAGGGGCTTCATAGGTGATTAGGTTTAGGTGTCTTGAGCCGCTTTCCTGGCAGGCCTCTTGTCCTTGGGCTCCATCCGTTGGCAGGCTTGGTTGCCACATTCAAAGCTCTAGCTACAAAAGGTAAGAATTCAACCTCAAACTGAAAGCAGAATAAGAATCCAGAAGGCAGAAGGAAAAGCAATGTCCCAAGAATCAGAAATTGAGAAAAAAAATGGAGAAAACAGAAATAAAACCTCCAATCCATACTGTACCGGAACACATACAGGATCTTTTCCTTCCTTCCAAGCTTACAAATTCCTCATGGGAAGTCAGCCTGTGTCAAAAACTAGAATAAGCTTTTTTTTTTTGGTCCTTCTGTGATGGCACTGTATGTCTTCCTGCAAGGCTCTTGGAGGTGTGGAAGAGCTCTCTGCGGCACACCTTGGTTCTTGGAAAGTTGGTGAATTCAAGGACTTGGCTTCTTTAGTGAAGATGAGCTTCAAGTTCAGGGGTTACATTGGTGCTTTTGTTTGTATTTCGAGTCTGTCCCAAAGCCAGTGGGACATGCTCAAATGATAAATCGGATGCAGGCAAAGACTGTGGGGCAGACTTGGTCTGTGCTTCACTCTTACATGTTTCAGGGCAGCTCTGATGAGATGTCATTTCTACTAGAAGTTGCATGGTGCACAGGGTCCCGTAACTGGTCCCGTGCCTGTTGCAACCTGTCCAGCCTGATCCATGTCAGGGGCAAGCACCAGAAACAAGCCTGTTTCTTTCTCATTGGTGCCTGTTCTCCAGCATAGGGAAAAATTTTCTGGGAATGAGGGGAAAGCTCCAAAGAAATCACAAGTATGACCCCAGAAAAGCCAGAGACTACTGCTGCTTGAGGGCAAGGCAGGTGCCTAAAGGTCATGGATAGACTCCCAAGATGCTGGGAAGGAGGGAAACAATACATAGCAAAAAGTCTAGCGAGAGGAGAATCTGTCAAAACCCCTTTTCTTGGGGTGGAAAAAACCCAGCAAATGCCAACAGCCACCCAGGAGGAGTAGAGTCTTCGAGGGAGTGGAGGAGGGATCTTAAAGGTGTTGCATGAAGCAGAGGCTTTTTGGGGCTGTGATTTCCAAGAGCAAGCCCTGAATCCTCTGTGAAGTAAGGAAAAAAAAAAAGTGCATTCAGACACAGTCATAATGGCAACACAGAGGCTTCTGGTTAACTGGACTTGTTTCTTTGCATCATCATCGCAACAACAATAACAAAAACCATTTCCTTCCTCTTTTTATCTCTGTGCAATGAAAATCACCATCGCTTTCTGCAGGAAAGTCACCAAGTGTTGGACCCCTAGCCTGGGATGGCAGGGAACAGAGCTCTGTTCCTCCTGGGTGAGTGTGGCTAAGGGAGCTGATGGGAAGGGTGGTGGGATCTGCTGCCTGCTGTCCTCCCAGGGGGTGGACAGCCCGTGTGCGTGCCAGAAGGTAACGTGTCTCCAAAGAGCCCCACAGACCCAGTGAGCTTCAGGGGCTGGAGGACAGAGGCTCCATCTCCAGCACAAGCTCTGCTGTGCACTTGTACCTCTTGGGGCATGTCTGGATGGGGTTTTGCTCTGCCCAGGGAAGGGGAGATTTTCATTTATCCTGCCAGGCTGAGGAGGTTTGGATGGAGCAGTGTTCATCCCTGTCATAACATAGGCTCAGGGCTTCCCCCTTGGAGTGGTCTCATTTGTTGGGGAGGAAGGAAACTGAGGTCCAGCAAGTATGAGTGTGGTAAGGATGGAGATGCCATGTTCTGGGGCAGTGGTGAGTTGCTGGTGGGTGTCTCAGGGACCTGGCAGACCTTACCAAACCCTCCCCTGCTCCTCCCCTGCCCCCAGGGTGGCTCATGTCCAAGGCCAGCATCACTCATCTCTACACCAGGGACACTGCAAGAGACCTGGTAGGCACATCCCAGGGGTGTTCATCCCTTCTTCCTTTCCTCCTCTCAGCTCAAGCCCTTGTCCTTGCTGGTGAGTCTCTTTGCTTGCAGACTTATGGTGACAGCCCTTGGGACCCCGGGCAGTTCTTGCTGAACAAGGCGACAGGCCCTGGTGTCCCCTCAAGTAGCAGCAGGGCATGGTGTGGCTCTGCTTGTCCCTCCACATGGAGCCTGGCTCAAAAGATGTCAGGCAGCCCTGGTAATCAGCGCTGCTGCCCCTCTGAAATATTAGACAGTGCCCCAAAATCTCACCAGTGCCCTAGAAACCCCAGTGAGCATTTGGGTTCTGCCCTCTTCCCCCATCCCAGCTTACATGCTCAGGGTTTGGGGCTCCCCACCATGTGTGCTGTTGCACTGATCTCTGCTCTGTCCTGCTCCTCTCTTCTGCCTGAACCTTCACAGCTGCAGAGACAGCCCTGCTGGCCCCAGACCAACCCTGGAGCATGACACTTCCAGGAGAGCGCATGGCCCTTAGGTGCTGTGGCTCCCACTTGCTGCGGCAGCACCCCACGGCTTGGTACAATAGCAGGCTCTTGGCACCCACAGACATGGACAGCTACAGGATCAGAAATGCTAGGCTAAAACAAACAGGCAGAATGAGTGACAGAGCCCTGGCTCTACACACAGCGACCACATCACCCTGACTGTCTCCTATAGTGAGTGACAATGACCCTGGGATGAGCCCTGCTATCCCGCTGTCTGAGGACCCCTAGGCTTTGCTGTGGACCTACTTGTCCTGTCCTGGGACAAATGGAGGTCCTGTGGGTTTAACAAAGGCAATGCTGTTGGGTTTGGGATGCTGCAAGCTGGGCTATGGGGGCTTTTTGCCTCCCCTGCTCTGCAAAACGCATTCCTCTTTTCATGGCCCCTTTCAGCTGCTGCTTTCAAGGTCTCTTTCAGACTGGCTGATCCTCCAGGTCCTGTTGTACATGTTGTGCAAGGGAGACCTGCTGCCTGTGCGGTGCTGGGGATGGGGGGAGCACATCTTTGGTGCGGTATTACAGAGATGAAGCTGGCATCAGCGTGCGGTATGCCTTGCAGAGCAGCATTCCACCTCCTGACCTGAGACCCACCACAGTGGCAGGTACTGCTGCTCCATTTCATCGCTAACTAAGAGGCAGTCTTGGGTTTTATATGTTTCCAGTGAAGGTAAGAAATTCCTGTGTCTTTGAGCCCTCCATCTTCCCAGGGTTTCATCCGGTGGGAGCTGCAGGACAGAGAGGGTGAGGGGGTCTTTACGATGTCTGAGCTGAGTC
>VXBL01005127.1:0-53040 GCA_013400195.1 Aramus guarauna
CGGTTTGAATGTTGGCGGTTTGCGGCGGCGCCGCCATCGCAACGGGTCAGCGGCGGCTCCTCGGTGGGTCCCGCCGGCGGGCAGGACGGGTCGGGGGAGGGCCGCAGCCGGGCCGGTGGCCGTCCGTTCGCCTTCGCCCGGTGGGGCCGGGGCGTCGCGGGGAGCCTGGAGGGCCTGGCCCGTCGCTGGGCGGGGCTGGGCCGGGCCGCCGGTAGCCGCGGTCTGGGGCGCCTCACCGGCCTAGGCCCCGGGCTCTCAGGCGCGGGGATCGCGGGCCGCAGCGCTGGGCCTCGCCAGGGCGGTACCTACCGGCGGCCGCGGGCGCTGCTCCTGGCGAGGCCTCAGCCGGCTCCGCTCCTCCGCAGGGCGGCCACGGTGACTGAAAATGGTGAGGGAAGATGACAAGGTGATCCCGGTGCGGGTGGCGCTGCGCTGCCGTCCCTTGGTGCCGAAGGAGACCAGCGAAGGGTGCCAGATGTGCCTGTCCTTCGTGCCGGGGGAACCGCAAGTAAGGGAGCCGGGCCCTGTGCCCGGGGACCGCCGTTACCTGCCCCCCCCATCCCCGCCCCGGGGTTGGCTGCCGGTGCGGCACGGTCGGTGCTGTCCGTTCTGTCTCCTCCGCAGGTGGTTGTAGGTAACGATAAGTCGTTCACATATGACTACGTGTTCGATCCGTGCGTTGAACAAGAGGAAGTCTTCAACACCGCTGTCGCCCCTCTCATACGGGGCATCTTCAAAGGTTTGTGGTAACTGAGCTCAGGCTCTGCTTGAAAATACTGGGGGTTTCAGTGGGCTCGGCTGTGGGGAAGAAGGGGCTGCGCTGTTCAGTTCTCCGTTCTGGCTCGTTTCTGCTTTGACCTTCTCAGACAATAGATCCTGTGCTGTCCAGACACCGACTCCAGCCTCTAGTAAGAACTGCCAGAGCTTGCCTGTTTACAGCCTGTTGTACTTTAGAGGGCTCTCAGAACGACCTGTGTGTGTTCACTGGGTCGTTTTGGTTCCCAAAGCTATTTATGTAAGGCAAAAGACTTTATCAATAATAATAGGATGAATTGATAAGTATCCAATACAGGAAGCTGAGGCTACGGTGGAGTTGGGATGACAGAGAGCTTACACTGTTTCTGTGACTAACTCTAGTAAAGCAGCAGAGCAGACCTTAAAAAAAGCTGGAATAATAATTTTATCTGTGATTTGGGATGCTTTCCACTTACTTCTTTTTTTCTTGATGTTGCTAACTGTGGCCTGTGTGTAAAGGTTGTGTAAACTGACAGTAGTGACAGGGCTTCTTTGGAAGGATGCTCTTACTAGAATGCAGCTTTGTTTGTGGTAGTTTCTTCTGGTTCCCACATGGCTGTCTGATCCGAGCACCCTTTGTTCCCCTAGGGTATAATGCGACTGTCCTGGCCTACGGACAGACGGGATCTGGAAAAACCTACTCTATGGGAGGTACCTACACTGCCGATCAAGAGCATGAACCTAGTGTGGGGGTCATCCCGCGGGTAATCAAACTGCTATTTAAGGAGAAGGAGCAAAGGCAGGATTGGGAATTCATCCTCAAAGTTTCTTATCTAGAGGTAAAAGTTGTTTTGATTTTCAAACTTCTAATGTTATGAATTGCAGATAAAGTGAGCTTTAATGAGGCCTTCAAGTAATAAGTATTTATTAAATCAAAACCCAGGGCTACATAAGGTCTTGTCAGAAACTGGATTCTGAGTCCTAGGAATCTTTCTCTAAAGGTAAAATGAATAGAATGTCATGCAAAGTTAGCCGTGATTTCAGCGCAACTGTGCCTCTTTCTTTATGCAAACTGTTCTCTTGCGAGGCTGCTAATTCTGCACTGCTGTTCTGATGTTTTCAGATCTACAACGAGGATATTCTAGACCTGCTGTGCCCATCGAGAGAACGGTCTTCTCAAATCAGTATACGGGAAGATCCAAAAGAAGGCATAAAGGTCCGTTGCCCTGTTAGATATGGGTACGGAAGGGGGTGATGTGCCTTGGGACGAACGTTTTGGTGAAACGATTGCCTGACTCCTTGAGCGCTGCTTTATATTCGTGCATATGAAACTATTACAACTACTCATTCATCTCAAAATTGAGCTGTTGACGATCCTTAATTTTACTAAGAGTAAGACACTTATGACAAAGCCAGTTGATGGCTTTTTTGAATACCTGCCTTTGCTCTATTCACACGAGTGCCCCCCGCTCAGCCAGTTTTCCCCTTCCTCTGCCTGTGACTGGCACAACTTTCCACTCGCAGCTTGGCCGGGGCTCTCTGAGGGCGGCTATGGATTTCTCCAGAGTACCGAGGAGCCCTGCCTCCATCCCACAGCCCAGGTGGCTCTCAGGCAGGCACAGAGGAACTTGGAATGTGTGTATGTAGGAGCAGGATGAAGGAGAGGTGATGCCACTTAATGTTACTGATATGAAGCTCAGAACAAATTTTTGCTGGGAGAATCCATACCAAGCGTCTGGCTTGAAGAGAGGCTGATTCTTGTGAAGGCGTGTTTGCACAGGGACTTCGCTTTGTCTGCTGTAGTCTAAGGCGGAGGATAATTTTTTGAATGTAAGTTGGGGCAAAGAGGAAGGAGAAGATAAATAATGCTTTCTTCCTGGATACAGATTGTAGGGTTAACAGAGAGAAGCGTTACCTGTGCCCAAGATACCGTATCCTGCCTGGAGCAAGGGAACAATTCCAGAACGGTGGCCTCCACAGCAATGAATTCCCAGTCCTCACGGTCCCATGCCATCTTCACCATTTTCATTGATCAGAAGAAGAAAAATGACAAGTAAGTGTGATGGCGCAGCCACTCCTAGCAGCTGTTAGGAGTCAGACTTACTCCAAATCTTGTAGTCTGGTTGTTCTCTCTTGGTCTTGGATGAACTCAGCTGAGCTACTCTTGAGGCAGTTCCTTTCTTTAGCTGTCTCTGGGAGGAAGCCTACTTTCAGCCCAGTAGCTCAACTGTAGTAACCACTGGACTGCTCTTTCCTAACTATATGTTTACTTGAGAGAGTAAAATAGTCTATTTCTGCCATAGGAACAGCAGTTTTCACTCCAAGCTACACCTGGTTGATCTTGCTGGCTCTGAGAGACAAAAGAAGACCAAGGCTGAGGGAGACAGACTAAAAGAAGGTCTGTAGCAAAAGGACTGGTATCGCTTGGGTTTCTTACCACTTTGGAGTTAATAAATTGGGTCCTTGTCAGGAAGAGCAAAGCAGTTCTTTAACCTTTATAAAGTGGGGTTTTTTAAACCTTCTTAATTTTTTTAAAAAGGACAGGAAATGACCAGTTGCTAGCTGTTGAGGTAGCTCTACTCATGGTCATCTGTTTGCATGCAGGCATCAACATAAACAGAGGTCTCCTCTGCCTGGGGAATGTCATCAGTGCGCTTGGTGATGAAAATAAAAAGGGTGGGTTTGTCCCCTACAGAGACTCAAAGTTAACGAGACTGCTGCAAGGTAAGAGACAACTGATGATAAAGCCTCAATCTACAGGTGCACTTTTAAATGACAAAGTAGCAAAAAAACCAACAGTTCCTCTTCTGACTGAAGCTAGGCTTCTTCTGTACCCTTTATTTTTAGGTTACAAGTGCACTGAGGTGGAATCATTTGACTCCTGCTCTTTTGCAGTCCCTGTGTGATGGGAGGAATCTAGACAAATCCAGTGCATTTCTGGGGGGAGGGAGAAGGAAGCCAAGAAGTTAAGTCTGGAAGCAGACATCTGTTGTTATAACCTGATTACGGCTACTTACTGGAGGTTATGGCAACCAGAACAAAACCCAAGCTGTCTGTGTCTTCGCTGTGCGTGTCATATTTGCTTTGCTTTCTTAGTCTGAATATCTAATTTTTGCGATACTTATTTTTCAGTAGTTGTGATGATCTTTTAATACATCTTAATCTATTTTTTCTTTAGATGGGCACAGCTGTAGTAATAGAATTTACTGGGATTTTTTTGGTAGTTGAATAATTTGGTACAAAAAGTTAGCCTCTTTGGTATTTTCCATATCTGAAAACATCTAATGAAAAGACACTGGATTATGCAGAGCTAGATGTTGGGGTTTTTTTCTGGTTAAAAGCTTTATGTAGCCATTACCTGTTACTGTAAAATCAAAGGATAAAATGCCATGCAGCTTGATGATCTGAACAGATACGTTCTTAGCCATTAATTCTATGAGTTGGAAGATAGTGTGAATTCTGATGTCTGGATACCCATGGAGGTCTTGAATATTACTTTGTGGGAGAAGAGAGAGGAAAATCTGAAAGAACTATGCCAGAAATAGCTCACAGAAATTATAGTAATTACAGACATTAGTCAACAGGACAAGATTACTGCGGATTCCGATGTGAAATCATCGGTGCTTAGAGCTGAGATGTAATTTTTGGGATTTTGGCTCTTGAAAAAAGCCCTTCAAGTACTGACTGGGGTAGAGGAGAAAGTAGATGATAATGGCGGACAACTACAGCTAGCTATTTTCTAGCTGTAGTATGGAGATGCGCTCATGTGGTCTTAGATATCTTAGTGATGATATTTTGCTAGTCATTCTTGCTCTCTCTCTCTCTAAGCTTTGATTGTGCCTCGTTTTCCTTCTCAGATTCTCTGGGTGGTAACAGCCACACTCTCATGATTGCCTGTGTAAGCCCAGCGGATTCCAATCTGGAAGAAACTCTAAATACTTTGCGTTATGCTGACAGAGCAAGAAAAATAAAAAATAAACCAATTGTCAACGTTGATCCCCAGGCAGCTGAGTTGCATCATCTAAAGCAGCAGGTACGGGGTGCTTTCCTTGTGAGAGGAGCAGGTCTGGCCTTTTGGCACTAAGCTCAGTAAACAGCAAGCAAAGCCATAGGATGCCTAGCTACACAAAATATGCAAAAGATGTTCAGCATGTGTTTCTCTCTCTCTCCTGAGATGACTGTGTAAGTGCTGTAAAGGGAATACGTGAATATGTTTTATAATTCTACAGCAACTGTTCAATGCCGTAGAAAACTTGTAGCATTAGTGTGATCTTACATTTTCCTGCCACTGAATAAATCATCACCTGCCCTTTAGGCTACAGGCAAAAATAGCAATACAGTGATGGTTGCCTTGCTGACATCACCTGCCTATGTCCAGCACAGAGTGGGAAGAGAAGAGTGTTCCTATGCGGCCAGCTTCAGAGGGAAATAAGTTGCATAAACTAGAGTTGGTTAAACCCAAAGCTACAAGTGCCCTAGGGTTAACTTGAGAGTTAACCAGGCTTGCTGTGCCTACTCCACAGTATGCATATGATGCAGTCTTTTATGCTACCTCTCCATCGAGTTGCTATATGGGAGAGATTTACAAGTAGTAAGTGTTTGTCTTTCTAGGTTCAACAGCTACAGGTGTTACTGCTGCAGGCCCACGGAGGGACCCTCCCAGTGTCTATCAAGTAAGATATGTAGAATAATGATCAATGTGACTGCTGGCCTTTTCTCCTTTTGTTCTTTTTGTCATGTTGAAATTCCGTGCATGTATGTGTCACTTAGTTGTGTAGCAAACCCCTTAAGACTGCAAAAATCAGTTGTAGGAAATACAAGAACAACTAGGCAATGTCTCCAGAGTATCTGTTTCTCAGACTCATCCATCTGTCTATCCTTCTTCACTCCTCTATATCTAAATGTAGGGCACCTTCATCTCTGTTGTTATTAAAAGCACAAAATGCAGGGAGGAGTTGGATTGCGTAGGTGTTCTGAGGATGTTTGAAAACCCAAGTATGGGCAGTTTACAGACTTGCTGTTGGTTAAACAGCATTACTGTTTCGAAAGGGTGTTTTCTTCTCTTGCAAATGTCTAGTTTTGGTATGCTGTATTAAATTTTTTAATTCAGATTAGACTTCCCCCCAATTACTTCTGATCATCTGCTACAACCTGTATTTATTGTAACTTATTTAAGAAACTTGGAGGTAATTTCAGTGCTATTATAAACCTCTAGCAAAGTTGCATTCACAAGCCAGCTGGTCTTTAATCTTTCAGTAGTATGGCACCTTCAGAGAATCTTCAGTCCCTGATGGAGAAGAACCAGTTGCTAATGGAGGAGAATCAAAAGCTGAGCAGAGGGCTGAGTGAGGCTGCTGGTCAGACAGCACAGATGTTGGAGAGGATCATCCTGGTAAGGTTCAGCTACCCAAGAAGAGCTTTAAATTGCATGACTTCTCCTTTTAGCTGAAGATTAATCAATAGCAGCTCCTTTATTAATGGCATGTTAGGAATCTCTTTAATGTTCCTTTCACGCTTATTTTAAATCTCTAGCTATCAGGTAGTGAGAACCAAAAGCCTTCCAGACCCTGTCAGAACCTGTAGATCTAGTGACTTCAGTGGGGAAAAATAGACCTGAATCTTTCAGCTATTCTGTTGCTTTAATGTTTTAAATAGCAGCACTTGTGCACATGCTCTCTCTTTCTTCCCGCTCCCCAGCTCCACTCTGTTTTGATTCACTGCCATGTATATTCCTGCAAAAAAGGGTGTTAAGCCTAAACAAACTAGTAGCGATGACCATGCAAGGTCTTTCAGTGCGTTGATTTACCACAGACAGACAATGTATCTTTTGCTACAAATAAATTAGCTGTTTTCTGCTTTCTTGTCTTGTTTTTCCTACGATTCAGTATAATTCTGACTTCTCTTAGACAGAGCAAGAAAATGAGAAGATGAATGCCAAACTAGAGCAACTTCAGCAACATGCTGTGTAAGTCTGTTTCCACACACTACTCGTGCTGAGGAAATGGGTTTTTTCAGCATTATATGTTTTTGTTGGGATAAACTGGATACAGTCAACTTGCGTGTGTTCATCCAGAACTCATTTGTATGTTCAGTGGGGAAAGATGTTCCTCACTGGCGTGTGTGAAACAAACGTGCCATGTAATAATGCTCATGGGCTTATTCCAGCATCTGCATTGCAGATGCAAGCTTGATCTGCAGAAGCTGGTAGAGACTGTGGAAGATGAGGAACTAAAAGAAAATGTAGAAGTGATTCGTGATCTGCAGGAAGTGTTGGCTCAGTTGCAGGTAAGACTGAATCCAGGGAGAGAAGAGTATGTTCCAAGCGAGTTCACTAATGAAACCCAGGGTGGCTCTTCTTGTCTGCAGAGCGGGGGATTCCACTTTGCAGAAAATTACAAGTATTAAAGGTCTCTTGATATCCACTTCTAAACAAGCTGTCCTGCTGTGCTTTTAATGCTGCAGAAAGGCCGCTTGTGCTTAAGTGGCTGCATGTGGTAGGGGGGGAAAGGAAGAGTCTCTGTAGAAGAATCTGGTAGTGGGAGGTTAGCATGGATTTACAATCCAAAAGTTGGAAGGAGAGTTATAAACTCTGGTAGTTTTAATGAGCAACCCAAACAGCAAGGACCTGAAATTGTTAAATAGAAGTTGCTGAATCTTTGTTTAATTGAGGAACTTCTCTGTTCTCCCTCGCTAGACATCCTCCCCTGTTCCCAGCTCTTGTGAGGAGCTGGCTGCCAATGCTGGAGCTCAGGGAAGACTAGAATGCCTTGTCCAGCTAGTCTAGGAGGAGTATGCTCACGTTACTAAAGGAGGAAGACAATGGCATCCTCTTTCCAGGGAGAGTTTTCTGGACAGAGACTAACATGCTTTGTCACAATAGGCCAACAGAGTGTTATTAACTTTGTTTTACTTAATCTTTCATTTTTTACCAAAATTTTCTTCTCTTTGTCCTATATAGAGTGAAAACGCTGCTGCAATGGAAGCTGCTACAGAAATGGCAAATTCTGAACAGGATGCTACAGCTGTAAGTGAGGGGAGTCCAGCAGTGCAGACCTTACCGGAGGGGGCATGCTTTAGCCCCTCATCACTCCTCTCTTATCTGTGTCCTTATGCTAGTTTTCTAATACCAATATTTGGTAAATAATACGTGTCACTTTTGTATGTGCTGCCTTTCTATGCTCTTTATTTGCTCAGTGTGTTCAAGATCGATAACTTGTTCTCATTTCTGAATACCTGATTTTATTTTTTTTTTAATGTAAAAAATGAATTTGAAGTGTTCTGCTGAAACTGTGATCGCATAGTTAAAGAGCCTTGGATTGGCCTCTCCTGCTCATTGCTGTGTCTCCTCCAGGAAGCAGAAATGGGCCAGGATACCAAGAGGTCCTCAGATGACTTCACTACTCAACATGCCCTCCGTCAAGCACAGATGTCCAAAGAGCTGCTTGAATTGAATAAAGCCCTGGCTCTGAAAGAGGCACTTGCCAAAAAAATGACTCAGAATGACAGTCAGCTGGAGCCCATTCAGTCCCAATACCAGGTAAACCCTTCTGAAACAGTTCGTGTAAGGATGTGGTCAGTTTATTTTTCCCAGTTAATGTAATCCCTCCATGCTGAGGAGGGAAGGGAGGAGAAGACCTGTCCTCTCATGAGCATGTTCTTATTGGGTGTATTTCCTTAAGCTGGGTCACTGCCCCTTTGGGCATGGGGCAGGGGTTAACTACAGGTGTCAGTAGAGAAGGTGAGGGGATGACCATACCCAGCCATTTACAAGTAGTTCTACCACTGGTCTTTCCCTGAAATAAGCTGTTAGCCACTAGCTGTTCTATGTGAAATGGGTTTCTCTAGTTTTTACTCGAAGGTTTGCTTGGCCCCACCAGGCCAAAATGCAAGTATTTCATTGCTAACTCTCATAGTAGAGCCAACTGGTTTCCCCTGATCATTAGCTGTGCTGGAATCTCCCATCTCTGAAATTGTTCAGTCATAACTTTTAGTTTGTCACCGTGGTTTTGTGGACCAGCTAAGATTTTGGTTTATGGAGGACTAGTCCTTTTGACACTCGTACTGCTTTTAGACAAGGTGGTTTACAGCCCCTTGGAAAGGCACATGGTTTCTGAGGGCCTCCAATCTTAAAGCTTTGTCTCAGAGTGGAGTTTCAAGGCTTTTATTTGGAGGCTTACTGCTCTTGTCCTTTCTAGACTAATATCAAGGATCTGGAATTGGAGGTCAGCAGTTTGCAAAAAGAAAAGGAGGAGCTGATCCTTGCTCTGCATATGGCAAAGAAGGATGTCAACCAAGCCAAGTAAGAGTGACAATGCGAGCCGTGTGGCGCTTAGCACTGAAAACTGCGTTAAGGCACCTGTGAAAATTCACTGCACTTACTATTTGTAAAATCTCTTATTGGGATGCAAGTGCATCCCTTTAACCTGGCATGGAGCTGTATGAATTGCAGAGAAGCCTGATAGGGTCAGTGGGAAAGATTGCATCTTGTAAGGTGCCTCTAAGGTTGGAGAATACTTGTTTGAGAATAGCAGTGATTTGGAGTGGGGGGGCTGGTTTTAAAGTGTGATTTCTTTACAGACTGAGTGAACGGCGTCGGAAAAGACTTCAGGAGTTGGAAGGGCAAATTAATGAGCTGAAGAAAAAGCTGAATGAGCAGTCAAAGCTCCTAAAGCTGAAGGAATCTACAGAACGCACAGTCTGCAAACTGAACCAGGAGATCAGGGTAACTGACCCTAGCATGCAGTTCTCAGGCTTGCTCCAGTGTGGACAAAGCAGCTTCCAGACAGAAGGCACTCACTTTCTCTCTTGTTAGACTGAGAACGCTAGTTTTTGGCAAGATGTTCCTTTGGCTATGTGACCACAATTGCTGGTGTAGTAAAATAGGCAGGTGACTACTGAGACTTGGAGGAATAGAAGTAGTCCAGAGTTTCTTCTGGCTATTCTGATGATTTATTGCCTCAGTCGAATCACTTGATTTCACTTTGTACACACGTGTGTGTACTGTGCGTGTGTCAGTCTTCCCTTTATGCCTTAAAGGATGAATTCCTGGGGTTTAGTACTTTGAGGGTGTCCTTAGGCATGTACTCTGAGTGGGCAGCAGACTGCGATATTTCCCGTATGCCGCCCCTGCCAGAGGCACTAGGGAAATGTGGGCTGAAACCACCCAGAGTGCCAGTACTGGACAATTCTTCTAGCCATTTCTGTTTTTTAGGAAATGAAAACCCAAAGGGTACAGCTGATGCGCCAAATGAAAGATGATGCTGAAAAATTCAGGCAATGGAAACAGCAGAAGGATAAGGAAGTGATCCAGCTGAAAGAACGGGTGAGCAAACAATAAGCCCCCAAACTGTACCTACCTCCTTCTGAAGAGCGAAACAAATCCTTAAAGTGTTTGCTGCAAGGCTTTGTTTAACTTGCCAGCATCTGAAAAACATCTGGGGAATGCTTTGAAGATAATATTAGTTCATATGGCTGCCACCTTTCACTAGTTGTCTTAAATTGACTCACTTGTGTCTGGCAGTCTTAAAGCTATCAACACACTCGTTGTGATTCAGCTTTAAAGCAGAAGGCAAATATATTTAAGATTTTTAAGTATTTAAAGTTGTAGGATTTGCCCACAGAATGGGAGGTATTAAAATTTTCAAAGAAATATTGAATCTGCAGGTAAACAGAATTGTTCATGAAATCCAGCTGGCTTGTAGCATTCAAGTGTAATGGACAGCGAACATCTGTACCTCTTGAGTTCTGCTCTCACAGGAATTCTCCCTGTAAGAAGTTTGCTCTCCAATGCTTTGGGACACTAAGTCTTAAAGATATTGTTGGCAGTCTCTTCCAACCTTCAGGCTCCTAAACCTTTTTGATGGCTAGAAGGGGCTCCATACTTTCCACTTCAAATGGCTGTTAGGCTTATTCTTAGAGGTACTACGTGGCTTAAGCTTGTAACAATCAGTGAAATTATTATGAAGTGTTTGCATTGCAGAACAGTAAATGTAATTATTCTGTTCCAAGAAGTGTGAAACTGGCTGTAGGTATTAATGTGACGTGATTTTTTTTTTTATCTGCCTTAACACTATTTCCCTGCAGGATCGCAAGAGACAGTATGAGCTACTTAAGCTAGAACGAGATTTCCAGAAGCAAGCTAATGTACTTCGGCGCAAAACAGAGGAGGTAAGGAGCCAATATCTGCTAGAAACTCCTGACACATTCCTGAAGGCCTGCAAAGTGTGGTTGGAGGTTGTAATAGCATATGCAGAAACTTCTTAAAAGCAGTTTGGAGGTCTGGATATAGGTGCTTTTCTTTCTGTGGAAAAATACCGTGTTTCTGTCTTGTAGCCTTTCTAGTTAAATCTGCTCCTTAAAGGCTAAACTACCCTTTGAGCATCAGGCTGCTGTGGCAATTCTATTACAGATACCCAAGCTAGAAAGTGTAAAATGAGCTTGGGTAGTAAGTATTCTAGACTGCAATTCAAAATTCTTTTGGGATGGCTGTATAGAAGAAAGGCATCTTGAAACCATCATTTTGGACTCTTTCTTCTACCTTTAAGCCTAGAAGCAGATTCTCTTTAAACTGGGAGTTTCAGCAAAGGAAATAGAGTCTGGGACTTTAGTCTTCAGTTAATTCTGAGGTTATTCAGGTTTTGTTACCTTTGCACACTCTTCTCATTGTCTCAATGCCTGGCTTGCGTTGTGAATATCTCATGTTTTCAGCCACTGCAAGTTAAGTGAAGTGACTACTGTTCAGCTTTTGTGTAAAATATTTTTCAGGCAGCAGCTGCTAACAAGCGCCTGAAGGATGCTCTGCAGAAACAACGGGAGGCTGCTGATAAACGGAAGGAAAGTCAAAATCGGGGAATGGAAGGAGTTGCTGCACGAGTAAAAGTGGGTAACGATGTGTTGGCATCCCAACAAACAGTGGGCAAACTTAGCTTAACTCAGTACTGCTGCTGGGTTGATGACTGGAGAGCAGAGGGGAGGAATGTGCAGTTACGTATTAAGGGAGGCAATGTGGTTATTTAATGATCTGTGAAGGCATTTCAGAGAAGAGTTCAATCCTGAGGTTGAGACTACAGTACAATGAACCATTAACCTGGTTTTTGGTGTTGGGTTTTTTTTTTCCCCTCCAGAGCTGGCTTGCAAATGAAGTAGAGGTTCTCGTTAGTACTGAAGAGGCTCGACGGCACCTTGCAGACCTTTTGGAGGACAGAAAGATCTTGGCGCAGGAGCTCCTTCAGCTTAAAGAGAAGAAAGAGGCTGGGGAAAACCCACCTCTAAAGCTCCGGGTAAGAGAGAGGAAAACGCCTCTTGCCCTGTCCCACGCCTCTGGCCGTGCAGCAGTTACTGACCCTCACTCTTAGTTGCTCTGTAAAAGCTATAGAGAGATACTTGGAGGCTTTTATAATGTCTGTAAATGAAAGCCCAGTCTTGCGTGCATTTCTTCACCTGTTGTTCACTTCTATCCATTGCTGTAATTCTTTAGAGGCGCACCTACTCCCTCACAGATTTTCAGGCGTCAGAGATGGACCTGTCTATATCAAAGCAGATAGAAAGCCTGGAGACTGAGATGGGGCTCAGGTAAGGCAGTATGACAAAGCTGATTTGCACTTGCCTCCATTTTTTTTTTCCCCCCTCATCTCTATGCACAACACTTCTGTGAAACAGAAGAGAAAGTAAAGTAACTTATGCACTGACATTAAAAATTATGAAACGAGACCGTGTGGTTTTCCCAGTTTGAATTTTTCCAAAATGTGGGGATATGAGGACACTACTGTAGTCACTAAGATTGCTTTGTTCTCAACTGTTTGTGAGCATCTCTGTGTGAGGGGAAACACTGCACTTTTAATTGGAAGTGTGGAGGGGAGGAGAAACTGATATAAATAACACGGCAGACTCTAGCTGCCGTATTAAACAGTCAAAATGTTTTAATGTGAACTATTTTGTCTAATATTCTGGTAACAGTAATTTTAGCCCAAACACTGTCCTGGGTTTTCTCCTGTGTTGTAACCTCAAATACGTGTGTTTTTCCAAAGGAGTGCCCAGATAGCAGATCTACAGCAGAAACTCTTAGACGCAGATAGTGGAGATCGTGTGAAACAGCGTTGGGACAGCATTGCAACAATTCTAGAGGCTAAATGTGCTTTAAAGTATCTCCTTGGAGAGGTAAATTCTGAATTTTCCTATTTTGTCATTAAAAACAAAGGCTCTGAGTCCTTAGCCAGGAATGAAAGGTAGTGAGTAACAGGCTGATAGCGAAGATGAATTCAAGTAAAGCACTGTTGTACTGGGTTAGGTTTGCTTCCCTGATTGCAATATTTTCCCGATCATTTTGGAGATTGAAATCCAAAAATAACAGGGAAGAAGGAAACAGAATAGACACGAATCTGGAGATATCAGCTAAAGCTGTGCTTATAGAAGGCTTGCGTGGGAATAGTAAAATGGAAGAGAGACATTTCAAAAGTGGAAGAGAAGAGGAAGTACCTAAAAATACTTCCTGAACAAGTAAGGAATCTGCAGGGAAACAAGGGCAGTGCTCTCTGAGGTCAGAGTGCAAGCAGTAGGATGGATGTTGGGATGGGAGGAGCTTGAACAAGACTGGGGGTAGGAAAGAGTAGGAATTGAGCTAATGCGGAATCAAGGAAAGAGTGACTGAGTGGCAGAATTGTACATCAGTCCTTGGTGCTTGGAAATTACAGGAAAAAAAATGAAGGAGCTGCTTTGGGAGAGCATTCATTTTTGGAGGTCCCCCAATACTCAAATTTAAAGTGCTGCAGGAAAGGAGATAAATCTAGAACTGTTAGCAAGACTTCCTGCTCTCTGTTTAGCACTTCCATGCTTGCTGTCAGCTGGCTAGCACTGAATCTCTCATCCAGTCTCCTTGTTGCTGACAGCCACTCCAGTTCTTAGGGTGGTTGGAAGTTAGGCAGAAATGCTTCACCTTCTGACTGAAGTGTCTGCCCCAACAGATGTTCTGAAACACAGGACTCATTGACCCAGGCGATCATCCTGCTTTTGTCTTTCAGCTGGTCTCTTCAAAAGTGCAGGAAAGCAAGTTAGAGAGCAACCTTCAGCAGACTAAAGCCAGCTGTTCAGACATTCAAAAGATGCTGATTGAAGAGCGAAACCACATAACAGAGATGGAGGCTGAGTTCCAAAATCAGCTTTTGGTGCAGGAGCAACACCACCAGGAAAAGGTAAAATGAGTGATAGAAATCTTGAACTCCTGTGTCTTGGGCCTCTGATTCCCAGATCTCCGAGATAAAGGCAAAGGAGGTGTGCTGAGAGCACTCTGCTGCTGTATATCCGATCAAGATTTTTCAGGCTCTTGCAGGATAGTTAACAAAAGCCCAGGAAATCTCGCTATTCATCTTCTGTCCTATGCAAGTTGATTCAATAACTTATCACAACATTTTAAGTGAGGATGTTACACCTAAGCACAAGATAACTTTTTTTTTTAAAGTCGATCAGGGCAAAATTCTGCTGGAAGTGGCAGAAAGAATCTTTCTGAAATTGTCAAGGCCTTTGCTTGAGCTGCTAGATGTCTCCATAGGAATTCATGGCTGTTTGCCTCTGCTATATTAATTTGCCTTTAGGTTCTGTACCTGCTTAGCCAATTTCAGCAAAAAGAAGCAGCAGAGAAGAAACTGGAAAATTCACTAAATGAACAAGAGAAACAGCTGCAAGAGCGACTCAAGTTTCAGGTAGAGTGTCTGAGGCTTGGTGGGAGTGTGCTCGTTGGGGCTACCTGTTACTCGGAATAGTAGCTTTAGAGTGAGGAAGGTGCAGAAGGACTGAGAGCATTTCCACTTGTATCTAAGATTGCTCGATTTGGTTGGCGGCAGGGGATAGTTGCTATACAGTTTTGAGCAAGCCTGTGGGTTTTCTCTTATGTATCTTCTGCCATTAAATAAATGTAAATGCAGCCATGAGTCGTACCACAATCTGACCAGCTCACACGAACTTTTCATGCTCAGAATACCTTTAGTTAGGATATTCAGCATGTTATTATTCTAATCCTTTGCGAAGCATAGCAGCTGCTGTGCTATCAGCAAAGAAAGAGCTTTACCCTGGTCATATAAACATGTTACAAGCTGCGCCTTCTTCTCTCGCTAAGAGAGTTAAGAGATGTAGCAAGCTACTGTGCAAGGGCGAGTTCAACAATGTATTAAAGCAAAATGAGTCCTAGGTGTACCTAATTTGGAGATAAGCCTTCGAAATAGAGCGAGGTTTAGATTTTAAATGCTTACTCTGAAAGGATCACATTCTCTCTCACAAGAGGGGGACTGTTGTTTATTCAGTGTTATGAATAAAGAAAACAGCAGTAGCACAAATGACTTTCCTGATCTAGAAGTGGGAGCTGAACTGCTGTCAGAGAATACAAAGAAACCCCTCTGGTGTTGCAAGAAAGATCCAAATAGCAAAATCTATCCTAAACAACTAGTTGTGCTACCCCCATGTAAGCCTACAGCTTTCGTCTTGTCTTGCCAACAGGAGGAAGAGCTGGAGAAAATGAGGGAGATCTGTGAGAAGAACCAGGAACTTCTCCAGGAAAATGACACTCTTAAACAGGTAGAGATCTGTACAGACATAGGTCCTAAGAGCTTATTGGCAGTGGGGTTAATGTATTTTGCAAAGCTAACTTTTGTCCTTCTTCACAGAAACTGCTACTCCTCCAAGTTGCCAGTGGACAGAAGCTCCGTCACATTCAGCAAATGCCATCTGAGTCCCCAGATTCTTCTTTTGATTATATTCCACCCAAGGTAAATATCCTGCTTGCCAGTTTTCATGCTTGTGTTGTACCTGGGTTCTTTTGACAAGTTAACGTTGGCTATTAATAATCTGGGTTTCTTTCTCCCAAGTTGCTTTTTACAAGGCATCTTGTTCTGCTAATTGAAGCAGGTCTGGTGTCTACTTCAGACAGTCCTCAGGCTGCCTGACTCTGTATCTTCCTTGGTAATCCAGGTGCTGTCTCTGTAGCATTTCCAGTCTCTGAATCACAGAGCGAGACATCTATCTGTCTTGGAAAACTTAAGCATTGCCTTGCAAAAGAGCCAAATCTTAGTGGTGGGAGGAATAAATGATCTAGAACTACTTTGCCAAGACTGTGACACAAATCTATTAATTTTCCAAGGATTTGTGAGTGCCTTTTTTTTTTTTTTTAAACTCAAACTAGCAGTTTAAATCGACTGCTTGAATGAACTTCTAATCCCTGACAACTTGGTCTTTTGTCTCCTCCCTAACCCTACGGCCTTCTTGGCTGTCTGAGAGGAAGGGGGCTGTGGTGGTGGGAGACTGAAGAGCCTTAATGAAATGTAAACCCACTGCTATTTCTTCTGGGGCCTCAACCCTTGTAATTTTTGTGCGTAGCCAAAGACTCGCCGGCAAACAACAGCAAAACCTCGTGCACTGACCCCAGAAATGAATCTGGAAGAGCTGTTCTCTGATTCGGGGGAGTCTGGAGGGGAGATGGAGGATGCAGACTGGGTTCCGGTAAAAGCAGTCAGAGGAGGAAAGAAAAGCATGATTGGGG
The DNA here is from genome assembly GCA_013400195.1 of Aramus guarauna. Lineage (NCBI taxonomy): Eukaryota > Metazoa > Chordata > Aves > Gruiformes > Aramidae > Aramus > Aramus guarauna. Next base: position 16,259 of record VXBL01005127.1, read on the forward strand.
TAAGATCCAGTTACCTTTGACTTGTCACTACCTACAAGGGAATCGCTTGCCTGTATCCCCGAGGATCTAGTATGTGTACAGAGGAACAGTGAGGTCATTGTGTCTCCACGGTTCTCACCAGCCGTTGTGTGATAGTGCTGCTGGCATTGGTGATTTATGATCTGACAGAAAGGGCAACAGTTGCCTCCAGTCAGCAAGACCTTCCTAAATAGTTTTTCATTAGATAGGTCGTCTTCCACTGTGAGACACATTCTGTCCTGCTATCTGGGGCTGAACTGGCCTATGTGCTCCAGGCAGCAGCAAAATAGAGACCCCCAGCAGCAACAGTATTCCTTCAAGGAGCCGATTTTAGGCTGTCCTGCATCCCTGTGTACTGCTGCCACTGTGGCTCCTCGTCCTGACAGAAGCTTCAGCTTCCATCTTCTGCTGGGCTTGAAGCTTCAGCCGATGGGATGGAAGAGATGACTTGAACGTGCTAAACACAAGTTGCTGTGAACCAATGGGTCTCTTTGCGCTTGAATTGAAATGAAACTAGAGTCGCGTTGTGATACGTGCTCTTCTGCCCCTTTCACAGAGGGGTAAACTATTACATATCTCATTAATGAGTGACGCTGAAACTGTCAGCGGTTACCGCAGAGAAGCTCCTGAATTTTAAGGTCTAGCTTTAGTTCCTTTCACTGGAGCTTGCCAACCTGATGATAAATTCTGAACTGCAGTACTATTGGTTTGGGGAGTTCTTCTGGGCTGCCTTACAAGGAGGAGGGTTTGTGCTTGATGCTTGGCTTGGCTCTTCACTTACGTAGCCCAGTGGAACTCCAGTGCAAATTACTGCTCCGTTCAGACCTGTAGCTTGGAGCAGCTGGTCTGTGCGGTCTGCTACTGCTTCACAAACCCAGGCTAGCAAAGAGATTCATTGCTTTGAGCCGTGAAGGTCCTAAATTGGGTCACTTCCATCAGAGGAAGGGCCCTAGGTACGGTGACTCGGGTTGGCCTCCTTGTGTGCAAATGTTAGCTTGTCTTGCTGACACAGGCATCCTTCTGGGTAACTTGAGTCAGGGACTGAGTAATTGATACTTATTTCAAGGATGCTGAAGCAAGAGATGGCTCTGGAGGTGGAAAGACCTTGTCGCTTTTCCTGGGATGCAGGACTGGCAGTGAAACAATAAAAGGCTTGTGGCAGCTCGGGGGTGGTACTGTCCTTTAGATTGCTTCAGGTGTTGACAGCTGTGGCGATCTAGATGCAGGCTATAAAACACTGCAGCTCGTTCTGCACAGAACTCTTCTCTTATTCAGTGTTCCTGCAAGGGCCGGTGTGGGAATAGACAGTGTGGCTGCAGGAGGCAGAAGGTGGGCTGCACAGAAGGCTGCAGCTGTGACTCTGCAAAGTGCAGGAATAGAGACCCTGGCTTTCCGGTGAGTAGTGCCGCATTTGTGGGAGCGGAGGGGCCTGCACCCGACATCCAGACTACACGGCGTCTTTAAGCAAAGCTGGATGGATGGCTTAAGCAGTTTGGCTATTACTGTGTGTGCGCAGTTTGTCAAGCTACGGCACGTGCACCTTTTCTGAAACACTTGTAAGTGTCGCAGTAATTCAGTGGTTATCTCTGGTGACTGCGTACAAAGCTTTCCACTGCAGTACCAGGCTCTTGCACTAAACACAGAAATTTCCCTGATGTCTCAAGTCACGTAGACTTCCTGCTGCCAGTTGTCAGCCATGAGTCTGAAGACAAACAATTTAAGTCTGTCTCTTGCACTTAGTAAATAACTGTCTTTTGCTTCAGATGACAAAAACTTAACTCATTTTCAGATACTTTTTTTTTTTTTAAGAATGGAAGGGATAATTTAGGGAGGCGGTTGTAGCACCAGGAAGGTTCATGAGCTACTGATGTTCATTAGAACTCTTGCTAGAAATGTCTGCCTTACTATGGGAGATCTCTTAGATCCAAGAGTAATTCTTTAATTATTGACTGGTTTATGAAACCAGTTGCTTGACAGAGGCATCTAATAGCTTGTACTATGAATTACTTTGTAACTGGAGAGAAGGTGGCTTGGGGACTCCTACTATTTCCTCAGCTGTTGGTGGGGAAGGAAGGGATGGATGTTGTAGAAGTGCTTCAAAATAGTACTGCCCCTCAGGATGCCACGCTATGCCAGGACCAGAGGAGGGACTCTGAGGGTTCCTTCAAACTTGAAGACCCCACTGAAGTGACTGCAGGAGAGACCTTCTTTCAGCCAGTGTGCATCACACCGACTACAAAGGTACGGCCTAAAGCTCTAAGAAAGAGCACTGGTTCTGAATGTGCACACACCTTGTTTACAGCTAGTGATGAATCCAACTCCAAATTGCCTTCCTTGCCTTTCTGATAGGTCCTGAAAGAGATCACAGACCAAGATGTGTTTGTGAAGAAGCCCAGCACTGCTCCTTCCCTTCTCTCGAGAGATGAGTCCCAAGAGAACCAGATACCACTTGTAAGGAGAAAGAGAATGCTGAGTAACAACACCAGCTTCTTCTCAGGTTGTACCCCGATCAAAGAGGAGCTTGACTGAGGAGCCCAGGTGCTGCCCCATGACCGGATTTTGCTGTGCTGCTTTAGACCATGTTCCTGGTGACTTTAAAAAAAAAAAAATAAAAGTGTTGGGATCTCTTGCTGCTGCTGCCTCGTGCCTGTCCTGCCTGACAGCTGCTGGCATCAGCAAGGGTGTCAAACACTAGTTCTTGCTAGATTGTGTCCAACTCTTTGTAAATATTTGTGTGTGGGGGTCTTGGGCCAATGGTAAGAAACTCTTTTTCCTTTGGAATTTCTGTAGTGAGTGGAGGTGATTATTCAGGTTGCCTTCCAGCTGCCTTCCTCACCCTGAGCTGTGAACATATCGGGTACAGTTTTAATCCGTAATCTTGAAAGAACTTTGCATTTGCACTGGAAATCTGGGTGCTGTCTCTTCACTGCAGCACGAGGAACTGTTCTAAGCTGCCAGGTGAGATCCACTGGTGCTTGATGGGGACGAGGCACTGTCTGTAGTCTTAAACCAGCTATCATCTACCAAACGGTCAGTGGTTCTGTACCCTCTGAACTGCTCTGTCCTTGTTCAATGAAGTTAGAAACTTGCTAGCCATATGTGAATATTGTAGTAATTTTAACTTGGTTTTGTAGCTTTAATAAAGTAACTACTAAAACCTTTGACTTTTACATCATTGTGTACGATGAATCAATGCAATTAAAATGCATCTCAAAACTTCTGGCAATTGCTGTGCTGACTGCCAGCAGGACCAACTCTAGCCCAAACTGCTGCTCTTTCCCTTCCTTGCTGCTCTCACCTCTTTTTGAGATGCAGTATAAAGAAAAAATGACAATTGTTTGGGGGTTTTCTTCCCTCCACTGCTAACAGTGATAACCCAGCCCCATGCTTGGATGTGCGGGTGGATGCTGGGTTAGCACTGAGAGCCCTCTGTTGTTCTTGGGCTTGGTGTGATATTAATGATTATGTGGCTGTTTCTGTTCAGACATGCCTTTAATAAACAGCAAACGATAACTGCATTGTCTTTCTTAAATAATCAACAGCACTGAGCAATGTAACTTTCTGTCCACTCCATTACAAGCTCTTTCCTTTTAGGAGGAGGGTCAGAGCAGAGCTCTCTGCAGTAGAGACTACTCTCTGTAGTAGAAGCAGGGATGAGGCAGTGCCCTTCCTGATGAAACCACACTAGGAGCTCAGGGGTGAAAACTGCACCCCTAGACAACAGCCCAGAGAGTGACCTGTGGCCCCCTCTGTAAACAGTGGGGCAATGACAGCTCTTCTACTTTCCAAGCTTGTAAAAGTCCCTGATAGTTGAAACAAGTGTTTTCCAAGGTGATTTAAACAAGCTTGTAAGTTGTGATGACGTCATTCAGCAAAAGGGCATCCACCTCATTCCACAAACCTTCCTGTCCTTGATGAAGAGTTTAGAAATGATGACTCAGGATTATTTCATAGTTGAAGAACAAAGACATGGCACAAAGGCAACAGATCGTTGTGAAGTGAAATGCAATGTACCAAATGCCCCACTATTTAGACTATTTTTAGGGGTGTGTGTGTATATTGCCCTTGCTGGGGTGGGGATGCCCTGCCTGCTCCGCTGCCTGCATCCCTGCCTGTACCACCCCCAGCCCAACTTTTCCCTCCTCCAGTTTTTCCTCCCAGCTTCACCCCCACACCCCTTGTGATGTCACCCCCACACTCTGCCCCTTCCCACAGTGAAATCTGTTTTATTCAGCATCTCGCCAGACAAACAAAAAAAAGCAAACAGAAAACACCAAGAGCCATTGTTAAAAACACACGCTACTTTGTTTATTGTTTCATATACAAAAACACACTACATTTACTCAGTCTTTTCGTACAGCAGACCTGGGATCTCCATACACCAAGGCTTCGTGTCAGACCCAGGTCCCGCAGCACGCCAGGGTGACGGTTATTTAATACACATCCAAGCAAAAGCTTAGGGAAGCGACAAGGGAAAGCAGTGCAGCTCTTTGGAAATAAAGAACAAATGGTGGCTTTTACCTCCTCTACCAACTTGGAGTTAGAGCTGCGGGGACTGGTGTGGGTGTTGAGGTCAACAGCGAGCCCAGATGAAAGGATAGCGGCGGTCAGGCTACGTAGGTGTTCTCCAGAAAACCCCTCCCTGCCGCCTGTCTGCGATTCCACTGCTCAGAGATAAACCTTTGTGGAGAATAGTGTACGTGACCAACAACCAGAAAGCAGACAGTGTATTTTGGGGGGCAAAAAAAAGGCCAATGTTCCCCAGCTCCATCCCCCCCCCCTCCCCCAGGATTCTGGTTTTGACGCTCTTTGAAATGAATACCTACATCACAGCCCCCTGTTTTCTACCAACTACTTTCACTTGGCACTGGGCAGTACCACCAGCCCCTGGCTCACACCCCCCCCTCCAGCGACACCAACACGGCAGTTGTTAGAAAAATAATGGGACAGAAGAGATGTGAAGCCTCTCCTCCTGTGTACCAGTGACCAGCGCTCACGGCTGCTGCCGAGGTTCAAAGGACATTACGGGCCACAGGAAGAGGTTAACTGCGCTTTTCCACACGCCACAATCTCTCTCTCACTCCACACGAACAGAGTATTTACACGCTCTCACACCATTTACAAAGAACTCTGGGCAAAAACCTTAATCAGACCCGCTACGAATCACTGAGTAACAGGAGTGGAGTCTCATCACAAGTTATCATAGTCATCGTCATCTTCATGCTTCCTTTTCAAGGTGTTTGAGTCGTTAGATGTATTCTGCGATGATACCATGTTTGTAGTAATAAGAATGTTCTTTGGTCCAATTAACGAAGGATTAATTAGAACATTCTGAACTGTCGGAGTAGTTGGTGTGGCTGTGGAAAAAAGAAAAAAAAGAAAAGCAGGCACTGAATGAAAAGCTTGAAAATAGAACAGTCGATTTTCCCAGACCGAAACAGAACTTCCAAGGTAATAAAGCAGCAGCTGCTAGAACATTCCGGGCTGAAAAACCTGGAATGATCCTGAGAAGAAGCGGAAAAGGCAGGAAAAGGCTAGCGGGGTGAGCACAAAAGGACGAGGGAGCCCAGAGCTGGCAGCGAGGTGCCAGGGAAACCTGCCGGGAACGCTCCATGCGCTGGCAGCCACTGCTGCGCTAGGAACGGGAATTAAAACTGTTTAAAGTTACTGGCATGACCGGGGAGAGGCCTGCCTGCCCTACGTAAGGAGCCACAAACGATGAGCCATATTAAAAAAGAGGCGAAGTAATTTCCCACATTATTACTAGAAAGTAATTTCCGTTCTGCTATAAAAACACCAAGAAGTGGGTGTGATCCGAGATGGCGGGTTTTGTCGCTTGGGTTTTACCTGACTTGACTGCTGCCTGAGAAGAGGGGATCTGCACGGTGAACCTCTGACCGGTCAGCGACACCGGAGTGCCGACCTTTGTTGAGACGGACACTGTTTGTGCTGAGGGTGTACCTGAAATTCAAAACAGCTCAGTGAAAAGAGAAATTTAAAAATATATAGAGACTTGCAACCTTAAAACTGGTTTCAAAGTGGAATCTATTGTTTTCAAAGTAGTGGGAATACGCAGGAACAGACTGGTAATGGACCTACGAGGGTCAGGCTCTTGGGCAGAACGGCACGTTTACTCAAAACCTGTAAAATTCAAGGCTACAAACACACATACACACTGGTATGTAACATACACGCTACTATGTAAGTGCAGACACTGGGTCATTAATTCTGTGAGCCTTTTAAACATGGACTTTGTTTAGTGCTATTGGTAGTTCAGTGTGGTGCTTACACTGAGGATAAAACCCCAACTTACGTCTCTCAAATAGTCTCTTCGCACATAGAAGTTACCACAAACACAGAAATAAAAATGTAGGTCAGTAACATACAGACGTATCAAAGATTGCAATAATCTTTTTTAGATTAATTTAATTTTTCTGATGCTGTCAAAGGATAGTAAGTTCGGGTGGCACCCCATGTTACCCCAGGGGCTGAACCATGCTTTCAATTACTCCTTGTTATTTTTTTCTTCATAAAATCAACATGGGAAACCCGAGCCGAGCTGTTTCCTACCTAGAGTAGGAGTGCTGGGCCTGCTGCTCACAGCACCGACACTCAGGCGAGGGACCGTTATTCTCCCTGCAGAGGAAGAGACCTGTGGAGATAAAACACTCCATTTAGCGTCCCATTAGAAATTAACAATTCTTAACCTGAAAAAAAAAAAAAAGAAATGGGTCTTCCGACAAACCCACAGAGAGCCTATTTCACAGCGACAACACACGACTCCTGGGCGTGATGTAATGCTGAATATCGGCGGGCAGCTGGTCAGGTTAGTTTTTACCAGAAAAAATAACTAGAACATTTTAATCAACAATTATTCCTCTACTTTACACCTAGCACCAAGGCGTGATCCCATGTCAATACCTGGAATCTAATCTTAAGCTGCAGTTTTAAAATTCTGTCTTTAAAGAGGGGGAAATAAATATGGAATCCTACACACAGAGACATTCGGTATTCTCCAGCGAGCAAAGTAAATCTTTTCTGTTTCCTCTAAAGCAGAAACAACTGAGGTATAAGTACAAAATACTCCTTAACATCTACACTAAAACCTTACTTCTGCCTTTTACAATGCAATATTCCACTGGACAATTTTGCTTTAGCGCTGGAAAGATTCACGGAAGCATTTTTTAACGCACTTTGCATTGAAACTAACCAGCGATAAGAATACTTGCAAATTCCCAAAGACCGCTGACCTGGATTCAACGACTCTCTTGACGCGCACAGGTCTGTGTTTGCCCACACGCGTCCTTCAGCGGGGTGGAAAAACTCTTAATTCCAACAACGTTCCTGACAAAGAACGTCAGGTGAATCCTCACCTTCTTCTGCAAGGACTTGAGCCTGTAGTTGGGAGCTGTCAAGCAGTATCTGTCCGGCGGAAGCCTGGGTCCCGAGTAAGGCTTTATCAACGGCAACGGCGTCTGGTTTTTCTGCCTCGCGATATCTAACAAGAACTGGAGAGACACGGTTACGTTCCCAACCTGCCGCCTTTGATCGCAGGCCGGAACCAGCGACAAAGAGTTTCACTCACGTCTCTCGGAGGCGGAGACGTGAACGACTGGTCCGTGCGACACTGGATTGCCAACCTCACGTCATCGGCATCGACGCTGGATTTCTTTGCGTGGCTCGAGTAGATTTTCGCGTCTTCCAGTATCGTAGTCACGTACCCTTTAAAAAAAAACCAAACAGACCCTCTCGTTAAGGCTGGACGTAACTCTCGCCCTCCCCGAACACACCGCTTCCTCCGGGACTGGTTTTAAACAAGGGAATTGTTTAAATTGACGAGGGAATGCCCCCGGGGAGGCACGGCCAAAGGCGGCATTTCCCTTCTCCCCCCGGCGCTTCCCTGCGCCCCTGACAGAGCCCCCGGCCCCGCCGCTTACTGTAGGCGAACTCCAGCATCTGGTTGATGACGCGCGGCTCGTACTCCGTGATGCCCATGTCCTTCAGGATCTGCGCCATCACCTGCGGGGCGGAGAGGCACCGCTCAGCTCCGCCACCCCGACCCGGCCCGGCCCGGCCCCAGCCCCGGCCGCCCCCCGCGGTACCTGCGCGTCTTTGGGCGCGCTCTTGGGAGACGCCATCTTGGCCGGCTCCATGGCTTCCGCTGGGCGGCAGGCGGCCGCTTTCCGCTCACGTGACCGGGGGAAAGCAACGAGCGCGGCTACGGGAGCCGGGAAGGGCGGCGGGGGCGGGGGTTGCCATGGAGACGCGGCCCGGCGGCGGCGCTGAGGGGGGAGAAGCCGCAGGACGGACGAGGCGGACGTGGCCGTTCCGCCTTTCCGGGCCGAAGCAAACAAGCCCTCGGGGGTCCTTCACAGCCACGGCGCAAACGGGGCTCCGGTGTCCCCCGGCCCGGGGTGGAAGGCGGCGTGAGGAGGCGCAGGCCTCGGTTGTCCCTGGAGTGAGGCCCTGAGCTCAGTCCCCGGGTCCTGGGCTACGCAGGGCTCTTATCCTGCTGCTTGTTTTTATAAACGACATTTCTGTGACGCAGAAACTCTTCTTCATAAAAATACCTGTGGGGACAAAGTGACAGAGGAGGGCACAGACCAAGTCTGAGGGGTGCACGACCGTCCCCTCCCCCCGGCTGCAGAACAGCCTCTGCGCCAGCCGCTTGTCCGGCGATGGAACAGAAGGGCAGGGAGCGGCTGTGGTGGCCGCCTTAGGTCGTCAGTATTCCCCAGATTAAAGAAAAATGAGAGTTTTGGCAGCAGGACTTTTTAAGCTTGTTTTCCTAGCAGCTGAAAGATCTCCACATACATTCCATGCAAGTCTCGTCAAAAGTTTCCCTTGCTTTCTGAGGCAAAACAGAACCAAAAAAAAAAAATTGTTTTTGTGTGACTTTGTCCAGCAGGGGATTAGCAGCATACCAGGAGACGATGCAATAGCGTTGTCATTAGCCGTGACGGTCCAAATGAAGCAAGGTCTGGAGGAGGATGCAATCTCCGCGCTAGCCCAGCTGATATAACGGGGAAGAGAAGCCAACCTCCTTTGAGAGCAAGAAGAAATAAACAGCTGCTAACTTGTGATCTCTCCGATTCGTGCCCGCAACGCACTGCAAAACATCCCAGCAGCAGCGCGACTCTCTCTCTGCCTCTCATCTAGCCCGAGGATGATGACGAACACCTGGAAGCCGTACACTCAGCCTACCTAGGCGTAAATGCTGCTCTCAGGTCTGTCTTGGCGCCTGTATATACGTGCTGAGATGGCGGCTGGCCCCCCCACGCCGTGGGTTTGCCGGTGATGGGGGGTGCCAGACTCGGCCTGACGGGGGGCAGAGGCAGCCCCGCAGCCGCGGCGGTGGCTGGAGGAGCTGGAAACCCCGCGTCCAGCACGTGCCAGCGCTGGAGGTGCAGGCGGCCAGAATGCCTCTGCTGAGGCTCTTTGGCTGGGAGCGCTGTAGCGTTGTAGTCCAAGTCATTTGACTTTCATGAGTCAGAGTATATTACACAAAAACATCCTGTGAGGAGGGAACGGAGGATGAATTCCAGACACTGACCTTAGACAACAAACAAAACCCACTTTTTTTTTTCCCTTGTTTTAGGGAAGAGGGGGAGGGGAGCTCTTCCACCACCGACTGGATGCAGACTGTGCATCAGGCTGAAACTTGGCATCACCGCGGCTGGCTGCCGTCACTGCCATTTGTTCCCGACACGGTAAAAGAGAAAGAAACTTTGTACTGCCAAAGGGCGCTGGGTTTACCCCCCAAAAGCAGACAAAGACCCTTGTGGCCCCCCCAGATCTCCTCTCCATGTTGCGCCTGCCTTCCCCACCAACCCCGCTGCACAGAGGTGACGCTCCAGCCTGAGCAGCACGACCAAGAGCTGCCGCTACTTGCAGCGTTTCTTCCTGGAAACCAGTGGTGACGAGAAGACAAGGAGAGCCGGTTTCCACAGGGGAGATATTTGTCCCCGAGGCCACAAATGCTTTCCGTGCTGGCAGCTGAGCGGGAGCAATTCTGCCTGGCTGTGAAAGCTTCCTCTTCACCACTGGACCTCTGGGGCACGGCCGGGCGGTGAATGCCTGCCTTCAGCTGGCTGCGGGCACCGTGCGCCGGCCGAAGGAAAGAGCAGTCGCCCTTCGGCTTTGCTCAGACACTGGGGTTTCTTTCAGCGTTAAAAAAACAGGAAACTGGGTCACGGTGTGGCCAGGCTGAGCGCTGACTCCTCCGTCTGCCACCACTGAACCGGGGACGTTCATCAAAGGCAACTGTCTCCCAGCTGGAAGCAATCCGCTCGAAGAAATAGGGATGACAGCCGCACACTGTTCAGCCCGTGCGAGCTTGCGCCGGCCAGAGCTTAGGTCCACTCGGGGTGCATCACTTAAATCGCCAACGTTAAGCATTGGGATTTTTTTCTTAGCTGAGTTTTGTTGAGGCGTTTAAGGTGCAGCAAAGTAAAGCCTTAGCACACAGACTGCTTTTCTTTCTTTGGAGGCATTCGGGTGCCTCAGTCTCTTGAAAAACACCCCACAGCCAGCACTTCTGCCTCTTGGAAACCACAGCGGAACTCTCCCTAACATTAGAACCTAGGCTCTGTCAACACAAGGCAGTGCCTGTGTTCAGTGCTGACCTTTTGAGCCTAAATCCCACACTATTTGGCTCTACAAAATGCTGGCTTTTGAATTGACAAGAAAAATTGCAAAAAGCAGAGCTCCGAGGAGAACGGAGGAGGTTTATTTTATACCGGGTACCCTGCTGACTTCTGCCAGCACCCCAGTTCCCAGCTTCTGGAGGAATTTCTGAGGACCACAGCTGCCGAGCTGAGCAGCACACGCAGCCTCTCCAGTGCCGAGTGTCCCCGCTCTCTCCGGCAGCGTGCAGTTAACTGCCAGCTTCCCAGAGCCTTCCTGTGCATTTTCCCTCGCGCTGGCCCCTTTTCCCCTCGCCTTCCCTGCCCTGGTGCTTTCCAGCTCGTCATCTCTGATCTTTTCTGAAGTGGAAAGTAAATCAGGGCTAAGTGTCAGGCTGTCTCATTTTGAAGACTGATGTTCAAATAAAGGCTTTCCCATTCTATCTTAATAATGTCATTAAAGCACTGTCAGTAGAAATTTCTCACTCGGCGGCATATGCTGGGGAGGAGCTCAAGTGGAAAAGGCCCTACGTAAACACAGAACGATGGAAAATTATGCAGCTGGCCCAAATGGGCTAATTAAATATCCGCTATCAAAGAACTGTTTTACCCTACCTGGTAACTGCAGGCACTTTTTGCAGGGTGAGAAGAAAAGTGGAGTGGGCATTCGTATTTAGTGCAGCGTCATTAGCAGTGTGTAGGTGGAGGAAGATGGATGACCACAGAATGGGCAGCACGGGAAACGACCCCAAAAAGTCAAGTGGCCCCAGCTGGTTTCCTCAGAAATTGTCCGGCGTGCTGGGGAACTCCGGCACCCCGGATACCTTCCGGCACAACCAGCGTTGTCATCACTGGCGGCAGGAAAGCCATCCCGCAGGTGAAGCAGTCCGTGTCTGCCAGGCGCGGTGACAGCCTGCGAGCCTCCCTGCTCCTCGGCAGAGCCTCAGGGAAACGTCTCAGCCTAAAGATTTCCACTCGTGGCACTCGCAAGTGCTGGCAGGATCTGGCAGTGCAGCCCAGACGCCCTTTCCGTCCATCTCCCATCAGGGGCATTGCTTCTCCTTGCAGCTCCTCCGCAATCGATCCGGAGCCCTGCCGCCAGGCCCAGCTCTCTGCTCCTAGTGGGATTCACAGGACTTGAAAGGAAATGTAAAAAGTGGCCCTTTTCCAACCACTAAAGGTAAATATCAGCATGGTAAATAGTGTTCTTTACTGGTCAATATTGTTTTTAAAAGGTTGTGTCAGGCAGGTGGTGGATGTGTGAATCTAATATTCCTTCGCTTCTCATAAAATGGACTAATTGGTACTTGGGTATTTATCTTCATCGGCTAAATGGTTATTGACATCGTTTTGATTTTTTAACTGATCATGTAAGAGTCATTGCACAGATGATCGGTGCTTGGATGCTCGCTTCGAAACATGCCCCTCTCCCTGTGACTCAGGTTTCTGTCGAAGGGGAAGGCAAAGCCAGCCCTGCCCTCAGCTTTGAAACCAGACATGGGCTCCGTCTGGAATCACAGCTATTTCGGAAATGACACGGACTCCTCTGAAGATCAGTCTTTTTCTTTGTTTGACGTCCATATTTTGGTGCCTGTGACTATGATTTCCATTGTCCTGTTTTTCTTGGGAGTCTCTGGGAATTTGATAACAATAGTAATTTTCAGACGCTCGCAGGAGATGAGGACGACAGTGAACATGTACCTGTCCAGCATGGCGCTGTCAGACATCCTGATTTTCCTTGGCCTGCCTTCGGACCTCTACCGCCTTTGGAAGTACAAGCCCTACATATTTGGGGATTTTCTCTGCAAGTTCTTCATTTACCTGAGCGAAACGTGCACGTACTGCACCATCCTGCACATTACCATGGTGAGTGTGGAGAGGTACTTCGCCATCTGCTTTCCCCTGAAAGCCAAAGCGACCATCACCAAGTGTCGGGTGAAACGGGTCATCCTGGTGCTGTGGGGCTTCTCCCTCCTGACTGCCGGCCCCATCCTCTTCCTCTTCGGAGTGGAACACCGTAACGGCAGCCTGCCCCAGAGCCGGGAGTGCAGGTCCATCGAGCGCATGGCACGCACGGGGCTGCTCGAGACGATGACCTGGGTCTCCACCATTTATTTCTTCCTACCAATGCTCTGCTTGACTCTACTGTACGGACTCATCTGCAGGAAGCTCTGGCGGAGCGGGCAGCGCCTGCCAGGCTGCCAGGCTGCGGCCAGGAAAAGGTCCCACACGCAGACTGTCAAAATGCTGGGTAAGAGTGGTTTAGAAACCCAACCTGAAGAGCCGCCTTCTTTAATCACTCCCACGATGTGTACGGCAATGCAGGGAATGGCGGGGAGTGGAGACAGAGTTATGCAGATTTAAAATCAATGGATTTGCACTTAATTTGTGTTCCTGGCTCGCTCTGGTAAGAAGGGGAGTCCCTGACTGCATGGTGTTCAGGCTAGGGACCTGACTGCGTGGTAGGGAAGCAGAGCAGTGTGGCTTTTGCTCACATCCTCCCCCATCTCTGACCTTGCGGGATTAAATTAAAGAAATTGGAAAATTCTGTGACTTAAGACCAGACCAGGCACTTTCCCCTGCTGTGGCAAGGAAAGGTTTTGAAGTCATGTCCCCCGTAAAATGTCTCAAGCTTAGTGACTATGGCTTTGTCCAGGATGGCAACAGCCCACGGGTCTGGGCTTGCTTGAATGTGATCTTTCCCCTGTGCTGGCTGGTTCCTCGGCTTGTGCAGACACTGAAACCAGGAGGGGCTCGGTCTCCTCCCCTCCTCCCCATCCCTCTGACCGCTCCCTCCCGAGCCCACCTCCCCCAAAATCCTTGTTCCCAGGGAAGAAGCAGCAGCACCCAGGACTGAAGATACCTTCATTAAAACGTACTGCAGCCATCCACTGGCTGTTTCCTGCCAGATTCTATTTGCTTTGTTTTGGTTTACGTGCTCTGTTTTCACATCCTCTTCCTCAGTGCCTCCTGGTCCAGTTTGCCCCCCTTTTCTGCCCCTCCACTGCCCAGAGGGGCACCCCACGTCCCTCCTGCCCCTCTGAAATCCATCGCAGGACACCAACGGCCACTCAGTTTCAGGACAAGAGCAGGCTTTGCCCCCAGCCTGATTTGATTCCTTTACCTCCACTGGTCAACATGGGTGTAGAGCCCTATTTTTAATTGCAAACAACTAATTTTGTGTGCAACCTTAAATCCTTGTTGCTTGAGATTACCAGTAACCATAGCACAAAAGTCACCGGGCAAGGCAGGAGGTCTTGTCTTTGCTGGGTTAAACCTCGCAAGCTCATGTCTCGGTCCTTAAATAGTTTAGAGAGGCAGAATAAACTGCGCTCGAGATGACTGAAGTGTCTGCTCTCTTCCTCTCTAGCTGTTGTAGTCTTGGCCTTTGTGCTGTGTTGGCTCCCGTTCCACGTCAGCCGAATCCTCTTCGCCCAGAGTGAAATCATCCTGTATGACCTCACGCAGTACTTCAACCTCATCGCCATGCTTCTCTTCTACCTTGGGGCTTCTATAAACCCCATACTTTACAATGTCATGTCACACAAATACAGGAAAGCGATGAGCAAACTCCTGCACCACAAGCAAACGGGACGCTGCAGGAGCCTGGCCAGGAGTGAAAAGGGTTTTTTTGAAGGTACAGAACTCTGCTCTGTCACCTCAACTCTTCGCAATTGACTTAATTCTCTGAACTCAAGCATTTTGCCAGCAGTGTTGTGGGTTAAAACCCAGGGAGATGGGGCACATGGAGACTGGAACAAGTTTTACGGCTGTGTTTTTAGCTACTCGGTGTTTCCTGAGGTAGGTTTGAGCATTTTAGGAAGGCTGGAGTTGATTCACATTATTCCTGCATAAGGGGCAGGCACAGAGGGGCTGGGCTATTCTCTTCAGTGAATTTACCAGCCACTTTTCAGGCTTACTTGGCCACAAAGCTCCTGCGGAGAGTTTTGTCTCTGTTTTTGAGGACTGGACATTTTGTTAATCACAGACCTGTGAAACACAATTCAAGTTACTTTCTTCCCACAGAAGCCAAGGGGAGAGGAAGCGGAGGTTAAAGCCACAACTTCACCCAGCTTTCCGCAAAGTCAGACCCCGTCTCCGAGAAAAAAAAATGCTTGCCTTTGGAGCTCACCTGAAGGGACCAGGATGAACGACATATGCGGATGACAGCTGGGGAGGGAAGCAGGAGAGGACAGCCTTTGCCCATCTCCCTCGTTTGTAAAACTGGTGAACATGCGGCGCAACGACATATGCGGATGACAGCTGGGGAGGGAAGCAGGAGAGGACAGCCTTTGCCCATCTCCCTCGTTTGTAAAACTGGTGAACATGCGGCGCAGGCAGTTCAGGGGCTGTCCCACCACCCCACGTCAAAGGGTTCCAAAGGCGGCACTGCTTAATGGTGACACATAGCAACACTGCCGAGCATGTTTCGTCAGCGTAAACGCCGTGCTACACGAATGCCTGCTCCCGAGTGTAATTAAAATCCACAAAAAAACCCACACGCAACAATGCTGTAGTCAAATTTGAATACATTTGTATTATTTATTGGCTGTATTAAATATATTATCTATTTGATAGTTACAATTTAGTAATACAATGCATGGCAGCTTTAACATAAGTTTGAGATACCTCAAAATTACAATACAAGAAAACTGAAGATACCTAATACATTAATGCCACGAGGGTATATCGTTCTGGAATGGATAACAGCTGATGTAAAATCCGTCTGACGGTAGGCTTTCCCAGGTATTTTCTGGAAACACGAATATTTTGTGGCAATTACAAAAGGACTTTCATTCACTTTTTAGGAGTCACGACTTGTTAGTATTTAATCTGCAATCCTAATTTATCTTGTAAAATTATCAGAAGTATTATTGCCAAATAAACCTCTACAAACTTCGTTCTAAGAGTTAAAGAAATAACCCTTTGGCAACAGAGATTTGCTGAAGACAGTCTTATTTGCTAAAAGTAGACTACGACGAGAAATAAAGACAGATTGTAAACTCTTCTGCAAACTAGAGACTAATATCTGTATAAAACTCTTTCCAACACTGGAGGGAGAGATTTCTATGATATAATAAATGATTAACTTAAAGTTCTGCTACAAGTAGAACAATACATTCAAACATACATTTTCCAGGACTTTTAATCAAAATAAATAGAGTACAAAATGAAGAGTACATTTTGAAAAGATTAATTTCAGATTGCACCATAAATCTACTTTTAAGAGTATTAAGTGATACTATGTCATAATTTAGGTTTTCCACATCTGAAATACAACACAATGCCTCAAACTATAACGCAACATTATTCATCAACTGCCATAGGAGAAAGACCCTTAAAGTGATTGATTACTGGAAATACTTCGCCTGTAGCACTATCACATCCAACATTCCACGTACAAGTGCATTGCTCTGATGTATATAAAGTGTAGCCGCAGTCTTTGCAAAACTCGCTAAATCCACCTTTCTGTGGCATATTCCAAATGCTCTCGGGAAGACCCACTCTGAAACATGTTCAAAATTTCTGAGTTCCAGCTTTTGAGATATTCAATGTGAAGACAACAGCTGTCAGATTAATCTTTAGGGATTCGCAAGCAGATTTAACAAGAACAGTCATATGTAGTGCACAGTGTCCAAAAAAAAAAAAAAATAATACCCCCCAGACAAACAGGACGAGTTTCAGAAAAGTTCATAGCAGGCTGAACATTCCCATCTAGAAAACAATGGAATGTGAAGCTGCTACCACTGGGATAGCAAGTCATTTAAAACATTGTATAAATGTTATTTAAAAAGAGTTCTTTCACGTACAATTTGATAATTCGGATTAAGTTAGAAGGGCATCCAAAAGCAGTCCGAACTTTTTATTTTCAGGTTAATAATAGTACAAAAACATTTGCTCAGTTTGAGCCAAATAGTGTAACATTTATCATAAATGCACTCTTTCTCCTTAAAGACAATACCTGTGCTTTTCTGAAAACACTGCAAAGATTTAATCAGAAGCACAGGAAATTACTTTTCTCTCAGGCACTGAGAGTGAAATGTGGATTGGGCCAACAGCTGCTCACCAACAGCAGAAAGCATTTCATTCCGAAATGTACAATACAAAAGGGGCCTTTTCTGCAATGGTACGTACGAACGCCTTTGCTGTGTGTACGTTACGTCCTGCTCATGTTTGGTCTAACATTTGGATTAAAAATTCTTAAAAAAAAAAAAAAAAAAATGCCGGCACCCTCTACTTTAACGCTTGAAGTGATTATTACTGAATCCAAAATATTAAAATAACTGTAAAATAGTAATATCGCTAAGTCAAAGTCAATATTCTGCGTTCCTTCTACAGCAGATTACATGTGGTATGCTCTAGTAATGTTCTGCAATACGGTACTGCTCTAAGCTTAAGCATTTGTGCTGCTGTATTTCATGTATACCAAACTACAACAATACCTGATTAAACACTGCGGCTCGACTACCACTGCTCTAGTTGTACTTGAAAAGGACTTGCTCTATCGATGCCTTCCCTCTCTAACCGGCCGTCGGGCCCCGCTTTCAATTCGGAGAGAGGAAGAGTGCGCACACACGCATTGGTGTGCGCGATAAGGCGGTTTTTTGCTGTTTTATCAACAGCTAACCCTGATTACAGAGGACCCAGGATTACCCTTTCTACAAGAAATCTATGTTCAGTATTTGGAAAGGACCTGCCAACCCAGCCTCACTGTTAGCCAGCAGCAAAAGTGGAAACGCATGTAACTATACATTTCCAGCTAGGATTTTAATTAGAACTAACCATAAATACCCGAAATAGCTTCTGTACAAAAAGCTGAGTTTTGAATAGGCTCTTGTCTACTTGATTACAAAGTACTGAATAACAACAGCAAATAAAATAGCCACCACTGCAAATCCGCAGAGAAGAACGATGGCGATGAAGCGCTCTTCACGCAACGTCTTCTTAGTCTCTGCCAACTCGGTCGTCAAATCAGCACACTGCGGAACCAGCTCCTGTTTCTGAGATGAGAACACTGTACTGGGACTGTAAGGTCCATACAGTTCCTGCGATCCAGCAGAGTCTTGGGACTGACGGCCAGCGCAGACTCTGATCCGATATTCACAGTTTGTCTGCAAGCTTGTGAGACGGAAGGAAGTCTCTGGTCCCTTGTATACCTAGTCAGAAGAAGAGAGAGCCACTGCACGGATTCATCTCGCAAACAGCACGCGGTACTTTCTATTCTGCCTTATGAGCGCATGCAGAGCTGGACACCGCCCGAGGTCATTCTCTTCCAGCCAACTTAATAAAAATCTCAGCTTTTATTTCTGAAGAATTTATGATTTATTTTCTTGTGAATAATCCAAAGCTTCCTGCTATGCCCCACACTGACAGACTTGGATTGCGAAACTCAGAAAAAAAAAAATAATAATTCTGTACAACTCCTGTTCCATATAACGCAGGGCAAGTGCTGTCTGTAACAGGGACAGCAATGTCACGGACCTTAAGATTTAAGAATCGGAAGAGCCAAGGGAAATGCTGGGAGAAAAGGGTGAATCAGTGTTAACCCACTTCTAGATAAGTAACTCTCCCCACGACTCTGAAGCCCGCCTACGCCGTTGTTTGCTTTTACAGTACAAGCAAAGGGTCAACAGGGACCTGAAACTGTGTGACCCTGAAGTGCCGCGACGAGGCGGAGCGGCAGGAACCCGTGCTGGAAGTTGTCCTCGCCCCTCACAAACCAAAAGCCTCATTGAGAGGAACTGATGGAGATGCAGGATGAAGCGCCTTGGGAGCCAGGACTATAAAATGAGAGGTATCCCTGCCACTAGCATCGCCAAACAGAATTTGAACCTTCAAACACAAACACTTCTTTTTTGCAATAATTTTTTCAAAGTAAAAAGCCCTCAAGTTCATGATGGCAACTAAAAGGTACCTGATCAAACTCTCTCCCAGCAGCAAGCTGAAGGATGTAAACAATGGAATCTCCTTTCATTGGCGGTAAAGGTTCCCATGTGATTTCAAAAGTGTTTTCTTCCAGCTGATTTGCTTTGGGTGCTACAAAAGTGATTTGTTGGCATGTTAGAAAAAGAGAACAATGGAGTGTCTTCTATTTTTTTTTTTCCAATCAGAAGAAAATGGCCAAAATCACCAATTATTACAGTGACTCACTTTCACAGTTAACGTAGCAAAAGGGCACTGGTTTCAGTGACAACAAGGAAGTTTTCTCACTCTTTCTTGAAGTACGCTTTGCTTTTGTACATTTTCCATTGAAAGCGTTTCAGTTCTAATGTGAGTGAGTGGGCAGCGTAATTCTAAAAGCGTAAGGTTTTTCCAGTGTATTTGTTAATGCCGTAGAGGTAACTGTCATTCTTAGAGGTAACAGTCATTAAGCAACTAAGAATTTTTTTTTTTTAAGCTTTTGTCATGAAATACAGCAAAAGAAAAGAAAGAATGAAAGAAAAGATCATTGCAGTATTTGTAGGTTACACCTGTCTGTCTTTTCAAGCTGACAAGATGAGCTTCTGACATCTAAGGCTGCTACAGATGAGCAAGGACTGTCAAATCACTATAGAAAACAGCACGTATGCCCAGGTATCTCTATAACATGTAGTTTCAGCTCTGAACATGGTTGAGTCAACTAGTTTTCCTGCAGGCAATTAGCATTCTGATCTTCAGAATGACTTTCTCTAATGGCGATCTTTAATGTTCGTATTAGAAAGCAAAAATCAGAGGAATTATTTGTGGTTCTATTTGCCTACATGCTGCTGGAACTTCTATCACATGATAGATAACCCTGAAAAATGAGTTTCCAGTTGAGTGTTCCTCACTGCTAAGGGTGGAAGAGCTGCAGCGTGGGAGATGGCCGCACGCTGGCCCTATTCCAGCAGAGCCCTTCCTACTCCCAGATGAAGCCCATCTCAGCTAGTTTCTGTGCTCTGTCCCACAAAGGCCCCGGAAAGACGTTGGGCTGGGAAGAGAGTCAGGTTGTACCACTCAATCTGGTATGTAAATGGCCTGCAGAAGTTTCTAGCAGAGGGTAAGCTCACCTTTAAGAGATGCGGGTGGAGACTTAGTTGTAGTGAAAGCGTAAACTTCAGAAAACTCTCCCTCTCCAGCATCATTATATGCCTGGATTTTAAAATAGTATGTAGTGGATTCACTGAGTCGCTGTACCTTGTATGTATGACAAGGACCATTATAAACAGTAACAAACCTGGAAGAAAACACCAAATATATACAAATTAGCATTATTCAGTAATCACAATGTTTATGTCAATATCGTAAGCAGGACGTTTTCATATCTAAAGTACAAAAAGGTAACAATATATTCTGGGTGCCCCAGCTTTCTGCAGACGCGCACTACAAGCGTTGTGCAGCTTGAGCTCTGCTGTTGTCATCAGTGGTTCAGGATGCGTTAATCAGCACCACACACCGTTCACGCTGGTGGAAGTCTTGATTTACATTCCCAAAGCATTCATTCAACCTGTTCGGGCACTGAGCTACAGCCACACACAGGCTGCTGCTGAAACTACAGCACTCTCGATTTAAATTGAGAGAATAGCCCTTGAATAGACTAGATAGGTTGTAATTTCAAGTTGAAGAACAGGGGTCAACCCCATGTTTCTTATACGCAAACCGGACTTCATTTTTGAATTTCTAAAATATAAAAAAAACTGTCACCATAGGAAGGTGGTAAAATATTGCTATTTAAAAAGTAGTATTTACTGCTTGCAAGTACGTACTAGTGCAACAGTTATTAACAGCATTTCTCGTTGAAAGATGGGATGCCAGAACGCAGCCTTTGGGATGCCCAAATGACTTACTAGTGCAAACAGAAGTAAGAACACTTAAAATGTCTTAAAAACTTGATAGGAAGTTGTAAAGCAACAATATCCTTAATGCTGTGATTATCTTACCTGCCAAACCTGTCCTCCATCTGCAAGTTGAATTGGATAGGGTTGGTAATTAAAGCTCTGCTGGGACCTTCACCCCATTTAAGTTTAAGGCTCTGGTAGCTGAAGACCACGCATTCGAGATGAGGAGGGTCAGGAGGTAGTGGTTTCGTTTTGGCTTTAATGGAATGACTGAAAGGACCAACTCCAAAGCTGTTTATGGCCTGGATTCTAATTCTAGAAATGCAAGAGCAGCAACTCTATGGTTAATTTACTTGCAGCCCTGAAAAAAATGCTAGGTAATAAAGCAAGAGTTAAAGTTTGTAAAGAATATAACTACAAACAATAAAGCAATTAAAATGCAGTTAGAAATTAACTATAAAAAGAGCCTCCTTCAAAACAAGTCAACATAATTACATTGTTTTCAACATAATGAAGCTTCAGCGTTTCTCAGCATTGTTCAGGTTTATTCTGTTCAGTGAACAAGCGCCCAGGTCCTCCGTGTTCACCTGAACCGTTGGCCTCCCACTGACACCGAAGAGCTGTCATCTGAACCAGGCTTTAACCCAGACCAAGCACACAACACAGGAACAGCTGCTCTGCTCCTACCCCTGCACTCGTCGTCCTCTGCTGAGATACTGATCGTTCCGTTACGTTGCTTCCAAATAAAAAAATTCTGGACCCAGAAAACTTAGAATAAAGCCGTGGCTGTGAGACAGAATGTTAATCTTAGCACAGAAATCTTAACTCTTGCTGCAAAAGCATCATGGTGAGATTCTGGATATGACAATTTTATTTTATTTTTTGGGAGTTGCAGAGTAAATTAGGCAAATAGTCTGTACACCGAATGAAAAATTGCTTCAAAAATTTAAAACACTACCCTCAAAGCTATTGACTGAAAGTCCTGCAAATGTGGTTTCAGAATAAAATAATTAATCATTACCTGTACAGAGTGTCAGGCAGCAGGTTCTCAAGAACATGGCTTGTATTTCTTCCAACAGTTACCAGCTGCTTTTCCCCATATTCTATGTTATATCCAGTGATCTCTGACCCGTGACAACACGGTTCTTCCCATTGAATTGCAAGGCACGTTGATAAAGGAACAGAAATTTCCACTTGGTCTTCTTCAAGTAAGTGCAGTACTGACACTGCTGCAGGCACTGACGCAGGGGTTGTCACCACACCGGTCTCACCAAACAACCCAACTCCAGCAACGTTCACAGCCTGAAAGACAGCACGCACTGTTCACCGAATCCCCATTTTTCCAACCAG
Source organism: Aramus guarauna (assembly GCA_013400195.1). NCBI lineage: Eukaryota > Metazoa > Chordata > Aves > Gruiformes > Aramidae > Aramus > Aramus guarauna. The sequence continues at coordinate 38,049 of VXBL01005127.1, forward strand.
ATAGTCACAGCTATTGTGCTTCCTTTTGCACGTCATTAAAAGCAACTGGGAAGAGAATGGAAAATCTCCCAAATAAAATGTAGATGCGGCAAAATGGCTGATATTTAATGCAACACTAGGTGGAAATTTCATTTCTAGAAACATGTAGTTAGGAGAGACCGGGGGAGAAGGGAAAGCTTTTTTACCAATTACCTTCTCTATGGCACTAGTAGGTGACAGTACATGACTTTATCCATCTCTAGCTGAAGTTTTTCGTCAAGCTGTATGTTCCTGTTCATTTGCTTAGTAACACAGAACGAAAGGCTTGTCATACCTGGACTCTGCAGTAATACGTGGTTGCAGGTGTGAGACCTTTTACTTCGTAGCTCTGGCAAGGGCCAGTGTAAATGATGTGCATCGACCCTTCCGCCTGTCCCCAGTCCAGCCTGTAGTCACTGATTTCCGCACCGTTGCACGCCGGACTCTGCAGGTTTAAGTGATAAATTTCCTTTCAGCTATTGCCCACGCACACATTCACCGTACAAGCGTCATCTCTCATTACACTGAACGGACAGTGGAACAGCAGCACCAGGGTGAAACCTGAGGCCTTTTCCCCCATAGCCAAGGGCACGATTTTCAGACCAGCTTGTTAAAAGGTTTCCGTCTACTGTAACACCACCACGGTTCAGAGCAGAATTTTGAGTGCCTCACGATCTCTTACCACTTGGATGAACCAAATATATTATATGTTAGTTATCATGAGGAGGATTAAAGTGTCACCCAATTTATACAGTTAAGATGGAAATTCATAGCTGATAAAATTTACAAACCCAACACATACCTCTCTAAAGAAATGTGCTTAAAATATTCCACCTCAACATGTTGTTTCTTCCATGTCTCTGTATCATGCACGTGTCACTACAATCCAAAAGCCAAATATTAATTAGCGTAGTACTGAAAATCATTAAAACCTACCTCCCATGAAACGACAACACACGTTGCACTTTTACAAGTTATCAGGGGTTTGCAACACTGATCCGGGGGGCCTGGAGCAGTAGAGATCTCTGCCTTCTCAGAGTGAGGGCCGAGCTGAAAGAAAATACCATTGCATGAATACAGCAACAGCAGTAGAGCAAGAACTGATGTGCAAGTGTATGAGCTGAAGAAAACAAATTATTTTTAACTCGATAGAGAAATAAACAGAAGAGTTCAGTGCTTAGTTTCACAGCACCGTTTAAAATTCCTTTCAGGTAGTTTACTCTCCAAACTGGCCCTGTGCCTACAGGATATCTGTAATCCTCCCACTGCTATGGTTTTGCAACTCCTCCTTCCCCTGCAGTCAGGATCTGGCTTCCAGAAGCAGCTGGGTACTGTTTCAGACAGACTTTTACATGACCGACACTTCTCCTAACCTTTTTCAAACCTGGCATTATTTGACCACACGCCCCTCTACACACCACCAACCTGCAGAGTCTATGCTAACTAAAACGTACGGCGACTTCTTAAGGCACAAACATTCAGTGGTTATTCTCAGCCAGAAAGGCAGGGTTCACACTGCAGTCAGAGAAATGACTGAAAGTAGTAACAGAACAACCAGTGCTAACTTTGGACTGACAGCATCCAGTAAACAACGGAAACAAAACACACAGCGAACATTCCCTTAGTTGAGGACGTTTAGTCCTTCTTTCAGCCCTAATTTATTAAATCTTTAAATTTTTTTTTTTTTAATGCTGTAAGAAATTCTGCTCCTTCAACAGAGCACAGAACCTACAAAACATCAGGCTTGTAAGAAAATAGGATCATTGCTCTCTTGTGTAAAACAAAACAACTTTGATCTCGTTAGCGCAGTGGTTACCCCGACTTTATTTGCTGCTCGTATCCAGAAGCAATACGTTCTCCCTGGAAGTAGGTTGTTTACTACGTATTCAGATGCTGGACCCTGATACACTTGTCTGCGGTCGTCTTGTTCAGAGTTTGCCATCTCTACAATATATTCCGTGATGTCGGAACCTCCATCTGCCAATGGTGGGCCTACAAAATAAGAAGAGATGTTTTGGGGTTTTTTTCCCCTATTAATTTTATGAAGCACTTTTTCTCTTAAATAGTTTCTCATCAGCTTTCTCAAGCTTAAAGTTGAATCAGATGAATTCTACGAGTTAAGAACGCAGGCTTTAATCACATATTTCAGTGGAAACACTAAGAAGCTTGCTTTTGCCCCCCAGATACTGATTAGACTAAGATGGCCTTTGCCATTTTTTTCTCAGCTATTTTCCACCTATTTTCTTCAAAAGCCAGTGTACCTTCATTACGTTTTATGTCCCTTACTGAGATAAAAATGAGAAGAGGAGGGTTGATTTTTAAATTGCCAAACCCGTGTCAGCAATGAGGCAGTCACCAAGCTTTCTCACTGGAAGCCACTGATATCTGCTAAAGTCTCACTGCATCGTTGCATGTGATTGTGTGTGCAGCACCAAACCAGAGGTGGTTAACAAGCCGTGGTTGTCTTAAAGAAAAGACACAAAACAGCCAAGGACATTGACTACATCTGTGTATTTTTTTTTCCCTTGAAGAGTTCTACAGATTTTTCATTTGTGTTATGATATTTAAAGTCAGAAAAGTATTTTGCTCAGAATCACTGGCGCTTACCCCACTGTAAAGTGATTTCCTTGGGCTTAGGTTTGCCTGCCAGGCACGGAGCGTGACACGGTCCAGGAGGAACAGCTGATGTCGTAACAGTCATAACATCAGAAGCCTAGCAGTAATACACGTTATTTTAGAGTGGAAACACAAAACCACATTTCACTAGAGCACAAGTAGAAGTGTTTTTTCAGCAGCAAATTTCTTCTCGTTTTTCTCACCTGGCTTTCACCCCCTTTACTGACACAATACACTCTCATTCTGTATGAAGTGCCAGGCTTGAGATGATCGCACACGTGTTCTCTCTGGGAGCCGCTGTATATGGTGTCCCATTTACTTCCTGAGGAAAGAAAGAAAATGCTTTATACATAAAAACTTTTGCAAAAATCAACCTTGAAAATTCTCTCACGCTGTTATTAAGATAGTCAAGCCAAGGCATTAAATTTGAGTGATCAATTACGCGGAGAACACATACAACCCAATATACACATGTGAAAACAGAGCAGCGATTGTTAGAGCAATGATTGAATCAGTCACTGAATTAGCACTCAAAGACAATTGCTTACCAACTGATGTTTCTGAGATTTCCAAGAAGTACTTAGAAATGTCTGATCCTCCATTGTCTTTGGGTGGTTCTGAAAGAAATCAACATCTTCAAATAAACGGTAGAAGATTGAAAAACAATACATTGTTATCAGTTTTTTCAGAGAACGTATTCATTCACTGTACAATATATTCAAGTAGAAAACTCAATTCAAACAGAAACAGAAAACAGCGTACTTATATAGTTACAACACATTTCCCAGAACAATAGGATTTTTTCTATTATTTATCGCAATTATACCAGGAAGAAGAGCAACTAGTAAAATGCTGCCAATTTCAGGTATAGAGCACATGAAAATTGTTTAAGCATCACAGTAAATCTAGAGGCTATTACAATAGCACTGACTGCTTCTCTAAAATGAATAAACACCCCATTACTTTTGTACCACAGCCCCAAAACAAACCAAGTTGCAGTTTTTTAGTAATGCTAAGCATTTATCCCGCAATAAAAGTATTTGCAGAGAGAAGTAATTAGCCTGAGTTCACCTGTTTTTAACCTGCATTGGTGACTGTACCTACACAAGCAGCACTCGTGCAGCGTTAACAAAAGGTAACCTACCCCACGTAACTTTCACACTGTGTGAATGGATCTTGCCCTTTACAGCTGGTTTACTCGGTGGCCCGGGTTTGTCAGGATTGGTGCTGTGTTCTACCACTTCACTGGGACTACTTTTTCCTTCACTGTTGTAGGCAAAGAGCTGTTTCGGGAACGAACGGAACCTATAGTAAGTGCTTGATGTAACAAGTAACATCCTGCTGATTTATAAAGTTCTTCCATGAAAAAAAAACAACACAACCAAAAAAACCCAACAAATAAGACACAATGTAAAAGAAAACAGAATTAGCTAGTGCAAAAAAATCTGATTTATGTTGCAATTCCATCAAAAACTATTATAACAACAGAAGTACTGCGGGTGATTTTCTGCTGTCTCCACTGAAAGTGTCTTAACTGTATGAAAATGCTAAAATTCCAGAAAAGCATACAGTCCTACATTAGGAACAAAACATAGTACAAACCCTAAACTTATAGGATGTACTCCTCCTTAGATTTCTTAAAGTGCATGAGAGTTCATCTCCATTGTACTGTGGCTGGAAACCATAACCCTGGAAAGGAGGGAAAATAAGAGCAAACACAGTCACTAATTTTCCACAATAAATAAGAAAACCAGATCAGATTGATCTAATATTTTTTTAGCATAAATTTCATCTCTGTTTCATGAATGCATGCAATGCTTGCCATCTGTCGCGGAATTTATTTGAAAGTAAAATATCGAGTTAATTTTTTATTTAAGCGCTACTGCCTATCAGGCTTTTTTTTTTTTTCCCCACCTATAACAAAACCTAGCACTTACAGAACCTTCTTCTTCCACGTCTAAACTGTAAGTGAGAGTGTCCTCTGATGACACGCCGCTGGGTGGGCTCCACTTCACCGACAGCCAGGTCACTCCTGCTTCAACCAGCACCGGGGGCGGTGGGGCTGGCGGGACAATTCCTGCTGTGTAGTACGTCACTGTCTCGCTGAACCCACTGCAAAAGTTTTTGGTTTTTTGTTTGTTTGTTTTTTTAAACAATATTAACGGCAGCAGATGTAGTTGATAAGAAAAATAGATGAGAGGACGCATTGCGTTCATTACCTCATTCCAATATCGTTTTTAGCAGCTAATCTGAGTGAATATTTTGTAGAAGGGGAGAGTTTGGTAAGTTTATACTGCTTCAGATGCCCGTAGTAGCACTCTTTGAAGGGTCCATTCTTCCCCTTTAAAACAGTGAGAACAACCAGAGTCACTTTTTGCATGGCGACTGCACGTTCCCTACTAATTCAACTTCTTCACTTTAAATTTTCCTAAATTTCATGTCACTGATTCGATAATAATTAAAAATAGATCAGTAAGCCTAAAGAATGTAAAAAGCTGACACCATCATGGCCATACTGAGTATGCCTGACAGTAATTCTGAGCATTCTTGATAATAAAACCACATTTTAATTGAGATACCTATTCAGTTTTTGGCACCGTAGCTTTGACAAGATGGTGATAAATGACTGCAGCTGGAAACAAAACACACTTTGGAAGGGTTTGTTTTTTTTAATCACTTTGGGATACGTTTCAGTAAGAAGTTCAAAAGCTGAGTGATATTTGTGACAGCCACTGAAGATACAAGCCAAACCCTCATCCATTGAAACGAAGCACAGGAATTAATGACGCTCTAACTACAAGAGCCAAACCAGGGAGCTTTACACTTTTGAATGGGTACAATACTAGTCATTTTATTCAAGCTTTTTAATTGCCTTGTCCCTTTAAAACTGTCTGGACAGTTGCACTGAAAATAGCTGATGTACCTAAGCAAAAAGTATTTTTAAGTATAATTGGTCTACAGATGTCATTATGATTTTTTTTTGCATTAGAAAAGGTCTTACCTCATCCCACTCTAAAAGAAAATTAGTTATTTTGGAACCATTGTCATTTGAGGACTGAAAATAAAGAAACAATGAAAAAAGTTAAGATCAAATGGTTGTACTTTATAAACGTTTTTGCACATTAAAAACATGTTAACAATTGAATATACTATATTGCAACTGCCTTTTAAAGCAAAACAGTTAAGGTAGAGCTGAAAGGAACCTGCAGCGGGCATACAGACAGCCCTCCTCTTCCACAAACACACTTGTGATCATCAAAACTCCACTGCGGGCACAGACACGCGCATTCAGTGAAGCGAGTTAGAGAGGGACAAGCTAGCAGCTGTTTTACCTAGTTTAATTCCTCACTCCTGAGGCTCTCCAGCCTCTATACTACTACTAGTAATTATGATAGTTTAGAAGATGAACTTATAAGCAGTTTTATTTTATGAATAATGCAAGTGATAGTCTCATAGCTTTTTTCCCTGTGTTCCTGCACTGTGTGTTCACCAGCTCTGAGCAACGTAAGCATTCAGACGTTTGTCTTTGTTATGACATATGAATTGGGAACATCCTTTACTTTCCAAGTACAGCTTATACAAATAATTTAACTGAAGTCAATTAGCTATAAACCATTTTCCAGCTATGAGCGTAGTCATATGAAAAACATGAAAAGCCAAGAAAAGAGTTACCAACAAGTCTTCACAGATAAACATTAAGCCGTATCTATTTATCATGCAGGAACCCTAAGCAAAAATCCAAATGCTCTATCCTGTCCTACGCTGCTGGTTCAGGAGAGAACTTTCCTACGGAATAGTTCATAGTGGGACCTGCTACCAACCCTTCTTTGCAAGAAGCTAAGCAAGCAGCAGAAGAAAGAGGAAGAAACAATCATTATTTCATAGTTACCAGTCTTAGCTGAGCAACTGAAAAGCCAACACCTGAAGTACAGACTAAATTACCGACAAAGCGGATTTAACTACTCTGTACACGCGTAACGCCAGCCTGCTTACCTTCCACTGCAAGCTCAGGCTGTTTTTGGTTCTGTTAATTAGCTTCGGTGCGGCTGGACAGTCCGGCTCACAACTTTCTGTAGTGAAGCTCACTAATTCCGAAATGGATTCTTTTATGGAACTGCTGGTTGCTGAAACTCTGAAAAAAAGGACAATTTGTTATGTTGCTATTGCACTAGCATCTGAAAATCTAAGGACAGAGTTGTGTGTTCAGAAATGCATTTAACCACAAGCAGTGGTTACAGCAACAAGACCAGCCTGCTTGTGTTACAGGAAACACGTGCCCAATCCCTCTTCTTTCAGGCCTAAAAGACAACAATTCCATGCCTTGTCATTCAGGAAGAAGTAACAAAAAGCGAGTTTAGGATGTCACTCCAGGTTCTAGTAATTGATGCCCGCATCGTAAGAAACACCACTGTCCGTTCTATGTTGAGGGAGATGGGCATGCTGACAGTGGTGTGACGCGTACTGATCTTGAAGGCTCATCTGGCACCCTGCATTTACGTTACAATTGCTGCCTATCGCAGTGGGGATATTTCAGTGATGAAATACACATGGAAGGCATGACCAAGTGTTACCAAACGGTAACAGAATAACTGACTTGAAATTAACCTTTTGATAGAAAGACCCTGAGATTCAAATACGGACAACACTTGCTTGTGCAAGAGTACGGATACTAAAACGGGCTCAAACAGCTGTTCAGGCAACAAAGTCGTGTTTGTCGGTGTCATTGTTCAAGTGGGACCAAATCTCTGGGAAAGTTGTGCTCCTTTTGTTGTTCTTGAAGAGCAATGCCTTGACTAATGTTTCAGAAGTACTGTCTGTCTTACCAAATGACTTGTAGGTAAAAGACCGCCGGCCTGTATGGAAAGCAACACCATGAACCAAACACAGACTACACCGTGCAAGCGGAGCTGGGCTGAGCGTGTAACACGCTCGGAACTCTCGTGCAGTTTAAGAATAGGAGCTTGCTTCAGTAAGTCTTAAAACTTGCCTCCTGCTCTTCCCAAGAACTGAGGCTCTCTCATCTACCACCAGATCACCGTGTTCTCCTGGCTTGTTGAACCAGATTGTCTTTTCCCCAACCAGTTAAACACCTTCTCCAGTAATGCTTATTTACTTTGCGTGGCAGTTCTTGAACGTCACGTCTCGTTCCCTTGCAATGCAGCAGCTAACTTCACCTTGTTTCACACAGCTTCCACTTCTCTACCTGCACTGCTACAGAAGCTTGCAGGTTAGAAAAGCAACTTTACAAATCAAGCTGACAAGTCAGACTTGCAAATCCACATTAAAGTCTGAATTATTTTATTTGCCACTGCCTTCAGCCTACAACAATCTTTCACCAAGTCCAACCTTGTTGTTCTAAAACATATGGACAGAGGATAACACAAAGTTTGTATTTCAGAGAAACAAGAAAAGACAGAGAAGATAGTAGGGAAGAAAATGAGGTGATACTTTTATAAGATTGGAAGTAATGCAACAGTAGTGTCCATAGCTATGATATTTCGTGCAGTCACACCTTTTTCATGCAGCCACAATTAATTTTGTCATTAACACATCCACAGTTAGGTATTGCATTCCCAGAAACATACCTGGCATGGTAATCAGTTGCTGGTCTGAGATCAGGAAGTGTGATTGTTAATTCTTCCCCACTGTGAAAAGGAAAGAAAAACCATAATGAGTTACAGCTCTTCCTTATACTTTAAAGGATAAAAGCTTATTGAAAAGCAAAACCATGTAGCACACATTTAATTTTCAAGTTTCCCATTGTCCACGTAACTCTTTAGTGACATTACTTAAAATTTATTTCACGTGAAGTAGGTAGGTCTGCAAGTCAACAAACAGCTCCTGATAGAGAGATTGCTGATCGGTTAATGGTTTTAAACATCGGTATTGTGCTTAAATGAAGAAACTAAACTTACACATAGACAGATTTAAATTTTCCATTTTTACCACTGTTGGATATTGCTACTTCAAATGTAAATGCTGCTGGACTATGACTATGGCTCTCTCCATTCTGTGAACTAACTGGGAGATTCCAGGACAGAACGGCTGATCTTGCTTGTATATCAGAAACCTATTAAAAGCATAAATAATGCAAGTAAGTTTGCTTTCTGTAATAAAAGGTATATTAGTCAATAACATGGTGTCGCTAGTTTGCCTATGCAGTTCCTCACTGGAGGAATTCTTTACCTTTGTAGTGGAAATATTGAGTTATTATTTGAATTTAAATGATTTCCTCTTTTCATTTCTAAAATATCAGATTAAAGGATTTCCCTTCAAACACTAAACAAACTTAACAGACACACTGTATTGTCTCAGTGTATGAAGAGAAATCATTTATTTCACCTGCACTTTTTGCATCACTCATTTGGAGCAAATGTTCAGAGTTGGAGTCTTGAACACTGATGCCAGATCTATATTCAGGCACAGTCAGATGGCCTAACTTTCCAACTCTATTACAACTCCCTCACATAATCTTAATATTTAACCACTAAACTATACGATAGCAAGAGGCTCTGGGTTTAAATGCTCAAGACTAAAATTTTTGGTCCAAGTTTTTTTGCTGCTTAATTCCCACACTCCAAATTTTCTCTGACAAAGTCACCATGACCTTCTGTTGGCATTAATACAGATGTCAGAAGCAGCAATGAAAAAATACTAGTGTACCAAAGAATAGGTAGAAAGCTGGAGCGAAAGAATACAACCCATGCTTAGTGTATAGATCATGCAAAGAAGAGTTTCATTAAGCACGCTCAAGATCAGAAATATCAGTGCAGTTTTAGCCTTTAGACTTTAAAATTAACGTCAACAGACTCCAACTTCCTAGATAAGTCTTTAAATCCTCAAATATTTGCTCCAATTTCTAAACACAACATAAAAAGATGATCCAGTTTCGGAAATTCTATTGCCAATACTCTTAAATTCTCTATGCTGAATGAAGGATGGTTCCAATAGTGGACAGACTTCCGTAAGTTTAGCAGGTCCTTGGTTTGCAAGGTACTAAAGCCCTTGCACACGCTAGACAACTTCAACAGTGGATACACTTTCAGCTTACGGACTGGGAAACTGAGTCAGACAGACTGTTTCAGAAAGTTGAGGAATAGTGGGTTTCCACAGCATGGTTGCCCTTTCCCAGCTATAAACTCTGACAACTAAAACACATTTTCTCTATTAAAAAAATAAACCATTAAGAAAAAAGAAAAAGAGATCAATAAGACACATGTTATTTTATAGAAAGTATATGCACAGAAAAATAATGGTACTTTAAGGATAATACTTACGACTGGCTTGCCAATGCTCAAGTGAATATCACATTTCTTGGACTCTGTGTCCGATTCTGAAATTTCAAATACAAAACAGATTACCAAAAACCCCAAGAGTAAAGCAGCCTGTTACAGAAATGCCACCACAAGATGGAGTTCGCCTCATTAAGAGTTTAACAATAGTACTTATTGTGCAAAGTTCATTTCCCCTGTTTGTTTTGGCTGCCTGACGGGTAGAAACATGAACGATCCAAAACTAACAGTGTTACAAAAACTCTTTGAGTACATCCTGCACAAAGGGTATACTTGCCTAATCTGAGCACAAATGGGTTTTTCTCTGACACCACAAAAAACGTTCCTCTAAGAATGAAAGGTGTTAAAAAAATGACAATAAGATCTTATCTCTCCATTGTATGTGATTTTCTTGAATTTCTATTGCAAAACACTTAGTCTAGGCATAATTCAGAAGGAAGCTGATCAAAACTGCACACTACAAATACCTACAGGTACCAAAAGGTTTACATCTGTAAACTGAATCCTATCTTTACAATTGTCCATGTCGAACAATTCAAGATATTATTCTGCCTGCAAATAAAAACGCCCCCCCCAACACATTTGTATTAAGCAAATCTTTAATCACGTATATTTTTCATCGTTGGAACGAGTTGGATAAAAGCTTCCACCTCTACTTACTTCCCAAGATATAAAGTCAGATTTCTCTCTTATTTCTCTAACCAGAGAGTTAAATACAATGCTGATGCAGACAAAGACTAGACCTTGCAGCCCAGCAAGACCACTTAAATTAAGACACACACACCAAAACCACTAAGACACACAAATCATTTAAGGAATCACAGTAAGAAACTGCATTTCAGTGACACTGTTTCGAACCAACAGGGGAGACAAAGATATTGTACACAAGATATTTTAGTATATGCAAGTAGCTGTAAGCTATTAAAAGCCTGAAACTTTCATTTGAGCAAAACAAAAATGAATGAAATTGCAACAGATTAGACAGCACCCTGTACAGACAGTTGCTCAAACCTTCCTATTTCTTGGAGTTTCTAAGAAATCTGAAAGGTACCACAAAGACTGAGGACACCAGAAGTCTTTTATCTAAGTACCGTGGGCCATCCTCACTTGGAATATTGATCAGTCCCAGGTCAGAAAAGGCACAGAAGTAAACAGAAGGTTTAAAATCAAATCTTCCTGAGGATCTTATTAGATAAATCTCAAATGAACAAACTTGACATGACCATTATTTCTAGAGGAAAAAAAATCCAAACATAACAAAAAGCATTTCAGGCTTTCTGTAATCCTGAACAGCCAAAGAAATTTACAAATTCAGTTTTTTCAGAGACTATTTTGCAATGAACTTAGAGCATCTTCTGTTACAAAAGACTCTAGGTTTTTTTACCCTTTTAATGCAACCTACCTCCCATCTCTGCATCTGGGCTGCCCTTTGTTTTTCCTATCTGCTTCTGCTTTAGCGGTCCTCCTGCCCCTTGCTGTCCCTTTCCATTTCCGTTCTGAATTGTTGCATTGGAAGAATTAACAACTTTATGCGGTGAAGATGGAGGACTGTTAAGCTTATTGTTAGTATGACCACTAGCTTGTCTGTCTTTTAGTCTTTTCTTCAGGTGTTCTTGCATTTTGAGACTCCTTTCATCTCGCTGAATGAAGTTTGTCCTTCCATGAGAACGAGGTTCTACAAAGAAAGAACTTAGTTCATTATTCAGTACAATTTATTTGACACCAAGAAACGCTCTGTGAGTTAGAACAACTACAGTAAAACCAGAACTTGAAAACCCAGGGAACTTCACAGTGCTTGCTCTGTTCGTCTGTAGATGCATGGAGCTGCATGGCTCACCGATCTGCAGCTCGGTGCACGGGTGAAGTCCTGAGGAGATCACGGCTGATGCTCAGGTGTCTCTGGGCTGCAGGGAAGAACAACGCGTGTATCACGCTGGGACTGGCAGAGCGTCACTAGACTTTAGGAACTTCACCTGATAAAGGGTTTATGGATTGGGCTCAAATCAGTGTGGGAGCATAAAGGTCAGGTAGTAGGAGAAGAATGCGCCAAGAGGATTAAAATTCTTGTTTTGAAACGTTATCTATGTTAGTTAAATGCTACAGTAAGATATACAAAATATCTGCAAGTAAATGTCCGTTCTTCCTATTTAACCCATACCCAAATTGTTGATTTTTTTTTCTTTTTCTTAAATATTATTTGATCACTTGGTGAGCTTAGGGTTGGGGTTCCCCCCCCCCCTTTTTTTTTTTTTTTCAATGTAATTCTTCAGGCCTTTCTCTTTTGTTAGCTGCTCAAGATTACACCTTACAGTTGCCTTTCTTCCCTGATACAGCCATATAGTCACATTTTCAAAAAAACTGTAAGCAAATTTAGGACCCAAACTCACTTTCTAAAACATAGCTTGAATGCTACTATTTTACCCTAGACATGAGCCAAAATAGCTTAATTACTAAATTAAGCTTGAAAGAGAGAGAGTAAATGGTCTTACATAGCCTAATTTCTTTCTGTGTTAAATGCTTGTTTATACAATAAGGCTTACAGCCTGGTTTAATTCAGCACTGGTCCCAGTCCTCCTCCATTCAGTTCTTAAATATAAGGTGGACTCACACTTCACCCTCCAACATGGATTACTATTGGTTTTGATATATGTATATTACTTTGATTTTCTTTCCAGTCATATTTGGACTCTGTCTAGCCAAAAAACCCCCCAAAACACAAAACCCAAACACATTCATGTATCAAATTAAATGCATTTTCAAAAATCTTCATGCCAAGGCTGTGACAAAACACTGCAGTTTTGGAGGGCACAATTTTAGAGAAAGGTAGAAGCAAACATTGTGGCATTTACAGCAACAACAGTAAGGATCCATGAAAAAGATACACAGTATTAGAACACTTCTAAGTTACTGCTTTTGCATGAAATCCTTAAAAACAGAAGAGCAGAAGATTTAAACTTGACACAACCACGCTGTGCCCACGCAGAGTGCCTTCAGACCAGGCTCCAGGATACCTTACACACACGTGTATTTTAAGATACCCCATAAACACGCGTAATGCTCAGGGAGTCTAATAACCAGCACCAAAATCACAGAAACGTCTGAAAGAGTCACCGACAGAACTGAGCTGCCTCAACCTAGCTGCACCGAGGGAAAGGCCTTCCCGTGTATTTAGCCATCACCTGCGCTCTCACCTTGTTCTTGAAAAACGTGTGGCGGTGGGTGCTGGTGAATGAACTGCGGTGGCAGCTCTCCCGTCCCAGGAACCGGAGGGTACACTGGGTGAGGTGGGTGGGGAAGCAAAGCGTGGTGATGATGCATGTAATGTGGCACGTGGGGAGGAGGAGGAGGAGGAGGATGCATGGAAGGGTGGAATTCAGCCGAGTGTGGCAATACCACCACTTTACGAACTCCGTTTTCTTCCACCACCTGTCGTGCAACATAAGAAATGAAACGTCAGTACAATAATCTTGTAAATATTGTACATTTAATAAAGAATCTCTATGATTAAGTTTATAGCCACAATCTGACAGTCAGGGATATGAATTCCAGTGGAAACCCAGCATTTATTACTGGAAGAAACTGGAGTTTGGGGCATTCAGTTTTAAGATGGTGAACCTCGCAACTAAAGTGCTAAGCAATCTATGATTTATGAGTAACGTGTATATTCTTTTAAACAAGTCACGTGAATTAATCAGGGTGTAATTCCCAGTCTGCTTGTAACTACAGTTAGCAGAACTGCTTCAGACCACATCCCGACTGACAGCACGCTCGTAGGTACAAGTCCCTGCACGTCACCGGGGTCGTGGTACGTGTCTCCATCCACGCTCTTCGCCTATGGCAAGTACAAAGTGTTACAAGTCAGCTCTGCTGTCCTGTACTACGATCCAACCCAACTCAAATGTCAAAACATTTCATGTTTGCCACAGGCTAAGAGAATTCAGACAAGGAACCTGTCTGTGTGTCTGAACTCTAGGATAAAAAGATGCTAAGACAGTGCATGCATATGTATGCACACGTACACTTCCAAGCATGTCTCCTAAACCGGCAATATATAGGCTCCTTCCGAAGTCTAATTCTGCCAACATGAAATACATTTCTCTCAGGGTATTGCTCTTCCTACAGTAAATTTAAAATACATTAAGGTGTTATACAATAACGCTTCTTAAAAATCTTAAAGACTGAGAAAAATCTTAAAGACTGAGAAAAATCTTAAAGACTGAGAAAAATCTTAAAGACTGAGAAAAATCTTAAAGACTGAGAAAAATCTTAAAGACTGAGAAAAATCTTAAAGACTGAGAAAAATCTTAAAGACTGAGAAAAATCTTAAAGACTGAGAAAAATCTTAAAGACTGAGAAAAATCTTAAAGACTGAGAAAAATCTTAAAGACTGAGAAAAATCTTAAAGACTGAGAAAAANAAAAGACTTTGGACAGAACACAGGTTTTAGAAGACAAGGCCAGGAGCAGGATTCACAAAAAGAGGTATTAAAGAACGACGACACTGAAGTAAAGCAATGCCTAGTTTGGTCTCATCCTGGAACCACCTGGAGCAGAGCAGCAGAGGCTGAGGTTTACAGGGTCCCTTCTCAAGGCAGGGTTCATAGTACAGGCAGAGGACATCTACACCGATGCGTTGTCACTCTGTGGTTACAGTCCATTTTCCTTATCTGGGGGATTAAGTTTTCAGCACCTACAGTTCTGGGGTCAAAGGCTTCTGAGCTGACTGACCAGAGAAATCACCTGCTCACATTCAGCTTTGTTTCTTCTGCCACAATACAGAAGTCCACTGGCATAAAATTCAGACCGTACCTAATGTGAAGTTTGAGTCAGAAGCAAACTAGATTGTATTAAATCCTATTTAAAAGCAGACAACAAATTGATTGTTTTCTCTTCTCCCTCACACAAAAAAAATTAAAGAGGTATGAGCAATCTAATTGGGGTGGGGTGGGGGTGGGAATCAATCATAGAAAAATGTTCAAAATTAAAGGCAACCTGACACTTCAAAATTAATCAAGCCTTGGTAGGAAAGCCAGGCATATTTCTTAGACTGCTTAAAAAAAAAAAAAA